>CM014731.1:5716640-6155890 GCA_004329165.1 Spatholobus suberectus
TTTATGTAGTAGTGATTTTTTTTCAAATTAAAATAAATATACTTCATCATGCTAATCAATACATTATGTCTTAATCACTAAAATTGGCAGTAAATGTATATTGACGTGAAGTAGCTTATTTAATTATAGAATGAAACCAGTCTTTACTAGTTTTGTCAAATAAAATCTAAACTAGTTACTATGGTTGCCCTAGTTTCATTATTTATTTTAATTTTTCAATAAAATATTTGATCTTTAATCAAAAAATGATAAGACTTTAAAATGAAAATTGTAATTACTAAAAATGTATTCTTGTCTACAATAGATAGATAGATATCTTATAAATTTTTTTTTAATACTTATTTTATATTATCATTATTTTAATAACTAATTTTATCAAACACTTTTAATTTAATAAAATATATAGTTTGATAGCTAAAAACTTCCAACTAGCTTATATATCAATTAATTTTACTAAATATAATATAAATCTGCTGTACTTAACATGGTAAAGTAAATTTCAAATTAAAGTCAAATTTTGTGTGATAAGGTACGCAATTATTTATTTATATAGTTTAATAGATGTTTCACTGCATAAAATAAATATTGTATGGTTTGCTTGCAGAGAAGTCAAATACTTCTTTCTATTTTTCATTCAATTCAAATTTCATATTCTCATCTCTTAATTAAGTTTGATATAATTTGAAGAATTTTATGATATTACAATTTGAAGAAGGGAAAGTTTTTGAAACTTTTTATTTTAGGTAAAATTTGACATTTTGATGTGTAACATTTGAGCAGAAGATTTCAAGTGTTTTATACAATTTAAATTCAAATTATGAAAATTTTGAAAAAAAAAAGAAGTGAGAATTTAAGGATTTTAAGTAAAAAATAATAATGATAAGACCAAATTTATATATAGACTAAATTGGCTTGAGAAAACTTAAAGACCAAAATGGCACACAATCAAAATATAGAACTAAATGCTGTACGTAATTAATACCAACATGATTGTTGTTTGATAGGATTAATACAATACTTATTTATAATAGGTTAAATTAATGCAAAGGTCCCTATGAATTTATAGAGTTTTTAATTAAATTCCTATAGTTAAAAACACTTTAAAAAAGTCCTTATAGTTTTAAAAGTTTGTAATTAAATCCTTAATTATATGCTAACAGGTGTTATAATCCCAGTTAAGTTATATTTAATTTAATTGTTCTTTTAGTCTCCCAACCTTTCTTTTATTTACAATTAAGTCCGAGTGTAAGTGGTATGCAAAAATGAAAAAGGAATTAATAAAAGTGGGAATTAAATCCGAAACCTTGAAGTTTACCAACAACAGTAAAACCACTCAGCTAATAACTTTATTTAATATATAAATAAAAATTATATTATATATAACTTAAACGGGAGACTAAAATTACACATATATTACTATTACTAAATTAAATAATATTAACATTATATAAACTAATAATATTAAAATTAATATTAATTAATATAATAAATATAAATTAGTATATGTTTATAGGATATTAATAATATTAAAATTAATATTAATAAATACAAATTAATGATATATGCTTGTTAACATGAATGGAGTTTGAATCCTCATCCTCAAAGTTTATTAATATATACAAATTAGTGCATATTGATAAACTTCTAGAAAAATTAAAATCTATCATATATGATATAAATATGTCAAAAAAAGGTTAATTGGTAATATATGATATAAAAATACTTTTTTAGTGAAATATATATAAAGAATTATTTTATTGATAATAATATTTTATTTCATTCACTAAAATATGTAGAGAAAAATAAAAAATTAAAACAACATAATTTTATAAAAAGAAAATTATTTAAAATAGAAAGATTAAGTTATAATTAAGATATATAGTATTAAAAAGTATAAGTTATTATCTGTTTTGTTTATAATATTATATTATTTATTTAATATTAGTAAATATATGTGTAATTTTGGTCTTTAGTATATATTATTAATTTAAATTTATTAATATTAATTTTAATATTACTACTATATATTTAGTATATACTTATTAATATTAATTTTAATATTGTTAGTTTATATAATGTTAATATTATTTAATGTAGTAGTAATATATATGTGTGTGTGATTGTAATTTTAGTCTTCTGTTTAAGTTAGATATAATATAATTTTTATTTATATATTAAATAAAGTTATTAGTTTAGTGTTGTTGGTGAACTTTCAAGGTTGGAGGCTCAATTCCCACCTTTAGCCACTATTATTAATTCTTTTCCTATTTTTTCTACCACCTACACTTGGAACTTGATTGTAAATAAAAGAAAAGTTAAGAGCCTAAAAGTAAAATTAAATTAAATATAAATTAACGGAGTTATAACACTATTAGCGCGTAGGGATTTAATTACAAACTTGTTAAATTATAAGGACTTTTTTAGACTATTTTAACTGTAAGAACTTAATTAAAAACTTTATAAAACTATAGGGACCTACAAATTAATTTAACCTTTATAATATGTAAAATAATTTCCATATATTATATTTACAATATAAATGTAATATTTTTTCAATATATAAAATTTTCAATGATTTTAATACGTGTCACAATTGAATCTAGTTATAATATAAAATCTCGTGATGAGAAATGTTAATAACACACTCTTTTAAACACATACTCTTTTATTAGTTAAAATTTATTAAAAATTATAAAATTGTGTGGGTCTTATATCTTATTTTGTGATTAATAAATTTTAGCCAATAAAAAAGAAAATGCTTAAAATAAAGTGTTAAAGAATGTGTCATTAACAAGAAATTATTAAGTAGTTCAGAACTATTAAGTGTCTATAGTCTCAACCAATATAATATATATATAACACATATTAAATTTTACAATTTATAAAAAAAAATTAATAATACTTAATTATATATCATGTGAGATTAATGAAAATCATAGTAGTTTGAGACTACATAATAATTTCGTTGTTATCACTCCCCATGTGGTGATTAGTACGTAGCACAGTATTCCCGCCAACAGTGCACCACGTCACTTTGCCCAAAAATGCCATGCAGCTGTACGCTGTACGAGATGAACAAACCGCCTCATGGGGAAGATTCCCTGTGTGAAGGGTCTAGATACACTCAACCCTGTGATTTTTAACTCCCCAAACCCATCGAGTCCCTCCTATATATATCATATCATCTATGTTCCACTTCCACCCATTACAACCTACGCTGTTATTTTCACAAGCTATGATGCACTCTCTCTTTCTCCGACCCTGATGAAAACACATTTCTAGGGCTTGCAAGAGTGAGTCTCATCTCGATCACTTAAATAAAATCACGCATATATGCATTAATTCCTCTTATTCTTTTGGTTCCTGTCTCTCTTCTCTTCTCTCTGTGTTAGCTAGCTGACCCAAGTTCGTGCCTCTCTTTTATTCGTGCTATTTTTTATATTGTGGATTTATTTTATGCATGTGATTTTGTGGATATATGATATTATTCCGTGCCTGTTATTTTTGTGATATGATATTGTTCGATCGGTTTGTGCATAAGCTGAAATCATGGCACTCCACATCATTAATCTTTGCTCTCAAAGCTATCGAAAACAGATCTTGCACTTCTAACATAGTGGCCATAAACCAGTGGTAGTCGTTTCCTTCTCCTCCCTTTTTTTTTCTCTTTCTTGTTTTGTTTATTTTATTTTACCCTAATATAATAATATTCTAACGCATCTTTTATTTGTTGTTTTGGTTTTATTTCTGTGTTTAGTTTAAGGTTTTTTTTTATAATTTATTCTGTTTAATTTTGTTGTTATTATTACTCACTTTTAAACATAAAAAATAGTAATATTTAGACATCTCATATTTTTAAGCATCCCATCAACACTTTACATTTTTCTTTATCTTTCTCTTCCTATCATATCAAATTACTTATCATATTATTATATTTTTCTCTCTTTTTTCACTCTTTCAATAGGTGTATAATAGCATATTGGGTGTCTAAAAATCATTTTTGTAAAAAAAAAGAGCTACTCCTAGGTTTGCAGGGAATAGCATCCTGTTGTGTTTTACCCATGTTCCGCAAGGAAGCCTTTACCTGGCTAGGAGCAAAAGGCACCAAACTCTCACATCCAATCTATTCTCGATCTGTTACGTTTGGTAGTATTCAATGTTTAGTGCCATGGACTTGGAGGACAGTTTGATTTTCAATTAATCCTGACACATATAGTGATTATATTTATAGCTAGATCTGATCAGTTCAAGCTATACTTTGTTTTTTCAGGGGGCATGTAGTGGGTTATATATAGATTTAATTTTCAACCACATATATATGCTTGAGATCTTGTACTCTAAACTTGCTTAATTAAAGGGACTAACTTTTCATGTATAAACCATACATTTTTCTCAGCCGGGCTAAATGTGTATGAAATCAGAGTTATCTCTTTGCCTGCATCAATTCCGTGTAATTAACCTAAAATTAATACTTTTACATTCACATGTTAGATATTAAATTAAACTTCTAAACTAGCACATTGACCAAAACTGAGAGGTACTTCATATAGATATTAATAATTCAACGGTTGGATTGAATAAATTTATATTTTACAAAAATTATTGAAGGTATAATTTGATTAATTTTGATATCTGGTGTCGGACCATATCCATATATATATATATATATATATATTGAGTATTTAGAAATTTCACCTGGTTACTTGGGAGAACCAAAATGTTATACTGATCGTGGATTTTATCAATGTATTAAACAATTAACATGAATTTCCTTACCATTTCCCAGGGCGAGGACTCAGAAAGCTGCAATGATTCAACAGCCCTTAGCCACCTCCACTTTGTTGGCACGACGCAAAGTGAAAGTGAGCATAGTCACCACACCCCTCAGTTCCATCCAATTCCAAGCTAGCATACACAGAGAGATTCAATTTCCATGCCCGTAACCCTTTGATACTCTTTGACCAACTCTTTCAAAACTAATAACCACCGTCCCAAGTGAGGTCATCGGACATGGCGCAGAAGCTGGAACGCCTTGAAAGGCCAAGGGAAACGTCCATGACGGCCTCACGGAGCTTTCAACCGGCGCCATCTGCCACAACTGCTCCGACATCTCCAACCGGCTCGAAACCATGCTCTCCAATCTCTCACAGAGAGGGTTGAGATTGGAGAGCATGGTTTCCAGGCATTTGGAGATGTAGGAGGAGTCGTGGAAAATGGCGTCGGTTGAAAGCTCCTTGAGGCCGTCTTTAACATTTGCCATGGCTTTCTCGAGGCGTTCCAGCTTCTGTGCCACGTCAACCGTGTCCGATGACCTCACTTGGAACGGTGGTTAATAGTTTTCAAGAGTTGGAAGCAAAAATATATATATTAGGACAAAACTTAAATACAAAATTTTAAGTATTGTTGTTATTAGTCAATCAAAAGTAAAGTTTTATTTTAGTAATTTATATAATAAAAATATATATTAAAAAATTATGTCTTAAGATATTGTATTTAAGTTTTGTCTTATTTATTAAAGAATATCAAAGGGTTACAGGCATAAGGTATGGTGTGTTGTCCCTGTGTCACTGTCATCCTTTGTTTATGGGCTTGTCTTCCCCAGTAATGATTAACAGCGCAAGCTCAAATATTAATGGAAAAAAAAATTCTTATTAAGTAAACCTTCTAGCCTTGCAGGTGTAGTTATCAAACCCTTTAGTTATTGTTTATCCATCTTTTTTCTGCTTCAATGTATTGACCACCGATCACATTGTCATCCTTTGGCAACATATAAACGACTAATAAAATAAACAAATAAAATATATATATATATATATGTATGTATGTATGTATGTTAATCTTCATGTTAGTTTGTTTTCTTGGCTATATATATACTTATGCTGTATTGTTTATCATTCGTTAGTATCAACTATGATAATTTATTAGTTACTTTGTCACTCCCTACTCCTTGCCAAAATTGGACATGGTTGCGATCCGTGATTTTGTTGCTCGACCCACGGAGATTATTGGTTTGCCAAATCTCACTAATTAATAACCCAAGAACAAGGAGTTCCCCAACCAACCTTGGTATAATGCATGGTATATTATCAAATTAGTATGGAGCATGGAAAAACTTGGTATAATGCATACTTGAAAGATTTTATTGTGGTAATGGTTTGAATCTGTTTTGCATGACTTTAAAAGGGGAACATGAAAACAGCAATTCTGGCTGTGTGGCTTTTGTAAATTTGATGACTCCATTAGCTCTCTCAGTACATACAACATAAGGCTTACTTCTTACGCTCTTCTTAACCTCAAAATTGAGTGAAAAATTAAATGGTAGCCTGGTAGGATTCAAATTCAAGAATTTTTTTCACTCAGTAGTCGAAAATCTTCAACTGAGAAACCAAGATTGCAGTTAGACTGATAAATTAAAGTTGGCAAGTTATTTTCTTTTGAAAAAGAAATAAAAATGGAGAAATTTGGTTGGTTATTAACACCTCAATAAGGAATCCCTAATTTATTTTAAAATTATTGATGCACTTCCCACCTGGGAGTTCTAGTTAATTTAATGAATTATGTTATCAGTTTAGTTTGCACTCATTCACAAGAAGTTAATTTCCAAAGTATCCAAATGTCCGTTGTATTTGATCATATGTAACAACACCACATAATACTATACAATCATCGATATTACTAGAAGTTCTTACTTTAAACAATGAGTGTGTGCCATCCTGTTTCTAAGTCTTCAAGGAAGTTCCTTCTTGAAATTTTTGTTTCTCAAACCAAATCTATGCTTCAACTTCTTAACAATGACCAAAACTCAATCCTTTCTCAAAAAGCGCACACATACTGAAAATTTTGAAATTTGGTTGAGTTTGCTCTAAACCAAACTGAATGAATCTACTCCTTACCTATCACCACACTCCAAGTTATTGTATGGTGTTATTTTTTTATGACTAACTTTTTGGATTTTATTTAAAAGCCTAGCAATGTTAGCAAGATATTTTATTTATTAAATCTAGGGGCACTTTTAGACATCTATTTTTTTTTATCATTCACGTTAATCTGGCGTCAAATAAGACACCTCAATCTACAGCTGCGGTATCACAATCATAAGTGTCCATTTCTACAACAACTCAAGCATTTACACAAATAATAACAATTGACATAATTTAAACTCTAAGATGACCATATCCTTAAATTTATTACTAATAATGCATGAATCATGTATCAATTTTTCAGCAGTAGTCACTATTGGCTGCGCATCCATCCCCATGTTAATTTTTCTATTCATATCAGGAACCATATTACAATTTCTATAAGAAAGTAAGTTCATCGTACGTGTGGAATGAGTTATTAGAGAATTATGCATGGATAGCTAGATACTATGTAGTTAAGGAGAAGCATTCTTTGAAGAGGTAGCGTGGGGTGTGCCAGGGCTGCTAGGTGGAGGGGCTTTGAGCTCTCATATCCATGTTTGCATTCTACACCAACTGATGCACCTGCACTCAAGAATAAAGTAAAACATGAGATAACTACAGCCTCAAAATTTAGACAATGCCTTAAGTGTCAGCTGATTTAGCAGGTAGAGATATGAAATTGAGTTTAATTAAGTTTAACCATGAATATTTTCATTTATAAAAAGTAAAATGAAATTCACATAAATATTAAAAGTTCAATATGCAGTATGCAAGAATTTCTCCGAGCTGTTAAAGTGGTTTTCCAATTATTAGAAGTGGTTATCCTCACTTTTTTTTTTTTGGTTGGTAATCAATGTTCACATGAGTGCTTTGCTTTCATTTTAGGGACGTTTAGGAGGAAAGTTTTTTCTTGTTTGAAAATTATTTTCTTGAATATCACGATGTCTTATAAATGACTATAATTAAAATTTACTTAATTAGTCATAAACATATCTAGAAATATTTACATAAGTCTTTTGTAAATTAAAGATTTTTATGGTTGGTTTCAATTAGACCTTTTCTAAATATATAACTTTTTGTCTTCAGAAATACATTTTTAATGAAATAACTTCTTATGATACAATTCTTTACTCAAATCTTATTAGAAAATAATACATTCAATTATAATTTCAAAATTCTTTAAAAACAAAACAAATAAAATTTACTTAATTTCCATATAATTTATGATTGAATAACCAGTATAAAATATCTTTAAATTGTTAATGTATTTTAATTAGATTCTAAATCAAATTAACTGTTACTTTTATATTATATTATTATAATAGTTTGATTTGTTGAAAAATATAATAAAATAATTTTAATTTATATAATTAAATGATCATATATTAAAAAATATTTCTCCATTCATTCTTGGTATCTAATAGTGGTGGTTATTAAACTAATATATATATATAGGGTCAGATTTGTTAACATTAGGTGTCAAAGTTAGTCAAATTACATCTTCAATAGATTTTTGTAAAATGCAAATTTAACCAATCTAACAGTTGAAATTTATGTTCTTATTAATTAGATTAAGTATACAAAATTTTATATAATTTTCAAATTATTTAATAGTTCATCACATCACTTTATTTTAACAGATAATATGATATTAAAATATATGTAAATATTAAATATCAGAAAACATATCTAAAAAACTCTAAATGATGTGAAATTTGATATACATGATCATAAAGATAATATTCACTTAATTCAACGGTTTGGATTGATAAATTTGCATTATACAAAAGGTTTATTGAAGGTGTAATTTGATAACTTTGATATCTGATGTCAACGGATCCTGACCCTAATAGTAGGTGTGTGTGTGTGGTGTTGTCTGTGTGTGTGGTGTGTTTTGTGTGTCTCTGTGTGTGTTGTGTGTGTGTGTTGTATAAATATGGTTTAATATGTTTTTGGTCCCTATAAACTAATCACTTTTTTAGTTTGGTCCCTATAATTTATTTTTTTTAAATAGTCCTTGTAATTTTTATTTTTTTTGATTTTTATCCTTTTATTTTGTTCTAATTCTTTTAATATATCTATTTTTTTGTTTAGTCTCTATAATATTTTGTTTTATTTTGAATAGTTCCTTTGAAAAAAAACTTTGATAGGGACTATAAAGCAAATTATATTACATTATTACACGGACACAAATGAAAACCAAATATATTACAAGGACTAAACAAAATAATAGGGACCAAAATCAAAAAAATAAATTTTACAAGGATCATTTTAAAAAAAACAATTATAAGGACTTAAAACCAAAAACAATTATATTACAAGGATCAAAAACATATTTAAGCATATATATATATATAAACAATTCTTGTGAGAACACTTTCTTTATGAAATATGAGAACAAACTTATAACAAACCTGGATCAAGATTAAAAATATTATACTGTTGAGTTTAAAACCCAATTGTAAACATCTTTATGAGCACCAATAATACGCTTACTACCACCTCCACTACCATTACCACTATCATTATCGTTGCTACCACCATTATCGCCCCTCATCCACTACCCCCACCACCATTGCTGCCACTATCACCATTGTTATCATTACCACTACTACCACCACCTTATCTCCCTACTAAGGATGTCAACGAGGTGGGGTGGGTACAGGTAGTCGTCCCCCACTTACCCGCCTCACTAGATAAATATCTGCCCTATCCCTTGTACTCGCTGATTTTTTTAATATCCACGGGTGTTATTGAAAAAAAACCTTAAAAAATTTTAAAAACTATTTTAACCATAATTCAAAATTACTCTTGACAGTTTTTAATCCAAATTATTCTACATAATTATAATAATCAAAATACTTCAATATATAAACTAAATTTAAATGCTAAAATATTTCAATCTCATAATTAATCTAACAAAAGTCAATAAACTAAATTGAATGTCATAAGTCCAAACCAAAGTTTATAAAGTACAATACTTCATTCTCACAAGTCCAAATAAAAGTTAATAAACTAAAATACTTCAATTTCATACAAGTCCAAATAAAACCACAAAAGTCACTAAAATCACACTCACAATCAACACTAAATCTTTAATTGTCACTTATACCCACATCAACAACCCCACTTTGGCCACTTGATTCCTGAAACAAAAAAAAATCAAATAAAAACCACTAATAATTGATATTATTTAGTTTGGAATGAAATATTAAGAAAATTACTAACATCATCAACATCCATATCTTGTAATATTGAATTAAGTTCCATGTTGTCCATTTTCAATTTTGAAGAACCTTGACAAGAAAAAAAGTTCATCAAAAATTTATAACAATAAATCAATATAAATACGTAATTAAAGGTGTTAATTTCATTACCTCCTATGTTGGTCCATAGCTAATCTTGGACACACATCAATGCCTCCAAAGTATATGGTAGTAATCTACTACAATGAGGAGTAAGAAATCGACCATCAATACTAAATGAAAACTCAGAAGCAACAGTTGAGATGAGACTTGCTAGAAAATGTCTTGCAAGCATTTGCAAGGTTGGGTACTTTAACCCATGAGTCTTCCACCAAGCTAAGATGTCAAATTGTTCATCTGAATCAAGAAGTGTCGCCTCCTCTAAATAACGATCAAATTCAGACTTGAAATTTAATGCATCATTTCTCTTGGCACTCTTATGTTTTGCAAAATTTGACCTCCAACTTTCTTTTTTATCAATGACACCCACATCTACTACATTTGGATTTGAACTTAGAGATGAAGAAACTAACTCTTTACCCTTGATTTTCATATCATACTCTCTCACCAAATCTTGACAAATACTTTTTACCCTTTCAATTTCATATTGAGCATCCTCTCCATAAATTTTAGGGAAAAAAAATCTAACAAGTCAATTTTGTACTTGAGGTCTAACATAGTTCCTACAGCCATCACCCTATTGATCACATCCCAATACTTGTCAAATTTAGCAATCATGCTTGCAGCCATATGATGGATAATAGAATTAGGACAACCAAGCCATTCAATCAAAGCCAACTTAATTTCACATATTTTTGGAAAAAAATATATTTTCAGTTGGATACAAAGTACCAGAAAATAAGAGTGGCACATCATAAAAAAACTCAAACTTTTGACAAATTTCACTTGCCATCTTCCATTCATCTTCACTAGGCAAAGCTTTATATTGATTCTCCCGTTGTGACAATCGATCAAACACATCTTTGTATTGCATGGCAACTTGAAGCATTAAAAATGTAGAATTCCACCTAGTTTTGCAATCAAGAACTAACTTTTTACTAAATGGAATGTTTACTTGACCACATGTCTCTATAAATTTCTCTTTTCTTTTAGGTGTTGATGTCCAAAAATGAACACTTTATCTAATCTTTTCAATGGCATTAGAGATTATGGACAAACCATCTTTCACAATTAAATTTAGTATATGAGCACAACAATGCATGTGAAATAGTTGACCACCCAAAATAAGAGACTTATGTAAAATCTTATCTAGAATGCGTTCAATCATAGCATCATTTGTAGTGCAATTATCAACAGTCAAAATGGACAAGTTTCTATCTAGATTCCAATCCATCAAACACTGAACCAAGACATCAACAAGAACTTTGCTAGTATGTGGAGCAGGCACATAAATGAACCTAACATTGAAATAGAAATTTCAATAATCTATTCATAAACAACTAAAAAAATAATAGAAATTGTAGTTAATATAATTTAGTGTCATTACTTCACAAGTCGACCTTGTAGGGTCCATGAATCATCAATAAAGTGAGCTGTGACAGTCATATAACCTCTATTTTGATTACTAGCAGTTCATATGTCAGTAGTGATTGCAACTCGACTTTCATTCTTCGACAACAACTTCATTGTATTCTCTTTTCCTTCATTATAAGCCTTCATAATGTCATTCCTGATAGTGTTTCGAGAAATCCCCTTGAATAAAGGTTGCAAAACAAGGCAAAATTCTTTAAAGCCTATGTGATCAACCATTGACATTGGATACTCATGAAGAACTATCATCTTAGTAAGTGCACGTCTTGCAGTTTCTTGATTAAATATATAGTTGCCAACAACTATTGTATCACTCCCCATTTTCTCAGTTTTGAGAAATGCCTGCTTGATGTCTCCAGTTGTTCGAAGTTTGCAAGACTTAAAGTGGGCCATCAAGTCTCATGTCCCTTACTTTGCATCTCCCAAAAGTTTTGAGTTACAATAATTGCAAATGGCTTTCCACTTTCCATCTATTTTTTGGCTCTTAAAGTGATTCCAAACAATTGAAGTTTGTCTTCTTCGTTTAATGTCACCCTCTGTTGGAATTGAGCTGCTAGTTTCAACTTGAGTTGAATTATCGCCTTAATTCAGAGAAACATCATTTGATGCATTTGCATTTGATTCACCCACATGAGACACATTTTTCACTTGTTGTTGGTCATCATCCTTAGGAGTAGACATTTGTTCAGTCGACGTTCTACAAATAACAGTCCACAAAAAATAGTTAATTACTAACAGTGTAGATTTATAATAACAAGAGTGAATAGGTTTATCTAAAATAAATCACATTTTACACACGCCCAGTGCCACCATTTTCTCACGCCCAATGAAGACGTTTATATAGAATCATATATCATTTATAAAAAAAAAAATAGAATCATATATCATAAGTTACCTATGTAGGCAGATAGGATTAAAAAAAAATATAAAAAATCACAATGATGCACATGTTGAAAATTCAATGGAGGCATGCTTTGGATTGGCTGTGTTGGTTCAGGGCTTAATGATTACTCAAACCGCGGTCATGCATATTCAATGAAGGGTACTGAGACTCGGGTTGTGAATGGGTGGGCTATTGACTAGTTTAAAATTACCTGAAGCTGAGGTGCAGAGGTTGGTCTTGGAGGCGCAGCTAGGGTTGGGTCACGAGGCCCAGAGGCGGAGCTAGGGGGTTGCGGAGGTGAAGTGGGGGGGTGGGTCGCGGAGGTGTAGAGGTGGAGCTTGGGGGGTTGCGAAGGAGCAGAGGCAGCGCAGAGGCAGCGTAGAGGCGCAGAGGTGGAGCTGGGAGTGGTCACGGAGGTGCAGAGGCGGAGTTGGGGCGGTCGCGAAGGCGTAGAGGCAGCACTGGTAGGGGGTTGTAAAGGCGCAGATGAGGGTCGCGGAGGTGCGGAGGCAAAGATGAGGGTCGCAGAGGCAGACCTGGGGAGTAGGTCACTAAGGTGCGGTGGCCGGTAAGCCTTGGACAATGAGGTCACGCGAAGCTGGGGAGGTGGGTGCGGAACAACATAGAACAGACGAAGAGAGAGTTCGAAGAGGAAAAGAAGTAAAATGTAAAATTAGGGTAAAGTTCTTATATATATATATATATATAAGGGTACTTATGTAATTTAACATTAGCGGGTACCCGTGGGTATGGATATCACTATATCTGTCCCTGCTCTGTTAACAAGCTGGTAGAGAAAATACCCGTATCCATTACCCGCAGGTATCCGTTAACATTACCCATTTTTTATTCATGGCAGATTTTATCCGCGAATATCCGCGAGGGCGGATTTTTTTGACATCCCTACTCCCCACCACCATCATTGCCACTACCACCACCGCTCCTACCATCGTAGCCGCCTTTGCCACCAAGTGGCGGTGACAGTGGTGGCAGCGATGGTGGTAATGGTGATGGCAATGGTGGTAGGGATAATGACAACAATGGTGGTAGTGGAGGTAGTGGCAATAGTGGCAGTAGCATGATTGGTGGTCTTATAAGAGTTGTTTATAAACAGGTTTCAATCTCGATGATCTATTATTTTTAATTATTGATCCAATAGTTGTTATTAGTTGTTCTCATGTTTTCATATGAATAAGTGCTTTCACAAGAGTTGCTCCCATATATATATATATATATATATATATATAGGGTCAGGATCCATTGACATTAGGTGTCAAAGTTAGTCAAATTACACCTTCAATAACTTTTTGTAAAATGCAAATTTAACCAATCCAACCATTGAATTATGTGATATTATCTTCATGATCATGTATATCAAATTTCACATAATTTGGACTTTTCTAGATATGTCATCTAACATTGAATATTTACATATATTTTAATTTTTTATTGTAAGTTAAAATAAAGTAATGCGATGAATTACTAAATAATTTTGGAATTGTATGAAATTTTGTATACTTAATCTAATTAATGAGAACATCAAATTCACCTGGTGACAACGACTCATGACACACACACAGATATATATATATATATATATGTATGTATATATTCTGGAACCAAAATAATTCTTAGTTAGATTAGAATGGGATTTCAACTAAACACCTCTTTTGAGATTTTGAGATGGCATATCACCCCTAACCATAACTCATTCGTTGATTCTTCAACATCAGTTGGTTCGGACCTCCACTTAGTTTCACCCAAGCTTCATCCTGGTCATGGATAGATCACCCAGGTGTGGAAATATATATATATATATATATATATATAGTGGGAATCAAGTTACTCTAAGAAAAACTTTACTCCAAGAGTAACTTTTGGCAGAGTTACTTCATTCAATAACCCTTGATATGTATTAAATTTTAACGATCTAACCATTGAATATTTTGATATTATGTTAATAATCATGCACACTAAATTTTAGATAAATCGGCCATTTGTAGCTAATTAATCTTAGGGGCGTTTGGTACAAGAGATTTTTTAATTTACTAGAAATCTGAAGGTGAAAATGTTTGTTTCCCATGTTTTGGTTTATTATTTAAAAAATAATATTCTCAGGAAACATTGATTCTCAAGAATCTATTTTACCTACATTTTTCATGAAATTATTCTCATAAGGAGGTGGGAATCTAACTATCCTGAGTTGGGAGAAAAGTTTTACTGTGGTAAAAATATCATGTTACTGTTATTAACTCATTTAATGTGATAAATAATTAAAATTTTTGAGAAAGTTCTATTAAAATTAAACGTAAAAATCTTTAATTCCTAACTCCCAAGTAACAAATATAAATATTTCAAGAATATTTATGACGAACCAAACATATTTTAGTCATTTTTATGAATCCTGATTGATTCCTAGGGCATAAAAAAATTTCTCTTTACCAAATACACCCTTATAATCAACGTTTATTTATAATTTAGAAAAGTATATTATACTATAATTTAAATTTATTTAATAAAATATCAAATAATTTTTAAATTTTATAAAAATTTGTAGACTTGATCTACTCAATAAAATTTTTTAATTCAATAGTTGGATCGTTGAAATTTAATATATATCAAGAGCTATTAAGTGAAGTAACTCTACTAAAAATTTATGATTTTTAATAAATTATAGCTAACTAGTATTTTAACCTGTGCATTGCACAGAATAAATATTTATTTTATATACTTAAATTTATAATAAATAAATATTTCTGAATATATAAATTATATTACAATTAAAATTTGTAATAAATAAATATTTTTGAACATATAAATTATATTTTAAATTTATAATAAACAATTATTGTAATATAACTGTTAATTTTTAATTATTGATAACTTATTTTAACAAATATTAAAATTTAATTTAGAACTAAAAATATTAAAATGATATATTAAAAAGATAAGAGGTTAAAAATTACTAAAAATGTTCTCATTGAAAAATGACAGCTAAAAATATTCTCGTTAAAATTAACTGTTTTTATTTAATATATAGAGTGGATAATAAATAGAGTATTAGAAAAAGTGTTTATGTGATAGAAAAAAAAAAAAAAGTGTGTGACATGAGTGAAAGAGAATAGCTGTAACTGGAAAAATAAGAAAAAGTTGAGAAGTGAAAGTTGAGTCAAGTTAACGTTTGCAGAAGCTCGTGGAGAAGCCCTAACGTTGCGTTCTCTAGTAGCGAAAGACGAAGAGCGGGGAAGGAGCATGAAACCACACTCTACCTCTGGAGCTGATCAGAGAAATTCTTCTGAGATTGCCGGTGATATCTGTTTTGCGCTTCAAGGGTGTTTGTAAGTCGGGGCTTTCACTGATTTCCGATCCCCAATTTGGCATTTCCCATTATGACCTAGCTGCCGCACCCTCCCATCGACTCCTTCTCAGATCAAATGATTTTTACGCTCAATCCATTGATGCAGACGCACCGTTTATAGAACCTGCGATGGGTGTATATCATTTGCCTCTCCCCCTTCCATCACCCCACCCCGCTCCCATTTTCACCATCATAGTTTATTTCGCAATCAACCTGAGATTTTGGGTTCATGCAGAGGGCTTATACTTTTATACTACAGTGAAAGCTATGATCTCATTCTGTGGAATCCGACAATAGGTGTCCACAAACGACTAACAAAATCAAACTTTGTATATTATGACATAAACCATGAATTTCTGTATGGTTTTGGGTATGACCCATCGGCAGATGACTATTTGATAATTATTATTGCATTGGTCGCGTCTGCATATGATAAAACTGGAATCCACATTTTCTCCTTCAAAACTAATTCCTGGAACAGACTCCATATCTATATTCCATGTTTGGATCGCGATGAATGCAGAGCTGGGTCACTCTTCAATGGGGCTCTTCATTGGTTGGTTTTCTCGTATGATGAAAGGGTTCCTGAGATTATTGCCTTTGATCTGGTACAACGAAGTTTATCATATATATTCCCTTGTTAGATGATTTAACTACGGAAAGATATCTAGTTTATGGTTTGACGGTAATGGGAGGATGTCTCGGTGTGTGTTGCTCAGTCAGAGGCACTGAAGCGACTCAAATGTGGGTGATGAAAGAATATAAAGTGCAGTCATCTTGGATTAAGTCCACTGTTATCCCTATTGATGTATTTTGCCCGATATGCATCACCAAAGATGGTGGGATTTTTGGATCAGCTATGACAAGTTTAGTAAAATATAGTGACAAAGAAAAGCTGCGTGAGTCTCGTGGTGTAGACCTAGAGTTGCCCTACTGCACCAATCTACAGTCTGCTATGTATAGAGAGTCTACTGTCGCTCCCAGTGTCATTCAAGAAACAAGTGAAGATGACCAATAGTATCTGACAAGAAAAATCAGGCTATGCATTGTCCTCCAATCCCTTCCGCCATATATTCTTATTCATCTTGCTGATAATACTTCTTTCTACAGTTTTTAAATTAAATTATAGATGAGATTGCATGGAAAGATGAGGTTTGGTGCTGGTGGATTCAATTTACCTTGCTAATAATACTTCTTTTTTATTTTTTTAAAATTAAACGATACGTGAGATTGCATGTAAAAATGAGGTTTGGTGCTGGTGAATTCAATTTACCTTCCAGAGATAAATAAAATACTTGATGTCTTGATTACTCAAAGGCAAATTGAGTGGAAAATTATATAAAAAAAAAAAAAACTAAAGTTTAGTGTAAAACAATTAGGATTTCCCGTGAGATTTTACAATATCACTGTTTTACTGCTAAGTTCTTAAGAGAATGTCCAATTAATATTCTAACATTTACAATAAGCTCATGTTTCCTGCAGGCCACAAAATATGCAAGAATATATATAGTTAGCTTGATGTCACTTTCCTTCAAATGGTGACCCTACTAGCGGAAAGCATAGCACTTGGAGGAGAATGGCATATATATCTATGATATTAAATAATCTTGTGTTAGTGCAAAACTAGTGTCTATTTCGGTGGTGATTTCAGTAGAGTTGGAGTATCAATAGACTTTAAATTGTAACTATGTTTCAAAGTAGGAGTTAGCAAATCCTAGTTGGTGTTATGTATGCTATTTAGTGCCTTTATCTCTTTTTTTTTTCTTTTCTTAATGTTATTATGTTTGCAGTTTGTTTCTATGAGGCTCTTTTACATAGTTTTCAGATTCAAACTCTACTTATTGGATTATTCCCCTCTATTTTCCCCAACTCCATAACCAATCTCCAGACCTAATCTCACTAATTAATAACCCCATAACCATACATGCTATTGCATAGTGTTGTTTTTTATATGACAAACTTTTCGGATTTTATTTCAAAGCAGTACAATGTTAGTAGAAGATTTTATTTATTAAATTTAGGGGCACTTTAGACATCTATTCGTTTTGTCATTCATGTTAACCTGGTTTCAAATAAAACATCTCAGTCTACAGCTGAAGTATCATAAGTGTCCATTTGTACAACAACACAAGGATTTACGCAAATAATAACAATTGACAAGATTGAATCTCTAAGATGACCACATCCTTAAATTTATTACTAATGATACATGAATCATGTATCAATTTTTTCAGCAGGAGTCACTAGATGGCTGCACATCCATCCCCATGTTAATTTTTCTATTCATATCATAACCATATTACAATTTCCATAAAGAAAGTAAGTTCATCATATGGAAAGGGCTATTAGAGAATTATGCATGAATGGATACTATTTAGTTAAGGAGAAGTATTCTTTGAAGAAGTGGAGGGTGTGCCAGGGCTGCCAGGTGGAGGGAATAGTGGAGGGAAAGGAAAGGGAAAAGCTGGTGATGGTGGAGATAGAGTTAAACCTGGTTCTGTTGGGAAAGGAAACAATGGTGGCGATGTTCCTGATAATGGAGACTGGAATGGGTTAGGAACAAGTGGTGATGGGCCTGGTGGCTGTAATGGGTTAGGAATTACAGGAGGTGGCTGAAGAGGGTTGGGGACTAAGGGTGGTGGTTGAAATGGGTTGGGGACAATGGGTGGTCGAAACAATGGGTTAGGAGGAAATATGAGGTTATTAGGGTCAGCTATTTTCTGATCTGAAGGTTGAACATTTGGGGAATCATTGGTAATTCCTGCAGGGACTGGTGGTGACCATGGTATTCCTGGAAGTGGTGGCAATAATGGTGAAAGGCCAGGTAATCCAGGAATGGGAGGAAGAAGACCACCAGGTGTGTTTGGATCCTTAAGTGGAGGAGGAAATGATGGATCTATATTAGGAGGAAAAAAAGTTTTCACAAAATCAAGGCCCTTGATGTTTTGAATGCTTGGCTTTTGGTTACAAAGATTTGGCTGTTTAAGAGGCTTGAATGAGAAAAAGCCAGCTGAGAATATGTGTAGTCCTTGCTTTCTGGACTTGAGGCGTAAAGAGGAAGAAGTTGCTGCTGAGGCCACAGCACAATAAGGCTCACTGCTACTTATTAATTTCACACTGCATCCCTTGATTCTTTTCACATGTTTGCTCACTGAGAAAGGCAACTGCACCTTGAACTCCCCATGCTCATCTGTCTTCACTTCTTTCCTGAATCTTAGTTTTGAGCTCCCATATCCATCTTTGCATTCTACAGCAACTGATGCACCTGCCATCAAGAATATAGAAAAACATAAGACAGCATAACTTCAGAATCAAAATTTAGACAATGTCTGTAAGTGTTAGAGATATGAAATTGAACCCTTTTAAAAAATAAGATAAGCAGTGGAAATGCACCTGAAATGAGGTGGCTGCCCATGGAGAAATCCTGTTGGAAACATGTGTCACAGTAAACAATGCCAACCACAACAGCAGAGGGATGCTCTTATGGCTAGACTCAGATTGAGTGGTACCAAATGTGAGACTGAGAAACAGTATTACAAGGAACCAAGACATTATCTTAGAAACTCTTGTCTATGAGTAAAGGCTATAGTGGGTGATTCTGCTTCCTAATAACAATGAGGTCTATATCTTTCTTTTACTTCCTTATCTTTTCTTTGTTCCCTCTTGCTGTCTTTGACAAAGAGAATCAAGCACAATAAATTTTTATAGCCCTACAAATACCAAGACTATTTATGTCTATCATGCAAAAGCCAGTCAACTGTAAACTAAAATGCAGTAATTGTAGGCTTGTTTTCCCATCACCAAACAGCTAGGAAAGAAGGTAATTTGGTGGGTGGAAAGGTTAGATAAAGAGAATCTCCTAGCTACTGTTTTATTTAATTGGATGTTTGTTTCTTTGTTGATATGAAAATACCAAAAAGGTTGGGACCCTGTTGGTTCACGAGACAAAGAAAGTAGCCACATAATCTGTGGCCATGCAACACATCACCCTGCGGATATTCACATTGAGAGCTAGCAGAAACTATAGTTAGCATGAACTGTTTGGTTATGAATTTCAGAGCTGCAACGTGTGAGCACCTTGTGATGCAGATATGCGTGAGTATTTTACTAATATAATAAATGGTCTGGGGAGTTTAAGATGATGGGTTATGCAGTAGACATGGGAGATAAGCATGTTGGAGAAAACATAGAGGAAAGAATAGATTGTTGCAGAAATGACACTAATTCTCCCCTCACAATTAGAAGTTAAAACAACAAAATATTTTCAGCTCAATACAAACAATACTATTATTCGTACATCTTTTTTTCTACAATCTGCTTTATTTGGACAAATATTATGATCTTTTTTTTTTTTCTAAAGTATTTGATTAATCAATGTGCTTAGCTTTACGTAATTGTTGAATTACCTCCGCTTATTTATTATTAAATTCTCTGAGTCTGATGTTTGTGTTGTTTCACAGTTGATATCCATGTTCTTGCGCATAAATAAATAATGAAAAAAAGGAAAAATAAACCTATTCTTGTTATTTTCTCACATAAGTAATGTTACATACTTGTCGAAATTTATTTTTATGATATAATTGAATTTCTTTAAATATAAATTCTAAAACAGATTCCCAATGATTTAAATTATATATAGCTGTAAAGAAAAGCTTGTTACATTAATGCGATTTATGAAGAACTTTCATGTCCTGGCTTCCAATCTGTCGGCAAGGTTTCAAGGGGATCGCACAATTTGTACTTCCACTATTATATACAGACAGCTAGTATTTACCGTAATCACGTGATTCACACACATATATCACTTTCTATATAAATTGTATCCAAACAGTACATTGAGCATTGACTAATTATGATCGAGTAAGATAAAATTATTATAGGTGACAGTAACTCGAATATTTAGAGATTAATTAACATTTAATACCCAACTTTAACTTTTTTTAAAATAAAGCCAGCTGAGAATATGTGTAGTCCTTGCTTTCTGGATATGATTGCGATCCCTGATTTTGCTGCTTGGGCCATGGAGAATTATGGTTTGCCAAATCTCACTAATTAATAACCCAAGAACAAGGAGTTCCCCAACCAACCTTGGTATAATGCATGGTATATTATCAAATTAGTATAGAGGTGGGAAAACTTGGTATCATGCATACTTGAAAGATTTTATTGTGGTAATGTTTTGAGTCTATTTTACACTTTAGAAAGGGCAACGTGAAAACAACAATTCTGGCTGTCTGGCTTTTATAATTTTGATAACTCCATTAGCTCTCTCAGTACATTCAACATAAGGCTTACTTCTTTCGCGCTCTTCTTAACCTCAAAATTGAGTGAAAAATTAAATGGTAGCCTGGTAGGATTCAAATTCAAGAATTTTTTCACTCAGTATTCCAAAATCTTCATCTGAGAAACCAAGATTGCGGTTAGACTGATAATTAAATGAAAGTTGGGAAGTTATTTGCTCTTGAAAAAGAAACAAAAATGGAGAAATTTGGTTGGTTATTAACACCTCAATAATGAATTCCTAATTTATTTTAAAATTATTAATGCACTTCACACCTGGGAGTTCTAGTTTAATGCGTTATGTTCTCTGTTTAGTTTGCACTCATTCACAAGAAGTTGATTTTCAAAATATCCAAATGTTCGTTGTAATTGATCATATGTAACAACACCACATAATACTAGAAGTTCTTAGTTGAAACAGTGAGTGTACGCCACCCTGTTTTCTAAGTCTTCAAGGAAGTTTCCTTCTTGACATTCTGTGATTTTTGTTGCTCAAAGAAAATATATGCTTCAACTTCTTAACAATGACCAAAACTCAATCCTTTCTCAAAAAGCACACACATATTGAAAAATTCAAAATTTGGTCAAGTTTTGCTCTAAATCAAACTGATTCTACTCCTTAACTATCACCACACTCGAAGTTATTGTATGGTGTTATTTTTGTATGACAAACTTTTTTGGATTTTGTTTAAAAGCGTTACAATGTAAGCAAGATATTTCATTTATTGAATCTAGGGGCACTTTTAAACATCTATTTTTTTATCATTCACGTTAACCTGGCGTCAAATAAGACACCTCAATCTACAGATGTGGTATCACAATCAGAACTCAGAAGTGTCCATTTCTAAAACAACTCAAGCATTTACACAAATAATAACAATTGACATGATTTAAACTCTAAGATGACCATATCCTTAAATTTATTACTAATAATACATGAATTATGTATCAATTTTTTCAGCAGTAGTCACTATATGGCTGCACATTTATCCCCATGTTAATTTTTCTATTCATATCATAACCATATTACAATGTCCATAAAAAAAGTAAGTTCATCGTATGTGTGGAATGAGTTATTAGAGAATTATGCATGGATAGCTAGATACTATGTGTCTGTTTGGTTAAACTTCTCCACAAGCACTTTGATGTGTAATATGGTTCCTTAAAAACATTCTAGAGCTACAAAAACATTGTTGGGAAAACAGCACCTTTCGCACACCCTACAAAAACACCAAATAAAAACAACAAAAGAAAACCAATTTTATTTAATGTGGTTCGAGACTTTTGCCTACGTCCACTAAACATCTCAATTTTATTCATTTCTTAATAAAATACATCTCATTACAAGTTTTTTGGACAAACTTGTGAAACCCTTCCTTCACATACCCCCCTCTCACTTAGGGTTCGTTTGGTACCGCCGAAAAAGGATAGAAGAGAAGAGAAAAACAATGAATTTGCTGTATTCCATCTATTTGGTTGTAGAGAAAAGCGAAGAAATTTTTAAAAATATACGTGGGACGCATTGTCAAAAATTTCTTTGCAAAACATCGAAGATTTGAGTGGAAGTTACTGTGCTTCACATACTCTCTTATTTGAAAATGGTAGGGAAATCGATTTAGTAGACAGGAAATCGATTTCCAGCTTCTTTTTTTTTTTTTAATTTCTGTTTTCTTTATTTTTTTTTGTTGCTCTTCTTTATTTCAATTGTGCAGTTGTCCAATTGTTTGTGTGAAACCGATTTTGGATACTATAGAAAATTGATTTCTACTCACTGCAATCCCCCCCCCCCCTCTTTTATATAATATTAATAATAATAATAATAATAATAATATTAATAATAAAAATAAATAATAATAGTTAAAATAAAAATAATCTCAAAAAATTAACTTTTTTCTCATTTCTCTTCTATTTCTCTTCAACCAAACAACCTTAACTTCCACTCTATTTTTCACCTATTTCTCTTCTCTTCTCTTCCTTTCTCTCTATTTTTTTCTTCTCTACCAAACACACCGTTAGGGTGGTGACTCCCTCTCTAGGCTAGGTGGTTCTTCTCATCTTAAGAATCCTTATTTATACAACTTATATCCTAATATTAAAAGAGAAAACAAATTCCTAAAATAAAATAATATCTTTAAAACTAAACAAAATCCTAGAGATTTAAAATCAAAAATTTGAATTGTATCGCAACATATTTATCCCCATGTTAATTTTTCTATTCATATCATAACCATATTACAATGTCCATAAAGAAAGTAAGTTCATCCTGTGGAAGGATTATTAGAGAATTATGCATGGATAGCTAGATACTATGGACCTGTTCGGGTAAACTTCTCTGCAAGCACTTATAAGAGAAGAAAATAAGAAAAAAAAAATCAAATAAGTTTATCCATAAGCTAAAATTAGTTTATGCATAAGTTAATTTGTAAAAGCTCTCTCATACCAACTTTTTCAAAAGATGATTTTTAACTTATGCATGAGTTAATATTAGCTTATAGAGAAGTTTATTTCATTTTTTTTCTTATTTTCTTCTCCTATAAGTGTTATAGAAAAATTTATCCAAACAAACCCTATGTAGTTAAGGAGAAGCATTCTTTGAAGAGGAAGTGCAGGGAATGTTGTAAAACATGAGATACCAAGGTGGAGGGAATAGTGAAGGCCAGGAGGTGGCTTTGAGCTCTCATATCCATGTTTGCATTCTACAACTACTGATGCACCTGCACTCAAGAATGTTGTAAAACATGAGATAACATAACTACAGCCTCAAAATTTAGACAATGCCGTAAGTGTCAGCAGATTTAGCTGGAAGAGATATGAAATTGAGTTTAATTAAGTTTAATTATGAATATTTTCATTTATAAAAAGTAAAATGAAATTCACACAAGTATTAAAAATTTAATATGCAGTATGCAAGAATTTCTCCAAGCTATAAAAGTAGTTTTCCAATTCTTAGAACTGATTGTCCTCACTTTTTTTTTTGTTGGTAATCAATGTTCACTTATGAGTTCTTTGCTTTCGTTTTAGGGGTGTTTAGGAGAAAAGTTTTTTTCTTATTTGAAAATTATTTTCACGGATATGACGATGTTTAATAAATGATAATAATTAAAATTCGTTTAGTTAGGTATAACCATTTTTAGAAATATTTATATAAGTCTTTTGTAAATTAAAACTTTGGTTTAAATATATTTCTTGTTCGTACAATTTGGCACTTTTTTGTTTTTAGTCCTTACAATTTTATTTTATTTTGCTTAGTTCTTACAAATATCAACCTATTTGTTTTGTATCCCTATCGTTAGTCCTATTACAAAAAAGATGACGTAGCTAACAAAATGATGATGTCATCATGCCACATCATCACCCTAATGATGTCATGATGACATCATCATATCACGTCAGCATGCTAGTATAGGGATTATAAACAAAACAAAAATAAATTGTAAGGACTAAAACCAAAAATTGACATAATTGTAGAACCAAAAATATATATAAGCCTTACAATAAATATTAAAATAAAATAAATATTTAAATATTAATATTTGTTTAGTGCTTAATAAACTTAATTCTTTATTATATGAATAAATAAAAACAGAGAACATTTAAAATATATAGGTAGAATTAATTACCCTTATGGTGACATTTATGAAATGCTTGTTACATCTACCACAATAGTACATTCTAGAGCCTGAGGATACCTTCTTGTGGCAATGACACACAGTGTAATACTAATTATCCTCATCAACAAAAGAATTAATAGTAGCCAATATGACAAAATTCAAATCTTACAAAAATACATTTAATAACAATCAACAAAGAAATATGTTGTGAGAAATAAAATATCTTCTTATTCTAAATTCAAAAGCTTTCAAATACCTATTTAGAATCCTTCATATCATTTTTTTGGTAGGCTTCCTTCATTGATTGAATAGTAGCCCTTGGTGTAAACTTGAGGAATTCATCGTCGAAGGTCATCTTAGATTCATCTGCAATTAGCTTAATCCTTTAATAGGAGTTTTTATTGTGTCAGTCATCTTTGATTTAAACTTAGCGGCCTCAAGAATGTCTGGGTTCAACATTAGTTGTGAAGTAAAGGTGTTGCTAATGTTTTTATTCCCTAAAGACAAATAAAATATAACATCACAAACAACGTTAATAAGTATGAGATAGCAACATATGTTCTAATTAAGATAACAACTGAATTTCACTATTCTAAAATGTCATTACCGTTACTTTGTAGAAGAGCACAACAACTACAACATTAGTTGCCTCCCCACTTGCAAGAAATGAGTTTAACTCATCAACGAAAGCTCCAAACAAAGTGACTTTGAAGTGATAACTGTGGAATAAAAAATAAATAAATAAATAAATATCATGTGTTGTAAAATATTAGAAACCATGCCTGAAATATTATATAAAAAAAATATTTTTATCACAATGTTAGGATGCCTTACCCTTCATTATCGAGCTCCACAATTATAAGCTTGGACTTAACCCCATCTTTTACGTATTCTCATTCGTTGCCTACATTGGTAAGGACTCCTATTATATCTGAAAAATATGAAATTAAACACATTAATTTTGTCGTAAATCAATAGATCAACCACAATTTGATTTTAAAAAAATGATATTGCTTGACCCAAAAATACTAACTAAC
The DNA here is from genome assembly GCA_004329165.1 of Spatholobus suberectus. Classification (NCBI taxonomy): domain Eukaryota; kingdom Viridiplantae; phylum Streptophyta; class Magnoliopsida; order Fabales; family Fabaceae; genus Spatholobus; species Spatholobus suberectus. The sequence goes on from CM014731.1 coordinate 5,742,508, forward strand.
CAAGTAATTGCAATCAAAATTTTCACAAAACAAATCAATATGGGGTGAACTTAATTATGGTATGTGGTACAATTGCTTTAGCTTGATTTGCAACAATTGTTTTCATATCGAAACTCAGTTTATATGCATGTCTTGTTGTAGAATACTCTTCTTCTTTTGAACGCACATTAAACTTTGATAGCATATACACCTCCCCCTCTTCTAGCTTAGATTAGAAGATATAGATTAGTTGCTTGCGAATTGTCATACCACCCTGCGTAACCAAACAATTCCTGACTAATATTTGGTAACAAAATGTGAATAAAACATGAAATAAAAGTAAAATAAAATTAGTTCTAGAATACAAACCTTGTTATCCATAAGACTAATTCTAAAGAGAAAGTATTTTTTTTTCATTGGCAAGATCTAACACGAACGACATATGGACAACCTTACCAATATACGCAAATTATCATGTTTAGGAGTTATCTGTGACACAAAGTCATATTTTGGGGCCATTTGTTCAACAAAGATGAAGGAATGATGCACCTTGTATGGTAATTTTTGAATAAGTTAATGGCTGTTCCATTTCATTTTGGAATCATTATAAATAACATTTACACTACCTACAAATAATGGTCTTGCAAAAGGAAAACCAATTAATATAAAAAATACCAGTTATAAATTTATGGAAATTAAAAAATAATATCTTAAATTAATTTATAATAATTATATTTAAAATTATACTTAAAAATTATATACAAATATCTTTCTAAATTATACTTAAAATATATAATAATAATAATAATAATAATCATCATCATCATCATCACAATAATAATAATTTTGGTCCTTGAAACTTATATTAAATTATTGTCATAAATAAAATTCACTTTTAACATTAATTATTGTCCTAAATAAATTATTTTAAAAAACTAATTGACATTATTATAATTTAATTAGAAAATTTTAGATGATCATAATAGAAATCAAATTGGATTTTATTTAGGATAGTAATTTAATTACAATTTAATAGACTAAAATTTATTTATTAAAATAATTTCTTATCACATTTATTTGGTCCTTAAAACTGCAATTAAATTATTGTCCTAAATAAAATCTATTTTTAATATGAATTATTACTCTAAATAAATAATTTACAAAAAATAATTGTCATAAAATTTATTTTTAGAAATAGTTTAATTTGAATGCTAAGTATAAATATAGAGTGAGATTTTATATATTCTTCATCACAATTTATAGTAAAACAATGTTAATTAATATAATTTAATTTAAAAACATATCAATAATCATAATAAAATTCAAATTCAATTGTATTTATTACAATAATTTAATTACAGTCTCATGGACCTTTATATATTTACGAAAGAGCTCGCAATCGCTTTTCCCCAATATGTATCACCAAAGATGGTTGAATTTTTGGATCAATCTGTAGAAGATTAGAGAAGCATAATGACAAAGGAAGATGCTTGATCATGTCAGTTATGGTGGAGGTGGGTTGTACGAAACCAATCTACAGTCTGCTATGTATAGAGTGTCTATGTCTACTGTCACTCCCCAATGTCACTGGGGCAAACAAGTGCAGATGACCAATGGTAATAGACAAGAAAAATAAGGTATGCATTATTCTCCAATCACCATTATATTCCTATTCATTTTGCATTATGGGAAATGAAAAGTTATATGCAGAATGCTTGGAATGTGAAAAATCATACTTTTACCTATTTTTCTACCTTCCCCATCCTTGCTAAAGTACATTTTTTTATATTTTTTTGAATTAAATGATACATGAGATTGCATGGAAAGATGAGGTTTGTTGGTGGTGGATTCAATTTACCTTGCTTAGATAAAATATTTGATGCTTTACTTGCTCAGAAGCCACAATAATCAAAGGCGATTGAGTGGAAAATTATACACTAAAAACAACTAATGTTGAAAGTAAAGCAATTAGGATTTCCAATAAAATTTTACAACATCACCGTTTTACTCTAAAATCTTAGAGAATGTCCAATTAATACCCTAACATTTACAATAAGCTCATGTTTCTTGTAGGCCATGAAATACGCAACAGTATATACAATTACTTTGATGTCACTTTTCTACAAATGGTGACACTACTAGTAGTAAGCATAGTACTTGGAAGAGAATGGCCTATATATGATATTAAATTATTTAGTGTTAGTGCAGAACAAGTGTCTGTTTTAGTGGTGATTTCAGTAAAGTTGGAGTATCAACAGACTTTACAATTTAACTATGTTTCAGAGTAGAAGTTGGCAAATCCTGGTTGGTGTTATACATGTTATTTAGTGCCTATATCTTTTTTCTTCTTAATGTTACATAGTATTCAGATTCAAACCCTACTTATTTGATTATTTCACAACATTTAGGAGCCTTTTTTTGGTAAAAACAATTATTGGTTTTTATAAGTTAATGTGTTGTTGCTCTTTTTGACTTGAAGTTGTGGAGACATTGATCTTTATCACCTGGGAGCTAATAGAAGGGGTAAGGTGAGAGGATTATAACTAATCAAGTTATGTTATGTACCGATCTTGTATGCAGTTGGTTTATCCTGTTCATATCTTGATCTAGTGTTGATAAGGTTTCCGTCATACCTTGATGTTATCCCTAAAGATACTTTGATTGCCTATAAATTAAAGCTAATACAGAATTTGCTAATATTTCCATTCGTTTTTCCCCTTCGTTCGTCACGATTATATTTAGTTGCATTATCGATAATCGTGGGATAAAATTTGATAGATCCATAACCTATAGCTATATTCTCAAAGCTATGATATAGATTACCATTGACATTATGCAAAGTTGATAAAACAAGGTTAATCAGTAACATATGCAAGTTTACCTTCTAATTTTTGGTTCAGCTATACCATTGATAAAACTATTTTAGATGTTGGCATGAACTAAATTGCTTACACATGGTTGAGTATTAATCTATCCTTTTTAAGCTAATGGAATTTATGTCTATATTTTTCTCTGGGAGATGAGAGATATATCTCTAGCTAGTATGGATTGATATGGTATGCTGAGGGAACATGCTATGTCACCTAATTTAGTCTATAAAACAATTCAAAGGTCTAAAGGAATAGTAGTAGTACTGAAACTCTTGCCTATAAATTGTGATAGTAAGGACCACAAAATTGCTTATGCATAGTAGTTTGCATAGATCAAATGCCACTAACATTTATTTTTTTCTCCTTTTAATATAGATGATATTTATATTGAAATTAGAAAAACATAAAATAAGTTTGTAATCAATTACCTTAACAGGCAGAATAGCAGAACCTTGATTATAGGTTTTGAAAGAACCATATTCCATTTCTTCACAGACCATTAACATCAATAAAAGTATCTTGAACTACTCCATTGCCTGTTACTTTTATACTTGCTTAATGTTAGTCTATTAGTATTACATTGGATGGGAAATGTGAGGCCTCCAGGCATTAATAGACAGGGAAAGATTGGTTTATGAATTTCAAGCTAGTCTGTGTTGCTTATATTATGTAGAGCTTTAAACGATTTAATTTGCGTTCTTTGTATAGGACCATATAAAAGTATTTGCTAGTTATTTAGACAAAAAAGGAATAGATAAAACTATAGTTTCAGCTATTGGTATAGTTTTAACCCTTTCCACCACATAAATATAGCTGACCACCTACCAAAACTTATATATATTAGCAAGCTATAATTACAATGTACCTTAAAATACACCTACGGTATAGCTTGCTAACAAACTCCAACCAAAAAACAAGTACGTGTATGTTAGTAAATCCTTATATGTAAGTGTGTGTGTGTGTATTGGACCATCAGATCAAAAGGGACTGACCATTCATATAAAGCGCTTATGCCTAGGCTCAATGCTTGGGGGCTATGGATCGTTCGGTTGGAAGGTACCGACCGTTCAGATAAAGTGCCTACGCCTAGTCTCAGCTCTTGGGGGGCTACAGACCGTTAAGTCGAAAACGACCGACTATTCGGATAAAGTGTCTATGCCCAAGCTCAGCGCTGGGGGGGTTGTGAACTATCTGATCGAAAGGGATTAACCACCCTTTTGAATAGCATCTAAGTTACACGATGCCTCGGTCATATAAAACTGACCGAGAGGTATACGCCAAAAGGCCACACCTTCAGACACTCCCCCGTACCGACACCAACGAAGTCACTCCTAAGCGCCAAACATCCCGCAAGGACAACCAGTCTCATTACGACCTAGTAACCCTAGTATGAAAATACTTCACGCAATAGAGAGAACTTAGAAACACCTAGATGCCTTCTTTGACAACCCTAACACTCGATAAGAGCAAAGGAAATATGCATCCTCTGTCATGTCAGATACCAATTCGCATTTAGACAGGTCAAAAGAGGTGGCGCTACGGGGGTAGGACACGCAGCGTGCCTCAACATATCAGAGAGCGAATTACCCCTAGTATATCAGAGCCACCCACAGGGAGTGCGCAAATGGTAGGTTGACACATGGCTTCTATCCATTGAGGAACATCCAGTATAAAGCTAATGAGGGCTACCCCTTTTGGGACAGGTTCATGATAATGGAGATACTGATGGCCTCCTGGGAGAAAAACTCTCTACACTAAGAGGGCTTCCGACAAGTTTCATTCTCTAGTGTGAACATCTGGCCCCCACCTTGAGGTCTTCAAAAAACTCTTCTCGATGACCATCATATTATGACAAAGAACCCTACCGCAAAATGTCGGTGAAACGGCACCAGACAAGGCTAGGTAGCACCTACAATGGCGAAAATGATAAAGGAAGTAACAACCCTCTTTTGCAACAATTGTTGGACATGGTGTCCCAACTACAAAGGCAAAACAAAGCATAGGCCCACCTTAATCAAGAGGACGAAAAAAGACAGAAAGAAGCAAAAGAGTGGCAGAAGAAAGAGAACAGGCCTTTCACAATAGTTGTCTACTTTGAAACAGAATATGGACAAAATGGAGGAAGCGAGACCTCTCATGGTTTTGGGCCAGTCATTTACTGAAGAAATCGATCGGGTGGTGATTCCCCCTAACTTTAAAGAGTTCACCATTGACACTTTTGACGATTCCCAAGATCTGCACGCCCATTTCCAAACATTTCGGACTCAAATCTACATCAATGGGGGGATATTGCCATTAACTGCAAGATTTTCCCAGGCACACTAAAAAGGGTAGCCATGCAATGGTTTTCCCAGCTCCCACCCCGATCCATAACCACTTTCCAAGAGTTGGCGACTCACTTCATGTCCCAGTTCATGGTTGATAAAACCAAGCATTTAAAAGTGGTTGACCTTTTTGACATTAAATAGTCACAAGGGGAGAATCTAAAGTGATACCTGGCATGGTTCAACAATGCCACGGTCCAAGTCAATGACCCTGACCAGAACTTTTTCATCAAGGCATTCCAGAAAGGACTATTGGCAGGATAGTTTAGTGATTTGTTCATCTTATGAAAACCAACCAACATGGAAGAAATACGCTCCAAGGCAGAGAAACACATAGAGACGGAAGAAGATGTCAAAAGCAGAAAAGCCAACCACCCCAAAAGACAAGAACCACCAAAACTCAACTAACGGACCTTTTGTCAAGATTAAACTAGCCGACATACTCCTTCTAACATCAATGCAAATGGGTCCATTAAGAGAGAAATGGTGCGTGTTCCACCAAGTATGAGGTCATAACATAAAGGAGTGCTGAGTCTTGAAGGCACAAATTGAAAAAATAATCCAAAGGGGATACCTCGACAAGTATGTCCAAAGAGGAGACAAAAGGAGAAACCTGACCAGAAGAAGACTTTCACCGAGAATATCACCAAACTAATGAGAGCAAGGTGCAAGGCAAAGGTCTCCTCCTATGGAAAGGCAACATGTGGGAAGGATGGAACATGAATAACCACACAAGGGCACTATCGCGACCATATCTGATGGAGGAATGTCCAAAACCCCAAACGGCACAATAGAAGAATTCTGCAACCAACACGTCATAGTAGTAAAAGGTAGAGAAATGCTAATGACCGAACATCCACCAATGACCTTCAATAACGAAGACTATAAGGGAGTCATTCCTTACAATGATGACCCCATGGTTATCAACATTACAATAGAAGAATTCAAGATCCAGAAAGTGTCAGTCAATCAAGGGAGCTCTGCTAATGTTCTCTATTGGCAAACCTACAAAAACATGGATTTGCTAGTTGGAACGCTACAAGCCTGCTCAGGGAAGCTTGGTAGGGTTCACAGGGGAGTAGGTAGAAATAAAGGGGTACGTGGATCCCAAAACCACATTTGGGGAAAAAAAGAATGCAAAGACCATACCGGTCAAGTACATGGTCATCGATGCACTCACCTCCTTGATGCATCGTATTTTATACCATGTTTGCATAGCATTATAATTAGGATATGTTACATATGTATGCCTTCTTTGGTTCTATTTCTAGTTATTTTAGTTATTTTTCCTTTTTGTTGGATTAGTTATAGTTTTATTCATATTTTGGCTTCAGGAATAAATTTTTCGTTGATTTAGAGCATGGAGTGTGTACAAGGATTGGAAAGCTCTTATGTTGAATCTCGTTGATGGTGTCAAGTTTGGTCAGAGCTTGAATTGAAAAGAGTTGTAGCAACGAATCAAGAAGATTACATCTGTCAGCAAAGATCATGGGCAGCCGGATGAAACACACTGCTACCCGTGAACCAATCTATTGAGCACATCAGGATTAAACAGTGGAGTTCATGGGCAGCCCGTGATCGACCCTTCAACCCGTGAACCAATCTATGGCGTACTAGAGTCAAGGCAGCAAGGATCACAAGCAACCCGTGAACAACCCTTTTGCCCGTGACCTATTTACCTGCAAACTATTTTAAGTATTTTTTGCATTTTTGTTTTGATTGAGCTCACACCCCCATTAGCCCAAGGTTTTAGATAGACCTTTTAGGATTAGTTTAGTTATCTTGAACCTTGGCATTGACCGCGGAGAGCGAGAGCTTAGGATTACGATCTTCACCTCTTTCTCTTTTTCTGGTTTGATCTTCTCTTTTCTACTTCTTTGTTTTCAATGGCTATGTGTGAGTAGTCATCTTTATTCTAGGATTGGGCGTAGCCTTATGAACGTTTAATGAATCGATTTATTTTATCTTCATATGATTCTTGTTCATCTCTTGATTCTTCTTTATTGATTTTCTTTATTGCAAAACGAATTGGTCACGTTTTACATAACCTTGGGGATTTTGGGAAGTACCAAAAGGTGAACTTAAATGCCAGAACTATAGGGAAGAAAACCTAGGTCTAAGCCACAAAAGTAGGTGAAACTTTTGGGGATTAATTAAATTAACAAAGAGCTCACTGGGTTTAATTAAACACAACCACCATGACAGTAGGGGCCTAATTTGATTAGACACCCTTTTGTATCTTGAAAGAGAACAAAAGGTACCTTAGGTTAATTCACCCTCAAGACAAACAAGTAGGAACACGGGATAAGGGAATTAATTTAATAAGTGTCATAGGGTGAACCTCGATCCTTGAAGTTTTCTTTACTGAATTACTATCAATCTTATTTTCTTATTTAATTGAATTCTTTATTTTTTGATTCTTTTACTTTTACTTCTACTTCAAAAACCTAAATTCCTTGCGATAATCACTAAACCTAACGTGCAATCCCTGTGGAAAGAACGATATTTTATTACTCAACGATATCGTACACTTACGATACCGCACCATTCCTACAACGTCATTATCAGTTGTCCAACTCTTAACATGCTCAAGGTGGTGGTTTCAACGTCACACCTACGTATAACGTACTTGGTCAGCCAAACCAAAATAGGCGTCATAAAGGAAAATCAAAAAAGGGAACAAAAGTGCTATGAGGAAAGCCTAAAGATCAATCAAACCACCACGAAAAGAAATCTAGATGAAAGGACTAGAACCATCACTAAGTGATCCTTCTCGACCTGGATCCCAGGTAGGAATATACCGGCAAAAGGCCACAATTGGCACAAGACCTTAAAGAAGCACAAGTCTGCAATCATCCTTCAGAGAAAACCAAGATCGGTGCTACTTTGTGCACCAACACAGAGGATATGCTCGTCCAGTTCCTTTAAGAGCAAAAAGACGTTTTTGCATAGAAAGCTAAAGATATGCTAGGCATTGCCCTAAACTTCTTATGCCACAAGCTCTCCTTAGACCCAATTGTCAAACCGATAGCCCAGAAGAAAAGAAAGTTCAAGAAAGAAAAACAAAAAGCATAAAGGTGGAAACCAAGAAACTACTAGTAGTAGGTTTCATTCGTGAGGTAGAATACCCATATGGCTAGCTAACGTGGTGATGGTAAAGAAACGCAATAGGAAGTGGAGAATGTGCACTGATTACATAGACCTTAACAAAGCATGCCCAAAGGATTCATACCTTTTACCCAGTATAGATTGATTGGTCGATGGTGCTTCAGGTTATGGCCTGCTAAGCTTTATGGACGCCTACTCAAGGTATAATCAAATCAAAATGCACCCCATGGATGAAGAATAGACAATTTTCATGATCAAAGAGGATAACTTTTGCTACAAAGTAATGTCATTCGGCTTAAAGAATGTCAAGGCAATATATTAAAGACTCATGGACCAAGTGTTTCAAGGGAAACTGGGACGGAACATTGAGGTTTATGTCGATGATATGGTAGTAAAATCAGAGGAAGATCACTCTCACTGTCAAGCACTCTAAGATGTATTCAAAATGTTGAGAATGCACAACCTCAAGCTCAACCCAAAAAAATGCTTGTTCAGAGTCCAAGCAAGGAAGTTCTTGGGATTCATGCTTACCAGGAGGGGGATAGAGGCTAACCTCGAGAAATGCAAAGCAATCATAGAAATGAAAAGCCCATCCAACATCAAGAAAGTACAATAACTGATGAAAAAGATAGTATCTCGGCAAATTCCTCTCTAAATGGATCGAGAAAGCCTTCTCATTCTTCAAATGCCTTAAGAAGAATGAAAATTTTCAGTGGATAACCGAATGCGATGTCATCTTCCAAGAACTGAAAGAATTCTTGACTACCCTACTAATCCTGACCTGGCCTAAATAAGGTATGCCAATTATCCTTTACGTATCCATCTCCAATATGGCTATCAGCATGGTGCTTGTCCAAGAATTTAATAAAGAATAGAGGCCAGCCTACTTTGTCAAGAGAGTTCTCTAGGGAGTAGAACAGAGGTATCAGAAAATTGAAAAGGCAGCGCACAAGGTGGTGATAACAACCAGGAGACTCTGCCTATACTTCCAAACTCAGCCCCATGAAAGTAACGTCGAAGATGCCAATTAGGCAAGTCCTCCAAAAACTGGATCTAACAAAAAGAATAGTAAACTAGTCAGCCAAATTATTGGAGTACGACATTTCCTATGAAGCTAGAGCAGCCATCAAAGCCCAAGCACTGGCAGATTTTACAATAGAATTAGCATCTCCCTTGGTTCCCACGTTAGAAGTCATTAACAAATGGATCTTGTCGATAGATAGAGCTTTGAACCTAAAAGGCAACGGAACTAGCATAATATTTGAAGGCCTATATGGGGTAATGATAGAATAGTCTCTCTTATTTGAGTTCAAGGCTAGCAATAACCAAGCAAAATATGAAGCATTGATAGTAGGCATACGACTAGCCAAGGAGATGAGGATCAAGGAGCTGATGGTGAAAAGTGATTCATAGCTAATCATGGGACAAGTAAATGGTGAATATCAGATGAAAGATCCACAATTTCTCAAATACTAGGACCAAGTAAAGAAAATGGTCGACAGCTTTCTTAGCTTCAAGCTTACATATGTACCTAGAGATCAGAACTCCAAAGCTGACCTACTATCCAACCTAGACAACACCAAAAGACCAACCAACAACAAGTCGGTCATATAAGAAACAATAGCCCACCCTGGCATCAAAAACAACAGCCAAGTATACACCATCAACAACGAAGCATCTTGGCAGGCTGACATTATCAAATATCTCAAGGAACAAGTGCTACTAGACGACTCGTCAGTAGCAGCAAGGGTCAGAAGAAAGTTGGCTAGATATACCGTCATCAACAACTACCTCTACCGACAAGATGAGAGAAATCGATGAGGGCATCTATGGTACTCACATCAGTGGAAGCGCTCTAGCTACGAAAATAGCAAGGGTAGGGTATTGCTGGCCCACACTAAAGAAGGATAGCATGGATTTTGTAACAAAATGCAACAAATGCCAAAAGTTCTCTGACTTGCACAAGGCCCCACTAGAGCAGCTACACTCGATCTTCTCTCCATGGTAATTCCATATATGAGGAGTGGTATTTTAGGCACATTCCCCATAACAGTTGGGCAGTTAAAGTTTCTAATTGTAGCAATGGATTGCTTTACCAAGTGGATCGAAGTGGAACTTTAGCCACTATCACCGTCGAAAGAATTCACAAATTCTACTGGAAGAAATTGATCTATAGATTCGGTCTACCAATGGTAATTTTTTTCTGACATTGGAACCCAGTTCGCAGTTGCATCAGTCGCAATTTTTTGCGATAACCTTGGCATTAAACAAGTATTTTTGTCGGTCAAACATCCCCAATTGAATGGGCAAGCAAAGTCAACCAACAAGGTGGTGCTTAGAGGGCTAAAAAATGACTAGAAAAAGCCAAAGGAAGATGGGCCGAGGTGCTACCTCAAGTCCTCTGGTCCTACCACACCACCCCACACTTATCCACCAGAGAAACTCCATACAGACTAACCTTCGAGGCCAACACTATTATACTGGTTAAGATTGGGAACCTTCCCCCTGACTCAACTTTTGGAATTAAGCACCAACCTCGAAGATCTGAGGGCGCAACTAGACTTCATGTAAGAAGAAAGGGAACTTGCACACAAAAAGAAGCAAGCTGCAACGTCACAAATGGCCAAAAAATATAACAACATAGTCGGTCCCAAAAGTTTTAAAGTAGAAGATTTAGTCCTCAGAAGACTTCACAAGGATGCAACATGCAACAAATTATTCCCCAACTAGGAAGGACCATTCCATATCAAAGAGGAAATCAGCAAAGGCACTTTCAGACTGGAACAGCTTAATGGGAAGAGGGTCCCAAGACATTGGAATGCCTCAAGTCTGTGATTCTACTACAGTTAGACATTTCCTTTCATTAGTCTATTCAAGTTGTCCTTTCATTTCAATTATGTTTCTCAATTCATTAGTCTATTCAAGTTGTCCTTTCATTTCAGTCATGTTTCTCAATTAGTAGATAGGTTAGCTCTTCACATTCTGTGTACTCTTCCCATGTTTTGTGTGAAATTTATTTCTTTATGGTACAATCAAGAGTAGCCAACGCAGTCTAATACGACTTAGTCGACAACTAAAAAGCCTCGCAAGCAAAGGTCTAGTAAACACTCGGCCCCTCGGGCAACCAAAAAGACTAGCAAGCAAAGGTCAAGTAAACACTTGACCCCCTAGGAAAGCACATATTATTTTGAAATCATAGATATCTCGTGATTGAAAACTTATGAGCCTATCGAAACCCATAGATAGGGATGTCAACGGGGCAAGGCAGGCATGGGTAGTAGCTACCCAACTCGTCAGATAAAACTCGTACTTATGCCAGCCCCATTACCTATGCGGGTATCCATTAAGCGGATACCCACAAATATTTTGAATATTTGCGGGGTATCCATGGATACTTCCTAAAAATAAAAAAATAACAAATTTATTGTGTATGTCGTGGACAATTATAAAGTGCTGCAAATATCACTTTGAATTTATAAATTAAAGAGTTATTGTTTAAAATAATTACTTTGAACATAAATTTTAATTATTCTAACAATTTTTCTAAAAAAAATAATTTAAATGCCCACAAAATTATGCTCATTTTCTCTTATAATATAATTGTATAAGATTTCTCTCGTAATAAATAATCGTTTTGAAAATTTTGGATAAATTTATGTAATTTTATCTATATTAATATATAAGGGTATTTAAGTAAATATATAATTGCAGGTAACGGGTATCTGTGAGTACAGGTACCATGATACCCGTACCCGCCCCATTAATAAACAAGTAACAGATATACCCGTTAAGAATATCTACAGGTACCCATTTAAAGTACCTATTTTCTACTCGTGGAAGATTTTATCCACGAATCTTTGCAGGCATGAATTTTTTTGCCATCCCTGCTTGCAGGCTTACCCTGGTCCAACTCGCGAAAATTACCAACCCCAACTAAACGCAAATCCGAACATTTACTAGAGGTAGACAGAAAACATCTAGATGTCATAATAACCATCTGGATTAAGGCATTAGCTCATAAGCATATTACAAGGTACATACATCAACATATTGCACAAGCACATGCATCAATACTTAGCAAGAGGAAGCGAAGCCATCCTGATATTACAAAAACTCAAGAAAATAAGAAGTGAAGTCATCCTAACAACACATATACATAGAAAAACAACAAAAACAACCGACTTAAATAGCAGCTAGGACGAGACCGAGAAATCTAGGAAATTGCCATTATTTCCATGGACCATTCTCAGTACCACACTCCTAAAAAAATAATTTTTTGGAACCCATTGTCAAACGTTCTCGTTATTTTTGGGCTAAAATCTCCTCCCTGATGTTCATTCCAAACATATACCAAAAGATGGGTTAACCTCTAACTGGTCAAATCACTTGAGCAAGGTGAAAGTCTCCATGGAAACTCCCCCATAACCATTAACTCCCTAAGCAAGACTCATACAACTATTCCTCAAAAGTCGCTGAAGTCAAACAACAAGAAACCGAACGTCACTTAATTGCCTAAAACACTTGGAAGAAGGACGTTTACACATGAAAGAAAAGGGTGAACGCTTGAGAAAAGGCCTCAACCTATAAGGTGCACACCAAGATAAGAGCACCTTGTAGCTCTAACTGACCAAACACCTGAGAATCTACCACGAAGGAGACTCAAGTGATTTGATCAATTAGAGCCACAAAATGAGCTTCACTAGCAAGCAAAACCACCAGAGAAGAAACTCAACGCCCACTCAAACACAACAAAAATGCAAGAAGAAACAAACAAATGTAGCAAAAACCCCGTAACACCAAAACCTATTTATAGGCTAAAAAGACTACACATCGACCAATAGTAGAATGCGCACAATAAATATATTAACGATCCTAACACTCAACAAAAAATATGAATATATATGAAATAGTTCCCAATACAATAAATATACTAATTCTAATGTACGCAGAATTGACAAAAAAAGATATGCATGACATAAAAAGCATTAATTGTTTTAAGTACATTCACCACGAAAAGACAAAATCCATAGGACCTAATCGACACAATAGTCATAAAACAAACAAGTTACAACCGATGAATAAGTTACAACTGACAAAAGCAAAAACCAACAACATCTAGTTATGCTGCAAAGTCAAGAGGGGGAACAAGCTTCAACCAATTGACCATCCGCCACATCTTTATACATGCCAATCACATTGATGTCGATATCTGGGTACAGACACTTCACTTATGCCAAAGCGTGCTCAAAACCCATGTTATGCTATTCTAGCATCACTATTTTCCTTCCCACCCCTTTCCCGTCCAACTGGTTCTTCAAAACATATACCTTAGAAACATAGCCCTCCATTCTCTTCTCAAGCTCACCAATATGTTTCAACAGATCCGCCTCCCTTTTCTCAAGTCAAGTTTTCTCATCCAACACCTTTTCCAACTTCCCTCCCACAAGTCTCACCTTCTTAGTCGCCTTTGCCACCTCTTCTCTTTCTTTCTCAACCTCACCCTTCAAACGAGCAATCTCACCCTCCAGCTTCTCAACAACTTCCATTGCTTTCTTTTTCTGGGTACTCACAGTCCCGAACTCCAACTCCACCCTACAAGCCAAAACAAATGACCATGTAGAATAATACTCTATGGACAGCACCGAATGCTCAAAACCTAATTTTCAAACCTTCTCAATATTCGACAAACCAGCCAGATGCTGGTCAATGACATCGACCAGTGGAAACTTCTTACTCCAAGCTAACCATATGTTCCCTTATGTGCCAGTAACATAAAGAATATGCTTCCAATAGAAATCACCCTCAACTACTAGAAATGATAAATCCTCCTGCACTTTTGGAACGCTCGACTAGGTAATCCCTACAGTACTTCCACTTGCATCCGAATCTCCTTGACCACGCTTTTGACTATTTCTTGTAACCCCCATCTATATTAGTTATATTCTGTATTAATTTAATTATTTATTTTGAGTTGATAAAAATATAGGTGAATTTTTTTTCGAATTTCATAATAGAACAATTCTAAACTCAATAGAATTTGGAAATTGTAATAGAGATAAGAGATAAAATATGTATATATGTATATATATCATGATTTCGTAGTACATGTAGGTTGGAAAAGAAAGACAACTAAAACACAATGGAATAAAAAGTACATCAAAAGATATACACTACTTAATTATATATATATATATATATATATATCAAAAAGATCCTATACAGAGCAATATCAGTTTACCCTATCCTTCATACAAAAAGAAAAATACTATAAACTAGGTCTACAAATCCTCGTTCGTTTACATATCCTCCGACTCGTCCTCAGTATCATTAGGTATTACCGTCATCTTCAATAATCACGATCAATCATATAAGGAAGAAAAACAATGGAGTGAGGTGATTTGTTCTAAAGTCACTTTCACATGTATGGTAGGAAATCTACCATAAAATAAAGATAAAACACAACTGACAATAGAGGGAAACCTAGAGTTTATTTTAAGTTGTATCAGATTACCCTTGAGTAGGTATAGATCCATACTTCCAATTAATGAGTAATAGCTCTTAATAGAACCGGAAAGTGACTAGGAGTACATATACATCTCTCAACATCATCACATGATATAGTCCTCATCATTATTGAGGAACAAAATAACAATTCAGGACGTTCATTTATAGAGTTATACTCTTATAATAATCCTAGAATGCTGAGTAATTGTCGAGATTATCAAACTTGGTCAGGCGAATATCCAAGCTTAAGGGTGCTACCTTGGCCATTCAGACCTTCACCACTCAATGCCTATCCCTAAAACCTCCGCAAATGGGTCCTTGCCTTTCATTCCTCAGTATACCAAACTGTAGCTTTCCTAGTAGGGCGTTATGCCACTGCTTGTCCCTTACTTTACATTACTCACTAACTTATCAATTTTTAACTTCTGAAGCAGAGTTTTCCCTGGTCTCATTTAATTTGAGCAACAGTACAATCAACATTTCTCCCTTATATTGCAAAAATTACACAATAATAATGTAGACAATCTATAAATCATAATACTATTTATCAAAAGAATAACAATTTAATAATTAGAATTGTATTCCTAAAATTTTAGCAAAATAACAATTTAATAATCATAATTTAATTGAAGAATAACAACTAAATTTGAACAGAATAACAACTTAGTAATTACAATTTAATTATCTAAAATTGAGCAACATAACAACTTAATAAGTACAATTTAATTATCTAGAATTGAACAGCATAACAACATAGTAAGTGCATTTTAATTATCTAAAATTGGATAGCATAACAATTTAATAAAAATTAAAATCTAGCATTAAACATTATAAGAAAAACATAGTAAATTTAAGCATTGAAAGGTTTAAAGGAAAACCTTTCCTACCAACATGTAAAGTGATTAAAATTTAGAACCAACCCCACGCCCTCCATTACCTCAAAAATGGTTTATGAATAGGGGGAAAAATGATGGAGATATTGGTGCAAAGCTCCTAAAAACAGAAATTTACTAGTTGATGAAAAGTAGTAAAATTTTAGTATAAAAACAAAGTAGAAAAAAATAGAGAAAGAAACTCCCATATAATTTTCTGCCAGTTTTGGAGGAGAAAGATGGTGGAAATTCTATCCAAGAATGAGGCTATTTATAGAGGAAGGAGGGAGCTAGGTGTCTAACTAATTACAATCATGCATTATGTCATAATTTAGGTTTTCTATTTATTTGTAATTATATATAGGAAACATAATCAAAATAGATGAAGGAGTCAGCCCATTTAGGCCTAGGACGTGTCCCTTAAACTTTCCAGCTTTATCTATGTAAATTTTTTCTCTATAGTTAAACTACTGATAAAATCGCCTAAACTTAAATAATTTGGCTTTTAATATCAAAATAATACATTTTTAATGTAAAACTAAACATATATGTTATTTTTATCAAAAATAAATTTCTAATAATTAATTTTAATTTTATTAATTTTTTCAAATTTTATTTATTTATTTTATATTTTTGAGCTTGAAATTTCATATTAAACTCATTTTAATTCAATAAATACCAAAATTTTTATGAAAGTTATAAAATTAAATATTTTACCTATAAATAAAATAAGATTATCATTTTCACTATTTCTAGATGCCAAACCAATATTGACTAGGCTTAATAGAATTCTAGGGGCATTTTGGTTATTTTGCACTGAAATTTCAAAAAAAAAAATTATATTTTAATGGATATAACATAATTTTAAGCTCAAATTTATATTTTAATATCAATTGAATATTTTTCTCATGTAAATCCTTAATACTAAGAAATAAGGACAAAATCGTTATTTTTAAATTTTTTCAGGCTCCATCTATAAAAAATTATTAAAAATCACAACTAGATTGCTCTTGAAATCCTAATCACAATGGTAGGAAACAAAATTTTAAGATTCTTTCTCAATTTTTCAAAAATAAATCATTAAATATTAAAAAAAAAGTTAAAAAATTAAAGTAGGGATGTTACATTTCCTTTATTTGGATCCACCAGCTTTGCCATTCCCATCGTATTGGTAGTAAAACTTCCACCTTCATTGATCGACTTCACCTTAAGCCGTTGAAATTCTTTTAAACGAGCACCATTAGAAGGAATAGTATCAGAAGCAGTGTTACCTACCAACCAAGAGCAACAAGAAAGACATGAAAAAGGGGGGGAGGGGGGGAGATATCAAGTCAGGAATGTACATAAGAAGACAAACAGGTCATCAGGGTTACCACTTAGCTTGATCAACTCACTACACCTATACACACGGTACGACTTCAAATCATTTATCAACTTTTTCTCGCTTTCCTTCAAAAACGGCCACTTAACTTGGATTTATAAAGGAAAACGAGGAACGCTTGCCTCATCAAACAAAAGATTAGGACAACTTACGCCCCCTTCACTTAGAAAAACCTATCTTTGAAGCCCTTAAAACTATCACCATAAACTCGCAGTAATCGAAGGCGAGGTCGATCATTAAAAGACAACCACCGCCTTTTTCCCATATCACGAACGGTGAAAAAATGGAAAAAGACATTCACGGTCGGCGTTTTTTGTAAACCCTCACATAACACATCAAATGCCCTTACAAACGTCTAACCATTGGGATGCAACTGAGTCGGCACACAATTCAAGGCCTTTACTGGAAGTCACTAAAAGGATAAACTTACCCTAACTTAACTAAATAAGAATCGTACCAATAAGTAAAGGCCTCAGCCTTAGTCGAGGCACTCTTATAAATCATCTTGTCCCGCCCACAAGGCTCAATGTCAACTAGCCTCATATCGCTATCCTTATTAATGCGACCGACCACTTTCATTAGTAACGAAGCTAAAGTAAAAATACTCTTTTCCCCTTTAACATCCTCATCCACCCAATCGTACTCGTCTCCCTCATCTCCCCTATCCAAACCCACACTTGAATCCTCTTCCACCTTCTCCCCATTAGCCATAGCCACATCCTCCCCCACTTCCTTGATGGCTTCTACTAAACCATCTATTTCCACCCTTTCTCCTCTCAATACAAAACATACAATGCACCTACATCATCCTCTCTAGCATAAACCAAATTGGCCATATTTTTGAACCCACCCCTATCTTCCCTTACCGAAATCAAAACTGACTTATCCTCATCCCCTGAAACTAACTCTGGTGAAACTGACTCATAGGTGGAATCAACACCCTCTGTGTCCAATTCCACAACATGAATGCGCTGGGCATCCACCATTCCTTTTCCTAAAATAATCAATAATGATTTCAGGGAGGGGATAACATCAACGCACTCAACAATGGATAAATGATAAATAACATAGAAATATACCACCTAAGCTAAACAATCAACATAAAATACGAATAAATTACAACATTATGAGTGAAAAGGCAACATTGTATAGAGAGTAAAAGAAAACCCAACTGCAAGACAAAACCTAGAAACTCCTAAACCCAAAAGGCACAATAAACTGCACCACAAACATTTACCCACAAGAAAGAACAATCAATAAGCAGTGGAAGTATAACAACATACCTTTCTTCATGAAGGGCATAAAAACCAAGTAGTAGCAACAAAGAGACGCAAAAAAAACCACTTTCACAGAAAAGAGCAACCAATGGAAACACCAAACAAAGAGAAGGTAGCAGTTTGAAAGCGAAAAAACAGCCTCTCTGCCTGCTTCCCTTATATATATAGTAAAAATAATGAACATCCAACGGCAAGGGGCCTTCCTTCCATGTCCCCCTCATCCAAAAGCATTACAAAAAATAAGAAACCTAGGGGCCAATCATCATGGCCCACTACATCCCACGACAGACTCTGAAAAGATGTATCAAACGAATAAGGCCATCCGTCACCACATCCAACAGCTAAGGTTGACAGGGACAATCATTTCAAATCACCACCTGAAAACTTCATTTAAAAATCACAATTTCCCAAGACAAGTCCCATCTTTGCCAAAACATTTAAACCCCACTACCTTTGCGAACCCCAAAACACCCTAATCCCATCACCATAGTAAAAACAATTGTCCGATCAGAATACACCGATTGTTTGGATAAAGCGCCTACACCAAGGCTTAACACTTGGGGAGCTGTGGACCGTCCAGTTGGAAGGGACCAACCGTTCGTATAAAGCGCCTATGCCCAAGCTCAACACTTAGGGGCTATGGACCGTTTGGTTAGAAGGGACCAACCATTTAGATAAAGCGCCAACACCCAGGCTCAATGCTTAGCGAGTTGTGGACTGTCCAGTCGAAAGGGACCAACCATTCAATAAAGCGCCTATGCCTAAGCTCAGCGCTTGGGGGGGTTGTGGACCGTTTGATCGGAAGAAACCGATTGTTCATATAAAACGCCTACGCCCAGGCTCAACGCTTGGGGTATATGGACCGTTCGGTGGGAAGGGACCAACCATCCTTTCTAACAATATCTAAGCTATGCGACACCTCAGTCAGATAAAATCAACCAAAAAATATACGTCGAAGGGCCACACATCCCCAGCAACCAACACCAATGAAGTCACTCTTGAGCGCCAAACATCCCGCAACGACAATTGGTCTCATTACAATCGAGTAACCCTTGTATGAAAATACTTCATGCAATAAAGAGAGCTTAGAAACACCCAAATGCCCCCTCTGACAACCTTGACACTTGACAAGAGTAGAGGAAATATGCATCCTTTGCCATGTCGGATACCAACCCACATTCAAACATGTTAGAAGAGGCGACATCGCGAACGTAGGACACGCAGCGTGCCCCGACATGTCAGAACGCAGATTGCCCCCTAGCATATCAGAGCCGCCCACAAGGAGTGTGCAAATGGTAGCTTGACACGTGGCTTCATCCGTTAAGGAACACCCAGTATAAAGCTAATGAGGGCCACCTCCCTCAAGACAGGTTCACGATAACAGAGATACTGGTGACCTCCTAGGAGGAAAACTCTATACACTGAGAGGGCTTTTGGTAGGTCTCATTCCCTTGTGTGAACATATATATATATATATATATATATATACCTAAAATTTAAGATGATTACTCCCGTACCGAAGAAAGAGAGAAACCCAAGGCCATCATTAGTTATTACAAAAACAAATGTAATACAAACGAAAACAAGATATATTGTTACATTTACATTAAACAAACAAGTTTAATTGCTATATATTGTAATGTAGAATGTTTTACACTGTTAACTAATCATAAATCACGGTGTATATAATTTTTAAGATACTTATTATAAAAATTAATAAATGTATTCTACAAAGTAGTTTATGATTAAATAATAGTATAAAATTTCTTTACATTGTTAATACATACATTATTTTTTCTGAAAAAAAAAAAAAACTTGAAATAGTTGTTCTGGTATGTATAAAATTCAAAACAGCATCTTTTTAGACAAGTTGTAGGCTGTAGTGTTGTACCAGTAAGAAAAAAAAAATTAAAAAAATGAGAAAATGAAGGGTAACTGTCTGTCTGTATCAGCACGCACTCAGTAGGATAAGATCAGCCACCTCGCACCAAATCACAGTTTCAGAGTCGCACGGCAATTTAAAGATGAAATTAAAAAAATAAAAAATGAAAAAGAGAGGGGAAACTTAAGAAAGAAGCCCAAGCCCAAAAACTACACTGGCAAATACCTGCTTTCCATTCAATGTTTAAGTCTGTCGGGGAAATGGGGAAAGAGAGTAGGAGCATGAAGAAGCAGCAGCACACTCTCCATCCGGATCTCCCTCAGGAGCTGATCAGAGAAATTCTGCTGAGATTGCCGGCGAGATCTGTTTCGCGTTTCAAGTGTGTCTGTAAGCCATGGCTATCTTTAATTTCCGATCCCCAATTTGGTATTTCCCATTATGACCTAGCTGTCGCACCCTCCCATCGACTCCTTCTCAGATCAAAATCAACTGATTTTTACGCTGTATCCATTGATGCAGACGCACCATTTATAGAAGGTGCGCTGAATGTATATCATTTGCTTGTCCCCCCTCCATCACCCCCAGGTCGTTCCCATTTTCATCCCCTTCATCATGGTCGCAATCAAGCTGAGATTTTGGGTTCATGCAGAGGGCTTATACTTTTATACTACCCTGAAAGCCATGATCTCATTCTATGGAATCCGACAATAGGTGTCCACAGACGATTACCAAAATCAAACTTTGAATATCATGACATAAACCATGATTTTCTGCTGTATGGTTTTGGGTATGACCCATCAACAGATGACTATTTGATCATTGTTATTGCATTGGACGCGTCTGAATATGATGAAACTGGAATCCACATTTTCTCCTTCAAAACTAATTCCTGGACCAGACTCGATATCGATATTCCATATGAGAATCTCGATGATACATTCAAAGCTGGGTCACTCATCAATGGGGCTCTTTATTGGTTGGTTTTCCCCGATGATGAAGAGGTTCCTGTCATTATTGCCTTTGATCTGATGCAAAGGAGTTTATCAGAGATTCCACTGTCAAATCATTTAATTATGGAACCATATCAAGTTTATAGTTTGACGGTAATGGGAGGACGTCTCGGTGTGTGTTGCTCAGTACAAGGCCATGCATCGACTCAAATATGGGTGATGGAAGAAAAGCAGCCATCTTGGACTATTCCTTGTTATCACTTTTTCCCTATATGCATCACCAAAGATGGTGGAATATTTGGATCAAATATGAGAATTTTAGAAAAATATAATCACGAAGGAACGCAGCAAAAGTCTCTTGGTGTAGAACAAGAGTTGTCCTACTGTACCAATCTACAGTCTGCTATGTATAGAGAGAGTCTACTGCCGCTCCCCAGTGTCATTCGGGAAACAAGTGAAGATGATCATGGCGAAACAAGCAAAGATGACCGTGGGAAAACAAGTCAAGATGACCAACAGTAACAGACAAGAAAAATCAGGGTATGCGTTGTCCTCCGATCCCTTTCGCCATTATATTCTTAGTCATCTTGCTGATAATACTTCTTTCTACAGTTTCTAAATTAAATTATACATGAGATTGCATGGAAAGATGAGGTTTGGTGCTGGTGGATTCAGCTTACCTTGCTAATAATACTTCTTTTTATTTTTTTAAAAGTAAATGATACATGAGATTGCGTGTAAAGATGAGGTTTGGTGCTGGTGCATTCAATTTACCTTGCAGAGATAAAACACTTGATGTCTTGGTTACTCAAAGGCAATTTGAGTGGAAAATCATATAAGAAAAAAACAACTAAAGTTTAGAGTAAAACAATTAGGATTTCCCGTGAGATTTTACAATGTCACTGTTTTACTGCTAAGTTCTTAAGAGAATGTCCAATTAATATTCTAACATTTACAATAAGCTCATGTTTCCTGCAGACCACGAAATATGCAAGAATATATAGTTGGCTTGATGTCACTTTCCTTCAAATGGTGACCCTACTAGCGGAAAGCATAGTACTTTGAAGAGAATGGCATATATATGTATGATATTAAATAATCTTGTGTTAGTGCAAACTAGTGTCTATTTCAGTGGTGATTTCAGTAGAGTTGGAGTATCAACAGACTTTACATTATAACTATGTTTCAAAGTAGGAGTTAGCAAATCCTAGTTGGTGTTATACATGCTATTTAGTGCCTTTATCTTTATCTTTTTTTTTTTTTCCTTACTGTTATTATGTTTGCAGTTTGTTTCTCTGAGGCTCTTTTACATAGTTTTCAGATTCAAACCCTACTTATTTGATTGTTTCCCTCTATTTTCCCAACCCCATAACCAATCTCCAGCCCTAATCTCACTAATTAATAACCCCATAACCATACATGCTATTGCATAGTGTTTTTTTTTTTTTTGTGACAAACTTTTCAGATTTTATTTCAAAGCCATACAATGTTAGTAGGAGATTTTATTTATTAAATCTAGGGACACATTTAGACATCTATTCGTTGTGTCATTCACGTTAACCTGGTTTCAAATAAACATCTCAATCTACAGCTGAAGTAGCATAAGTCTCCATTTCTCAACAACTCAAGGATTTACACAAATAATAACAATTGACAAGATTGAATCTCTAAGACGACCACATCCTTGAATTTATTGCTAATAATACATGAAACATGTATCAATTTTTTCAGCAGCGGTCACTAGATACACATCCAACCCCATGTTAATTTTTCTATTCATATCATAACCATATTACAATTTCCATAAGAAAGTAAGTTCATCATGTGGAAGGGGTCATTAGAGAATTATGCATGGATGGCTACTATTTAGTTAAGGAGAAGCATTCTTTGAAGAAGAAGTGGAGGGTGTGCCGGGGCTGCTAGGTGGAGGGAATAGTGGAGGAAAAGGAAAGGGAAAAGCTGGTGATGGTGGAGATGGAGTTAAACTTGGTACTGTTGGGAAAGGAAACAATGGTGGTGATGTTCCTGATGAAGGAGGCTGGAATGGATTAGGAACAAGAGGTGATGGGCCTGGTGGCTGAAGAGGGTTGGAGACTAAGGGTGGTGGTTGAAATGGGTTGGGGACAATGGGTGGTGGAAACAATGGGTTAGGAGGAAATATGAGGTTATTAGGGTCAGCTGTTTTCTGATCTGAAGGTTGAACATTTGGGGAATCATTGGTAATTCCTGCAGGGACTGGTGATGACCTTGGTATTCCTGGAAGGGGTGGCAAAGGAGGGAGTGGTGGCAATAATGGTGGAATGCCAGGTAATCCAGGAAGGGGAGGAAGAAGACCACCAGGTGTGTTTGGATCCTTAAGTGGAGGAGGAAATGATGGATCTATATTAGGAGGAAATAGATTTTTCACAAAATCAAGGCCCTTGATGTTTTGAATGCTTGGCTTTTGGTTACAAAGATTTGGCTGTTTAAGAGGCTTGAATGAGAAAAAGCCAGCTGAGAATATGTGTAGTCCTTGCTTTCTGGACTTGAGGCGTAGAGAGGAAGAAGTTGCTGCTGAGGCCACAGCACAATAAGGCTCACTGCTACTTATTAATTTCACACTGCATCCCTTGATTCGTTTCACATGTTTGCTCACTGAGAAAGGCAACTGCACCTTGAACTCCCCATGCTCATCTGTCTTCACTTCTTTCCTGAATATTGGTTTTGGGCTCCCATATCCATCTTTGCATTCTACAGCAACTGATGCACCTGCCATCAAGAATATAGAAAAACATTAGACAGCATAACTTCAGAATCAAAATTTAGACAATGTAAGTGTTAAGAGATATAAAATTGATCCCTTTTAAGAAATAAGGCAAGCAGTGGAAATGCACCTGAAATGAAGTGGCTGCCCATGGAGAAATCCTGTTTGAAACATGTGTCACAGTAAACAGTGCCAACCACAACAGCAGAGGAAAGCTTCTTGTCATGGCTAGACTCGGATTGAGTAGTACCAAATGTGAGACTGAGAAACAGTATTACAAGGATCCAAGACATTATCTTAGAAACTCGTCTATGAGTAAAGGCTATAGTGGGTGATTCTGCTTCCAAATAAACGATGAGGGTCTATATCTTGTACACTATTGAAGCATGTTTGCCCCTCTTTCTTTTACTTATCTTTTCTTTGTTCCCTCTTGCTGTCTTTGACAAAGAGAATCAAGCACAATAAATTTTATAGCCCTACAAATACCAAGACTATTTATGTCTATCATGCAAAAGCCAGCCAACTGTAAACTAAAATGCAGTAATTGTAGGCTTGTTTTCCCATCACCAAACAGCTAGGAAAGAAGGTAATTTGGTGGGTGGAAAGGTTAGATAAAGAGAATTTCCTAGCTACTGTTTTATTTTGTTTCTTTGTTGGTATGAAAATACCAAAAAAAGAAGGTATGGTTGGGACCCTGCTGGTTCACGAGACAAAGCAAGTAGCCACACATAATCTGTGACCACGCAACACATCACCCTGCTGGATTCACATTGAGAGCTAGCACAAACTATGTTAGCATGACCTGTTTGGTTATGAATTTCAGAGCTGCAACTTGTGAGCACCTTGTGATGCAGATATGCATGTGAGTATTTTACTATTATAATAAATGTTCTAGGGACTTTAAGATGATGGGTTATGTACCAGACTTGGGAGATAAGCATGTTGGAGAAAACATAGAGAAAAGAATATATTGTTGCAGAAATGACACTTATTCTCCCCTCACAATTAGAAGTTAAAACAACAAAATATTTTCAGCTGAATATAAGCAACAATATTATCCGTACATCATTTTTTCTACAATCTGCTTTATTTGGACAAATATTATGATCTTTTTTTTTATAAAGTATCAATGTGCATAACTTTACCTAATTGTTGAATTACCTTCGCTTATTTGTTATTAAATCCTATGAGTTTGATCTTTGTGTTGTTTCACAGTTGATATCCATGTTCTTGCCATAAATAAATAATGAAAAAAAAAAGGAAAAATAAAACTATTCTTGTTATTTTCTCACATAAGCAATGTTACATACCTATCGAAATTTATTTTTATGATATAATTAAATTTCTTTAAATATAATTTCTAAAACAGATTCCCAATGATTGCTTACAGGCCCTGTAAACTTTAAATTATATATAGCTGTAAAGAAAAGGTTGTTAGATTAATGCGATTTATGAAGAACTTTCATGTTCTGGCTTCCAATCTGTCGGGAAGTTTTCAAGGGGATTGCACAATTTGTACTTCCACTATTATATACAGCTAGTATTTACCGTAATCACGTGATTCACATACATATATCACTTTCTATATACGTTGTATCCAAACAGTACATTGAGCATTGACTAATTAGGATCGAGTAAGATAAAATTATTATAGGTGATAGTAAGTCGAATATTTAGAGATTGATTAACATTTAATACCCAACTTTAACTTTTTTTAAAATTAAATTTTTATCTCAACTTTCCATCAGTCTAGAGGTCTAAATCCTTGATCTTGATAACTAGTTCTTCATGTGTAAAGTTTTTAAATTAAAATAACAAGGTTCAAATTAGCGGGTAGTCATTCTATTATTTTTTTAATGAATATAATATATCAAATTAGGAAGTAAAATGAAATTCACATCAATGTTAAGAATTAATATTTTATAAATTGAAAATATTATGTTATATATAAATTGAAGCTACTTTTCTAATTTCATTGCTTTTATATGGTAAAGTGGCTGGTCTGTACAAGGCTATCTGTTCATTAGTAGCAATTTTAAAAGCTAAATTAAGGATGAGGATCCTCTAAAGTGAGCCATCTCACTTTAGGGATTAAAGTGAGCTTATCTTTACCGGTTAATTATTTAATGGTCTTGATTAATCCAGATTAAGATTTTTAAAATAAAAATAAAAACAAATCCCTCAAATCTCATTGCTATTACCATTCTTCCTTTATATATCAAGATTCAGATTATTTCATATTTAAATTTTTTCAAAACTTAAAAAAAAAAAAGACAAACAAAAATCTCCTGTACTCTGCTTTCCACAAGCAATATTGATTCCCGCCAAAATAAAAAAAAGGTACTTGCTGTGTTTGACCTCCGTTCCCGTAAACAATATACAAGCCTATTTTATTTTTTCTAGGTCATCCATGCTTTTGAGCTTAGATGTATGTCCAGCTTCCAAGGAACTTTAAGTCACTACATTACGATAAAGATCTCATATGGATAAAAGAACATTCATCTGCAAGTGCTGCAACAACAGATGACACACGGTTTCATTTTGTTTTTCTAAATGTTTGGTGAAATAAAATGTCCAAAAAAAAAATCAAATAAACATAAAAACGCGATCTCTGTAGACGGGGCTGTGTTTACACCTTGCAGTATACAAGAATGATAACAACAACGACATTTGAGGGATTAGTTTTTATTTTAATTTTAAAAATTTTAAATATAAATTAATCACAACCGTTAAATAATTAAATGGTGGAGGTAACCTCACTTTACCCCCTAAAGTGAAAAAGCTCAGAGGATCCTAATCCCTAAATTAATTTATAAATTCTTATATTTTTAAAAAGATTTTAAATAAACCATTCCGGTTTAAAATTTATTAAAAATTAGTAGTTAAGTTCTTTAGTATAATAATGGGAAAATTTTAGATATCTCATTTAAAAAAATTATAAGAACCTAATAAAAAATTTAAGGATCCTCTATTAAATAGTAGTATTAGTTAAGAAATTAATAAATACAATTTTAAATCTATTAGGGTTAGCCTAATGGTGGAAATTTGGATAATTTGCATGAGATTCTAAGTTCAAACCTCATTGTTGTTATTGTATATCCAAAAAAATAATAAATACTCCTACAATTTTTTATTGTAAATCAGTGTTAAACTTTTTTTTATAAAAACTTTATACTTTTGATTTCTTAATCAATGTCTTAAGAACATTAGTTAGTGTTTTTCCAAATTAAATTATAAATTTAAATTTGTAAAAAAATGATATTTTAAAATATATTTGCAGTAATTGTCATTTTTGTAAAATAAACCAATTGAAAATGATATACCAGTCATTTTTATATAAAACAGCTGCCCATGGACACACTAATTTATCAATTTATTTATTAGAACATAGTCATTTTCAATTTTTATTTATTTATTCTACGTAAATAATAACATGTAGTATGCAAGAAATTCTCCTAGCTGTAAAAGTAGTTTTCCAATTCTTAGAAGTGGTTATCCTCACGGTTTTTTGGTTGGTAATCAATGTTCACACATGAGATGCTTTGCTTTCATTTTAAGGAGTTTGGTAGGAGAAAAGTTTTTAATATCTAAAAATTACAATTCTTAGGTATTATGATGCCTGATAAATAATAAAAATTAAATTTATTTAATTTGTTATAAATATTTTTGAAAATATTTACACATGTTTTTATAGTATAAATATTTTCATATTTGGTTTTAATATACTTTTTTTCAATATATAACTATTTGTAAATGTTTACATGTGTTTTTAAAATATAAATATTCTCATATTTGTTTGTGGACGGAAAACAAAGAAAAATAATTTTTTTATAGAATGACAAAAATACATTTATTTATATCACATTTCATTATTTTTTTAGAATATTTGCATCATTTTACATATCTTTTTCTTTCTTTTCACGTTTTACACAATCAAATAAGTGGGGAAAAAAAAAAAACCCTTTCATTTTCTCTTTCACCAAATAATTTAAAAAATTATCTCACTTTCTTTTTTTCCTTTTACTTTCTTTTTAAACCAAACATACCATAAAACGTAGCCAAGTCAAATAGTGGTTGCATACAAAGGAATTAGGGACTTCGTTAATTAAAAGAAATTTCACTCTGATTCATGGGGACAAGGGCTCCCCCTTTTACTTCTTCAAGGCAATTCTGTAAGAAATTATAAGCTTGGAGATGTCTGAATTGGAATGTGCTCCTTTTTTTTTCTCTTGGATATTTTAGATCTGACAAACAACGCATTCACTGTCAAATGTTAGATTAATAAGATATTATTATTTTACCAAAAATATCTATCAAAATTGCAATTTTGAATCAATTTTAGATTTTTATTTTAGTATAGTAAACAAATAACCTAGTGAGGTGAGCAAAAGAACATAGAGAATTCAACATAATTTCCAAAGTTGACATGTAGTTTGTAATCTAAAACTGAGGACTCTCTACAAAGAATTTTTAAGTTATATCTTAAAACGAGAAATCTCATATATTGTATCATTGAATCTACGAACCTGTTTGTGGGCCATTACACCTGGTGATTTTCAAAGAAAAAAAATACAATACTACACTATCATCCCCTCAGCAATTCACTCTACTAAACCTTTTTTCCCTTAACGGTTCTAATTGTATACACCAGACCAAACCAGAGTTCAGTAAATGAAGCCGAAATGTCTTCAACTTCAATTAGCTGCCAGACAATAAATCAAATTACAAAGCTCTACAATCATAAGATTCAATGCCATTAATCACTGCCAATTGAAATGAACAATCCACCCCACCACCTAAAATCTAAAATGACATCATACATTTCACACTTCTGAAGAGAGAGTGGGAAGGATATGTAAATTATCAACAAAATGTTACTCTCTTGTTCTTAAGGTCTTCGTCTATCAATATAAACAACAGCTGCCATATTTCCATCCCAAAAGACAAAGCTACGCACACTCCCAGTTAGTATCACTGCTTAAAGTACCCATTGCACGCAGCATCTTGAGGCTGCAGAATCTTTGACATTGACAGCAAGGTGGCAAATGTTTAGATAAACAAGACTTCACAAAATTCTGTTCACTCCAGGCGCTTAATAATTCTAATCACAATAGCTCCTTGTCATAAAATGCAAGAAGCTGCTTTACATGATTATGCCAGGCAGTTACATTTTGCCCATCCACTGTTACCCAGTCAACAACTGTCGATGCTGGTTGCTCCCACCACTCGTCAAGCTGCAGAAGAGGTTACAATTTAATAATTGAAATATAAATCTTATAAGAACGTGAAAAAATCTATTGATAGTAACACTGCTAAGGATGGTTTGGGCCGGGAAAATAAGTCATGCAGGCCCAAGAGAACTGTTACTAAACCCACGCACTTAAACAATTATGTTTGAAGTCTAAGGAAGGGGAGATCGTTGCACGTTGGGCATTTTAGAATTACAATTTGTTATGATTCTGTTATTCAGATTTGCAGTTTGTTATTTTCTTTTCCTTCAAATGCGGGTAGCCAGTAGATGAGCTATTGTAGAAGCATATAAACCAGCAGAGTGAATGAAAAGGGGGTAGAGAAGAATTTCCCCACTATTTTCTTTTTTCATTTGGGAGGTCCCTTGTCCTCGAATTCAAGGAAATTTATTTGTGTTCTTATCAATTTGGTGCTTTCATTGAGAGACTCCATGGCTGACCACCATACCCGTTCCAAGACCACTACCGACCGCTTGGAGGAAGCCGTTCAACTCCTCACCCTAGACTCAAGCTTCCCTCACATCATCTCACACTGACCTTTCTGGTAAGGTTGACGCCATTCTCAACCAGTTAGCCTCACTGTCCATTCCCTTACCACCTCCTTCCCCATCCACTCCATCCCACAAACCCCATATGACACTCAAAGTTCCCCGTTTCGATGGTACAGATGCGACGGGGTAGATATTCAAAATTTCCCAATTCTTTGATTACCATGGCACGCCTGAGGAGGAGCGCCTCACTGTCGCTTTGTTCTATATGGATGGTCCAGCTCTCAGCTGGTATCAATGGATGTTTCGGAATGGACTCATTACGTCTTGGCACGGTCTATTGCAAGCTCTGGAGTCTCGTTTTGCCCCTTCTTATTACGACGACCCTCGAGGTGCCCTATTTAAACTAATTCAACGAGGCACAATGAATGACTACCTCACTAAATTTGAATGCCTGGCTAATCAAATAGTTGGTCTACCGCACCCCTTCCTTCTAAGTTGCTTTATTTCAGGTCTTATTCCTGATATTCACTGCGAGGTTCAAGCCCTTCAGCCTATGACCCTTCCTCAGGCGGTGGCTCTTGCCAAATTACAAGAAGACAAACTCGCTGACCACCGTCATGGGTTTAAACCACCGCGGTCCTCGGGTTCTTCTACGTCCCCTCCTCTTCACCCCACCCCGTACTCAACCACACCTTTATCAGCTCGACCCCCATTGCCGTTATTGTCAGCCCCCTCATCGAAACCCCATTAGAAGAAACTAACCCCTGAGGAAATTGCAGTCTGACGAGAGAAGGGCCTCTGCTATAACTGTGATGAAAAGTTCAGCCCCACTCATAAATGTAAGGGGCGTTTCTTCCTTCTCGTTGCGGACGATGACTTTGACAGAGACCATCTGACTCCATCCCTGTGTTCGGATTCTGATCCATCACTCTTGGGTGAGGTTCTGAGTGATCCTTCGGAGGCCCAAATTAGTTTCAATGCCTTTTGGGCCATCCTGCTCCAGAAGCCCTTTGCTTAGTGGGCCACATCTCCAAACATCCAGTGGCCATTTTGGTTGACAGGTGGTAGTACACATAACTTTGTCCAAGACAGAGTGGCCAAATTTTTGGGCCTCAATACTCAGCCCACTCATACTCTGAAGGTCATGGTCGGTAATGGAACCATGATTGATTGTCACCAGCTATGCATGGCAGTACCTTTATCCATTCAGGGCCAGACGTTCGCTGTTGATTTGCATGTGTTACCCATTAGTGGGGCTGATGTTGTACTCAGTGTCCAGTGGCTCAAAGAGTTGGACCCTGTTCTCACCGACTACAATACCCTTATAATGAAATTCATCAGGAATGGGACCACAGTGGAGTTTCGGGCTGACACTTCTTCCGGCCCACTCGATGTCTCGGCCCCTCAACTCAAACGCCTCCTCCAGACTAATGCTGCCTCAGCATTCTACCATATTCAGATCGTCCCCACCCCCTTGCCCTACCCCAACGATGATTCCGCACTACCCTCCCACACCATAACACAGATAACCGATCTACTCCACCACTACAGAGACATTTTCCGCACACCGTCCCAACTTCCCCCCAACCGTCCCACAAATCACCAAATTCATCTCTTCCCCAATTCTTCCCCAGTTAATGTCCAACCCTATCATTACCCACACTTTCAAAAGTGTGAGATTGAGAAACAAGTTGAAGAGATGTTGCGGACGGGGATGATCCAGCCCAGTCGCAGCCCTTTTTCTTCTTCGGTGCTTAGTCAAGAAGAAAGACGGCACATGACGTTTTTGTGTTGATTTTCGAGCCCTAAATGCTATCACCATCCACGACAGGTTCCCGCTACCCACCATAGATGAGTTGCTCGATGAGTTAGGGGGTGCCTCGTGGTTCTCCAAGTTGGACCTCTGTCAAGGGTTCCACCAAATCCACATGCACCCGGCCGATATCCACAAAACAGCGTTCTGAACCCATCAAGGGCATTATGAATACAAGGTGATGCCATTTGGTTTGTGTAACGCTCCATCCACCTTTCAAGCCACGATGAATACTCTTTTTGCTCCCTTCCTCCGTAAATTTGTTGCTGTTTTTTTTTATGATATATTAGTCTATAGTAAGTCCTTGGAAGAGCACTTAGAACACTTGGAGCAAGTCTTGTTGTTATTACGAGAGGCAAAATTTTTCCTGCGAGGCTCCAAATGCTTGATTGGTCAATGCCAACTTGAATACCTAGGCCACATTATGCTACAAAATGGTGTCGCTCCCGAACCATCCAAGATTCAAGCCATGCGCAATTGGCCCATCCCTTCATCAGTCCAAACCTTGCGAGGGTTCCTCAGGTTAACAGGTTTTGTACCGTCGGTTCATCAAGGGGTACGCTTCCATTGCCTCTCCTTTAACGGATCTCTTACGAAAAGGGAGTTCCACTGGAACTCTTCCGCTCAACAGGCGTTTGACCATCTCAAACAAGTTATGACAGAGGCCCCTATACTTGCTCTTCCCGATTTTACTATTCCTTTCATCCTTGAAACGGATGTGTCTGGTGTCGCAATGGGTGCCGTTTTATTGCAGCAGGGTCATCCCATTGCTTTCTTCAGTAAGCATTTTTGCCCCCGCTTGATGCGAGCCTCGACATATATTCGGGAGTTACATGCCATCACATCCGCCGTTAAGAAATGGCGACAATATTTATTGGGCCATCACTTTGTCATCATTACCGATCATAAGAGTTTACGTGACTTGATGTCTCAAGTCATTCAAACCCCAGACCAACAGGTGTACTTGTCCAAATTGCTTGGCTATGATTACTCTATTCAATACCGCGCAAGGAGGCATAATGTTGTCGCGGATGCATTGTCAAGACCCTCTGATGACAATGCAAAACCTGCAGTGCACTGTTTTGTTTCGTCTGTGCCCCATTTTGTCTTCTTGGATGAACTCAAAAGGAGCCTCAACAAGAGCGATGTTTTTGCTTCACTATTACAAAAGGTTCAATCACACCCTGCTGATTTCAGTGAATATAGGGTGCATAATGGTCTGTTGTTCTTCCGGGATAGAATTTGGTTGGATCTTGCTCTTCCCTTCAAAACCGTGCTTCTAGAAGAGTTCCATCAAACTCCTCTCGGGGGACACATGGGTGTTAAAAAGACCCTTGCCCGATTGCAAGAAAATTTTTTCTAGCCAAGCATGCAGAGTGATGTCAAAGGCTTCGTAGCTCATTGCCTTACTTGCCAACAAACTAAATATGAGACCCGGCGACCTGCTGGACTTCTACACCCATTACCTGCCCCCACAGCTGTCTGGGAGGATTTGTCTTTAGATTTCATCACGGCCTGCCCTCTTCCCAAGGTTTTACTGTGATCCTTGTAGTGGTCGATCGCTTCTCCAAGGGTGCTCATTTCGAGGCACTCCCCACGCATTTCACAGCATTTAAAGTCGCTCAAGTATTTCTAGACCTGATTTGTAAACTCCACGGCCTCCCACGTAGCTTGGTTTCTGATCGCGACCCATTTTCATAAGCAAATTTTGGCGAGAATTATTCAAGCTCTGCGGCACCAAGCTCAGAATGAGCACTTCATATCACCCGAAGACTGATGGCCAAACCGAAGTACTCAATTGTGTATTGCAGCAATATTTATGATCCTTTGTCCATGAGCAGCCTTCTCAATGGCATAAATTCCTTCCTTTGGCTGAATGGTCTTACAACACTTCGGTTCACTTAGTTACCAGTTACTCACCATTCCAAGTCATTTTTGGCAAACCCCGTCCGTCCATTCCACACTATCTACTGGGCACTTATCCAGTGGAGGTTGTTGATAATTTACTTTCGGTCAGGCAGGAAATGCATACTCTTTTGTGCAAGAAACTGGACAAAGCCCAACAACAAATGAAACACTTTGCTTATCGTAAGGGTAGAGATGTTGTCTACAGTGTAGGCGATTGGGTGTATGTTCGACTACGCCCCTGTCGTCTACTGTCTATATCCGGAGCACCATACCACAAACTTTCTAAACGTTTTTATGGCCCGTACCAGATCATGGAGAGGATAGGACCAGTCACTTATCGCTTAGCGTTGCCTGACTCCTCCCGGATTCACCCTGTTTTTCATTGCTCCCTTCTAAAACCGCACCAGGGTCCACTTCCATCCCACCCACTTAATATTCCACTGTCTGCGGTCGCTCAACATCCTCTTGTGGAACCTCTCGCCATACTGCAAACGAAGTGGGACTCCTCTTTTTCCCCTCCACGTAAACTGGTGTTAGTTCAATGGCAGGGTCTCTCCCCGGATGACACTAGTTGGGAGAACTGGGATGACTTAGTTGATGTTTTCCACCTTGAGGACAAGGTGGTTTTCACAGAGGAAGGCAAAGATGATAGTAACACTGCTAAGGATGGTTTGCGCTGGGAAAATAAGTCATGCAGGCCCAAGAGAGCTGTTACTAAACCCACGCACTTAAACAATTATGTTTGAAGTCTAAGGGAGGGGAGATCGTTGCACGTTGGGCATTTTAGAATTACAATTTGTTATGATTCTGTTATTCAGATTTGCAGTTTGTTATTTTCCTTTCCTTCAAATGCGGGTAGCCAGTAGATGAGTTATTGTAGAAGCATATAAACCAGCAGAGTGAATGAAAAGGGGGTAGAGAAGAATTTCCCCACTATTTTCTTTTTTCATTTGGGAGGTCCCTTGTCCTTGAATTCAAGGAAATTTATTTGTGTTCTTATCATCTACCAACCAGATGAAATATCAAATTCAACAACTTTGACAAATATTCGCTGTTTCAGCCATATGTAAATTGGACACACTGAGCTTAAGTTGCATGTGAACTAAACACACAAAACATAGTACAAAATGGAGGTGAACAAGAGTAAGCTTCATATGAAAATTTGTATCAAAAACTCATTTCTGAATTTTTATTTTTTTTTCGCCCCTATTTTTAGGGATATTATAATTGGTTTGGTTTGAGAAAGAAAATAAAAGAAAGAATATGAATAGAAGAAAGTGATAATAAAAACTTGAATAAATTTTTAGGTGGTTTGGTATAAAAGAAATATTAAGTGAAGAAATGTGATATATTCTTGTAAAGACATTTATGTCCCTTACCTTACTAAAAAGTGCTTTAATAGGAAAAATTAGAGGTACAAAACAAGGTAGTGATGGGAACTGATAAACCACTACCATGAACAGTCATTTTTCATTAGATATAAGTGTAAATATTAACTCTTGTCATATTGGCAGTCATGGATAGAAATTAGGAGCAGTAATGTATTATTAAAATATGTGATAGAAAGTAACTTATCCTGTATTAGTTCTAAATCAGAATTAGAAACTAGCTTGATGACAATTAGTCATAGAAAATAACTGATGGCAGTTATGTATTAGGGTATATTTGATATTAGGTGTGTAATTAGGGAGGTGTTATTTGCAGTTTGTGGGTAGAGAATACTATTTGTAGGAAACTTTTGTCTCTGGGTGTGATTGCTGTACTAAGTGTGATTTTAGTGTTCAGTATTGCATTGTATTAGTTTATCAATTGGTGTTCTATCAAATGGAATAAAAACTGTATCTCCTCTCCTCTATTTTCTCGGCACTTGAGGGAGGAAGAGTTTTGATGTGTTCCCCGTGTGAATTGTTTCTTCTCATCTGTTTCTATGTTGTTCCAAACTAAGGAAAATGCATGTATAATTGGGTTTTCTTTCTTGGCTTTTTCTTTCTTTACAATTTTTCTTCCAACAAACAAAGCATAATAGTAATAATAACAGTGTAACTCACCAATCCCCTGACATATTTGCAATCTTCCAAGCTCTGCTGAGCATTCAAAACAGCGGTCTTAAGTTCAGGCAACCATTTTTCCATGATAGTTTTCTCCTGTTCTGCAGCCAAACTCAGAGAAAAACTTGTTGTCCTGCATCATTATATCAAATGTCAAAAAAGAAGAAAAGGTTTTCAACAAATTCAGAAGGTATGTTTCTGAAAAAGATGGAAAAATAAATTAACTACATCTTTCTCTTGCCAATACATAAATTTGAATCTACTAGAAACATTAATTTGAATCTACTACAAACATTAAGCATGAATGCACATTGGATGCAGGGGTCAGATACATATTTACCTTTCATATTCTTGTTGAACAAAGTCGGCATGGTTCAACAAGGCATTACCACTTTGAACAAGATCCCGCCTAATATAGACAAGATTAATAGCCTTTAATAGATCTTCCAACACACTAGCTTCAGAACCACGAAGTTTCAAACAGAACTCCAGGGACTCCAGCACAGATGCTAGACCAGCATCTGAACCCTCCAAGCCTGTCCATTTAACAAGAAAATCATTTAATATACAATAATAGCTTTTAGCCCCCATAAAGCATTCAAGCACAACAAAACCTTATATTCTTCAAATTGCAAGTTAATGAAATAATATGATGTAGTAAATACATGATTTGAGACAACAAAATATCAAATCTAATTTTATGATTGTTTTGAAAGCTTGACACTTTTATAATGTAGTCCCCCAAAAAATAGTTTGACCGGTTTTAGTCCCTCAAAATTGTCATTTATGTTTTTAGTCCCTCCCATTAACTTATACAGTTAAACTTTAATAATTAATCAATTAATTATTATTTACACTCATACAAGTTTTTTCCTCAAAATTCATTTTAACCAATAATTTATTAATTAATTATAGCTCAAAAGCTTATCACAACACTTCTCTTACACTCTTCATCGCTATGTTTCGATAATTCAAGGTATTCGTAATCTCTTATGAAAAGACTAGTAATCTAACCTCATTGATTATCCTTTACAAGCAATCTTTTTTTGCATTTTTGTTGTGAAATAATGTGTAAAATAATAATATGTGAAAATAATAATTGATTAATTATTAAAGTTTAACTGTGTAAGTTAACAGGAGGGGCTAAAAACATGAATGACAAATTTTTAAAGAACTAAAACCAGTCAAACTATTTTTTGGGGGACTAAAAACGTAAATCGTGTAAAATGAGGATATCAATTTATTAATACATTGCAGGCATACCAGATATTTTATTCCGAATGACATTTTTTTTTACTGTAACAATAATTAGTTTTTAACGTGTTCTATCTACTAAATTATATTTATCATGTTTCAGATTTAGGAGGGAAAAAAAACAGAAAAAGAAAAAAAGGTGTTTAAAGTAAACTAGTTGTCCCAACAAAACAAAAACACAAGAATATAGCCATACTAGTGTTAAAGGGGGAACTGAAAATTACAAGAGTTGTAGTTTCTATTTACAAAGGCCATAGACCATTCATTTGTGCTATAGTAATTACTGAAGTGACATTTTACAATGACAATCTATTAACCCGTCTGACATGGGTACACCAGGAAAGAGCCTATCAGCAAACCACAAACAATAATATACTCACCAGAAGGATACTGAAGTGCAGCTGAAATGCGACATATTGATGGAATTGCTGATGGATCCCGAGCACCAGCTTTTGCTGTCAAAATAGCAGCATTTATTTCTGCATTTGCAACTGCTTCCTGGCCAGGTGGTCCACTAGCGCCCATGGCCTCAAGCAGTGCCTGAACCAGAATTGAAGACAAAATTAAGTTGAAGCACATCTCAATTTACATAGACAATTAAAATATTTAAACCAAATTTCTCTGAAACCATTAAAAGTTCACTGACAGATACTGGTTTAGAATTAGGGAAAGCAGTCAACCTTTATCGTAGAAAGAATGCCCTCTTACCAGTAGCAATGTGATACAAGTACAGAGATTACAAATGTATAATAGAAATGAATCTCCTCTCTACACTTCAGGTATTCAAGAGACCTGGACTTTAACTCCCAATTCCCACCCTAAAACCAAAGATTGATCTCTATTTTTTATCCTTCCTATTATTTATACCTCTCTAACTAACTATCCAACTAACTAATAGAGACTGGCCCCTCTTTAATTGGGATCTGCCAACATTCATTTTTCTTAAAAGATTTTAAGGTTAGTGACATATTTAAGTTGCACTACTAAATTTGCATCACACGAACCCTATTTAAATAATCTAACATCCATCCCAAATGAGAGTGGTTATAAGGTTATTTAAATGGGATTCAGAGCATCTCAATCCAGAGAACCAGTTGGCTAACCAAGTGGAATGGGTCTGTCCTGTTACTTTGGAGCAGCAGTTTCTAATTATTCATTATAAAGTTTCTGGTAAAAGCAAGGAGGGTGAAATTCGGTGGCAGGGTGCAGTTCATGCAGTTCCAAGGTGTATTTGGTTGGAGTGCAATGCACATATCTTCCAAGGAATATCTTGCCCCGAAACTTGTTATAAGGTAGGATTATATCTATGACTTGTGTCTGCTTCAACACAAGTTTCAATTTCACATACACATAAGAGATTGAGCAGGCTTGATGCCTTTTTAGTTTTTTTTAATCAATCCATGTTCCTTGTTGTATCTTGAACTATCTAATCTGGAGGATATCTTAACCTTCCCTTCCCCATCCCCCACCCCACACCCCAAATTCAACTTTCTTTTAATAATTTTTTTCTATCCAACAAAAAAAGAGTGGAATGTGTTGAACTCTAGACACCCAATCTGATCAAGTTTATATTTAAATGAACTCAGAAGGTATAAATAGAAGATTCATAAGTAGACCATGTAAATTAATTCATATATCAAATCCCAAAAATTCAGAACATTATTTCTATTCTAACATATGTTATACTGAACAAGTAAGTGAACAACAAGTTGTCTGTTGAAGCATTATAAACCTGTGGGGAAGAAGGAAGCATGTAGAGACTATTATCTGGACTTCGATAAAATGTAGACACTTCTTTCTCAATGAGATCCTTTGCACTATTTGAAGCCTCAGCAACAGCAGCACATGCTGGAATTATAGTGCTTGAAGCATACTCCCTTGCAGTTAATGGTTGCTGACTCCAAAATGAAGCAGCATCCTGCATTATCGTAGAAAGATACGAAATTAATAACAAAACAAAAAACAAAAACTAAAATCAAAGAACTGTTTATTAAAAACAAAAGAAATGGGAAATATATAAGAACAAAGATATGTTCAAATCAATTTTGTACCCTATGGTAAATGAATAACATCAAGGCCCAGTAGGAGCAATATATGTAAAGCTCCTAAAAATATTCAGTCTCAGTAGTCAATGCATAATTGCATATAATAATTCACAGTAAATGCTTCAGTGTGCCCACACAGACAAATCTATTAAGGGATAATTCA
Organism: Spatholobus suberectus; assembly: GCA_004329165.1. NCBI lineage: Eukaryota > Viridiplantae > Streptophyta > Magnoliopsida > Fabales > Fabaceae > Spatholobus > Spatholobus suberectus. Next base: position 5,781,369 of record CM014731.1, read on the forward strand.
AGTTTAAAATCAGTGATTATTCTAGGATTCAAACAGGGAATCACCATTCCCAAGGATAAGCTGTATACCACAGTTGTATTTCACTAATACAGGAAATACTGAAATAATGGAACATTACCATATTTGCTTTAAGGAGTGCCATATATATGGTCTCAAGTTCTGATCTACGAGCATCAAACTCTTCAATCTTTTTCCACTTTTTTTTTAGAGAATCTTCAGCTTCTTTTCTCTCAGCACACAACTTATTCAAGCGTTGTATTTCAGACATCAAAGTATTTAAGCTTGCCTTTAAACCAGAAACTTCTCTTTCCTTGGCCCAAACATCTAGCTGAACACATGGAAAAAATATACAGAATACATGGGTAAACTCCTAGCTCAAATGTTGATGTGAAAAATATTTCTAGCATTAGGAAATGGACAGAATTGGAAGGGGCAAAAGTTTTATCCTTTTTTTTCCAACTTTTAACTTATAAAATTCCTAAATAAAGTTGGAAAATCTAAAAAGGGGAACCTAAATAATTTAATTGAACTTGTAGAAAGCAACGATACCTCAAAGATAAATTCTTTATTTCTCCCACATTAAATGCTGATATAAAAAATTACTTCCATGATTAAACATGTCATGTCCCTAATTTAGCCATAATAACAACAACAATAATAAAATCCCCAGGTCTTCTGAATTTGATTTTACTGGGAACATCAAATTTCAGAATCTTCCCCAATAAAGAAAATAAAATATTTGTGTTACTTTATAACAACACCAGAATATTAAGCCAGTTTCATGGATGTTGGACTCAAGGGATGAACACACAGAATTTATTTGAATAATAACTAATCTGGTACACAGGCCAGATTACAAGTACACACACAACTTCACAAGGTTTCCACCCTAACAAAGAGTCTCCTTTTAGCATGTTCGTTTCTGCATTCTGATCGTTATGACGCGCATCCATTTGAAGCCAAAGCATGTAGCTTCTATGTTTTTTGAGAAAATTGATGCGGTTATACACATTTCCGACGTGCAACCAAACATCCAATTTATGTATAACAAACAGCAAGCAATATTCAGCCTAAATTCGTCTACAGTAACCCCTACAATAACTACCCACATCATAAAACATATTTGTATAATACATAACAACCCAATAACTGTCTAATACTACCCATTAATTCTGATGTATTTTTCCTAACATAAACTTTCAATGGCCTTGGATTGTTTGACCTATCAATTGACTACATTAAAATAATTAGATGTGAAGAGATGAACCACAGATAATTTGTCACAAAAACAAATCTTGAGTACTTTTGTTTCTTTTTCTCCCTAATAAAAATTCTCCTTTCACAGGAAAAAAAAAATGTCATATCCACAAATCAATCATGGACACACACAACATGTTAAGTATTAGCAGATAAACAATATACATCATATAACATATGCATGTGATCTTTACCAAAAGAGTGCTTCATGGCTCAAAGAAGCTTAAGATAGCATTTGAATCTATAGAAACAAAATTTTAACAAAAACAAAATAACAGTCTGTTAGGAATCCAAAGAGGTCACCCAACAAACTCAGTTACCCACTAAACACCCATCTATTTGGTATCTTTATTCCTACAAGGGTATCCAGGCTTTACTCATATTCTGTCAGGGCCTAGGCCTACCACAATCTTGAAAAACATGCTAAGTATTTGATTTGTAACACTCAAAATAAGAGAGAAAATTTGCAGTGCTTTAAGCATTCATTCTTCCTAGCATAAGTTATGCTGCCAAACAATATCCATCAATACTCCAGGCTCAACAATCCTGATTTCTCTAATGACATGTCAATGAGTGATAATTCTTCCCAACATATATGTTGGTAATCTAACTATTGCTTATTTATTGGAAGAAAGCTTGCAAGTGCTTGTATCATGAGCAAAGGTGACACTAGATTCAAAACATATATAACTCACATAAAAAAGAACCTAATGCACTGTAAGTTTTTCATGATAATACCTCAAGTTGCCTAAGACTTCCAACATTGTGGGATGTGTTTCCAATACCAATTGAGCGTGAAGAAACATCAGTGCCTCCATGCAGACGTTTCATAAGTTTTTCACACATGTCCCTTGCTTCTGCAGCCTTGTTTAGTGCATCTTCAGTAGCCAAAAATTGCTGAACATGAGCTTTCTGAGAACAGAGATACAGCACCAGTTCAGTAACTCCTCTTATGAGAACAAAATATGTAGTTTAAGGATGAATAAAGACCTGTCTATCAAGAAGCTGATTTTGACTCCCTCCTGGAGGCACATCAACCCCAATCTTTCCATTGCCATAAAGTTGATACTGTAGAGGAGAGCTCCCATCAGATGACGAAACATCCATGACTATGTTATTTTCATATTTGTACCTGATTGAAGAATGCAAGTTATGATTATAACAGCAAAGCATATGCAATACCCTTGCTAATAAGAACAAACTAACAGAACATTCATAAAATGCATACAGATACTTCATACATGCTTTTTTCCTGGTTGGGAGGGAACTAAATCATTGTAAGCATCTTTGGCATGCTTTGCCAATATAGCATTGTGACTGAATTTTTTTGGAAAGTTATAGTAACAATGATTAATGACAGAAGGTTCAAAATTCAAATATTATGGTCACAGAAGCATCAAGAAAGCACCAACGGAACATGAAAAACAAAATTATGTATATTATGATACCTCAAGGTCTCTGCATCGGCTCTAACATCAATTTTCTCTATTTCTCTGGAGATTAGACTTTTCAGCCGCAAAGTGTATGCAGTAATTGCCTGAAGCAATTGGGGAGGACTCTTTAGGCAATTTATAATAACAGTTCTAACCTCATCAGGAATTTGCCCATCAAAGTCAAACCCCAATTTTGCTGTTTCTGCCTGTGGATTTAAATGAATGCCACTTCCTTCAAAAGCAGGAAAAGAACCCCGTATTTTTTCAACCATGTGAGCTACAAGAGATTCACAAGCCTTTCTAATATTCTTTTCCCTCGTGGTTTCAATGAGAATGACATCATCTGTAGATTTACTGCCCTTAACAGTAGAATAAACAGCTTCCTTCTCACTTTTGGCACTAAAACTATTGGCCATTTCAACAGAAGAATCCACACCCGATCTTTGCGAATCCATCGCTTGGTTTACATAGTAACAGAGACGTTTATGATATTCAGCAAATATTTTTGCAGCCTCATCACATTGTCGATCATATGCCTCCAACATCACTTGCTTATGCCTGCATGGGTAAAGAAATCATAAACTCATCATTTTTCCCCCTCTTTCAAACATATTATTGGTACAGAGACAAAAGCACAAATAATGATGTAATAATCTTGGAAACACATTATACTAACAATCAAAAACACCATGCCTGCATTATTACTCGAGATGATATTAAAATTATAAACATACACTCACTTTCTCTTCCATCTCATTTTCACCTCATTTTCAACTTATCTATCTCTTCCTTTTCCATCACATCACTTATCGTATCTGTTGTTTTCTTTTTTCTTTTTATCTCTCTCTTCATTCCACCTACGCAGTGGCAGACATATATTCAAATGAGGGTGTGTAAAACTGTAAGTGCACCCCCTCACTTTGATATAATTACAAGTAAATATATAATATTTTTATATTTTGCCCCCTATTTTTATATCATTGAACCACTGCCCCTAATACCTTGAACACACTGCCCCTTACCTTTATTTATATGATAATGATTATTATTAATTTTTATTTTTTTAAATAAATTGTCCCCAATAACTAGATGGGGTGTATGTTTATCGAAACTCTAAACTTTTGCAACAGATCAAAGAGTTATTATTACCATATCACTACTTTCTCTTCCATCTCATTTCCACCCCACTTTTTTTCCTATCTCTCCCTTGATTTCTCATCACATTTATCACTGTCTTTTTCTTCCTTTATTTTTTCTCTATATCTCTCTCTTCCTTCCACCTATACATCCCCAACATTCATCATTTTCCCAAAACAAATCAGTTTCTACTTTACATTACCATGTGCCATTCATCTTCTCTGACCTAAAGAATAATAAATACGAAAATTCCACCACAACCAACCAGAATGAAAATTAGCAATCACATTCACACAAATTGTTCAAAATTTAGGGCAAATCGAGAAAAAAGCACAACCTGTAATTGGCTCGTTCATCGAGCATTCTCTTCCTCTCGGCCTCCTCTCTGGAAACCTCGAGCATCCTCGCCCTCAAATCCTTCCTCTGCCTCCTCACGACGTTCCTCAGCCTCTCCACCTCCTTCGCCACCGAATCCCGCTCCTGCAGCACCGCCTCCCGCGTTGTCGCCGTCGTCGTCTCGGAACCCTCGCCGGCGAGCGCCCTCTCCTTCTTCCTCGCGCCCTTCGCCCTCGCCTCCTCCTTCGCCTCGCCGCCGCCGTGCACGGTGATGTTCCGGCAGATGTTCTGCACCGTCTTCTGGGACTTGGCGCGCGTGACGAGGAAGTTCCAGACCGGAATCATGTTGCCGCGGCAAATCCGGCGGATGGACTCGACGGATGGCAGGTGCGACTTGCCGGCGGCGAAGGTGCCGGGCCGACGGTAGCCCATCTCCTTGTGCAGCCATTCCAGAATGGCCTCCGGAGACAGCGATGGCGCTGCGCTCTGCATGACTATGACGCGGAGTGCAGTGGTGGCATTGGCTGAGTCAGCGAGTCGTGACTCGGTCGAGTTGGTGGTGTTTGTTAGGGGTGGATCTGAGAAATTGGAGTGGTGCGGTGGTGGTTGGTGGAGTTGTGCTCTTCACACTCTCTGTGTTGAGTTGTGTTGTGCTGTGTTGTGCCAATTGAGAAGAGAGCACTCCTTTTTATTTTTGAGAGGGTGAAAATTTAGAAACGAATAATGACGATGGTGACGAGGATGCTCTCGTGAAGGGTTTTGGGATTTTGAAATGCTTAAAATTATAAATAAATAAAAAGAGAAAATAAGTAATGTACCAACAGTGTATAAAATAATTTTATAATGTTATTCAATTACAAACTCACCATATTTGATAAGTTTAATGATTTTTATAATAATTATCTTAAAAGTCTTACTAACTGTGATTTCTGATTACTTAACAGTATAAAAGTTTTTACATCGACAGTGCATAGTTATTAAACTCTAAATAAAAATAAATTAAAGAAAACATTAAATATTTTTATTTTTATTATTATTAATGAATATTTGAGAGTTAAATATGCACGGCTAATTTTTACACTATCAATCAATCAAACAATATTTTTAATATGAATTTTCAATTAGTTATTACAAAAGTAAATAAACTTATCATACATTATAGTTTATGATAAAAAAAATAAAGTTTTAAAATCAAAATTATAAAAATAAAATATTAAAATCAAGATATATTGTTTTTAACAATATGATGTATCAAGATTTAAAAATTAAATATAAATTAAGATTATAATAATATTATAATTTAGTTTGTATAAAATGAAAGATGTTTTAATTTAATATATTGTATTGAGATTTTAAATTTGAATTAAATTAAAATCAACTAATATTTATAAAGAATAAAAATAAAATAAATAAGATAAGATAAGATAAAATATTCAGTAAAAAAAGATCACATGATTTAATAAAAAATAATAAATCTTAAAGACACAATTTATAAAGATCGGTAATGTTTGTTTGGTAGAGTAAAAATGGTGAAAAAACAAAGAAGAATAAGAAGAAATAAGTAAGAAATGAAAAAGGGGTGTGTGTGTGTGTTTTTTTTTTTTTTTGAAACAGGGGTGTTTGAGTTTAAGAAAAATAAGAAAGAGAAAAATAAAAAATGTTTTTAAAATCAATTTTTAAATTACATAATTGATTGTTTTTTATTTAATCAATTAAATAAAAAACAATTTCACATGTTAAAAAAATTGATAATCGGTTATAATTCAACGATAATCAATTATCAACATTGATTTGCATGTGTACCACAGATTTTTCATACAGTTTCAACGACCAATACACTTTATTTTTCACTTATTTTTATTCACTCTATTTTCTCTTTTTATTTTTATCCACTTTATTTCTCACCTATTTATTTTCTTCCTACCAAATACTCTATAAGAGTAAAGTTGGGAATATCTTCTTCTTTTTTGTTTGGTGAAGAAGAAATAGAGTGAAGAGAAAAGAAATAGATAAGAGTGTTTGGTAAAAGAAAAAATTGAGAGAAGAAATAAATAAAAAGATATGAGACCCACTAGTTATTTTTACTTTATTTCTCATATATTTTTATTTACCTATTCATTTCTTTCTTTTTTCTTCTATATTTCTCTTATACCAAACACTTTTATTTTCACTTTATTTTTCACCTATTTCTATTCACCTTCTTTATTTTCATCCACCTAATTTGTATCTATTTATTTCTTTGTTACCAGACCGACCTATAAAGGCTTTTTATTTACTATCTTCTCTTTTGAGAAAACCTCTTCCACAATAGTAAAATTTGTGCTCGTGTGACGTGATGACACGGTTTAGTTATTTTGTGAGGGACATAATTATATCGACCCACTAAGGTTTACTTAGTAAGTGAGGAGTTTAATTTGTATGAGGTCTTATATTTTAATTTTAGTATTACCATTGTAAAAATAAAAAAAAAGACATAATTATATTGTTTCATGTCCGAAATAATTGATCTTGTATTTAAAGAGCGAAAAAATATTTTAATATTTCCCTTATATCTTATAGGCATCATCTTGGTTATTTAGGAAAATTCACTTTCAAATTATGAAAGAAAATTTCGAATTCAATGAGTTTTTAAAAACATTCGAAGTATCGAACATATCAATGTAATAAGTGTGTCAATAAAATTGTCATATTAATTTTAAAAACTTAGCTCTCGTTGTCAGTGATAAATGTTATTATAAAATTCATTTGTTTTCACAATGCATATTAATCAAACTCGTAATTTAGTAGTAGATCAACCTAATATTTGGCCCTTTTGGTAAAAATATAATTCAGATAATATTTTGCATTACTTATTTAAGTGGATTCAATTTTATTTTACTTTTCTAAAAGTCTCTTTTGATATTCATTTTTATAGGATTATATGTAAATTTCGACGGACTAGTTGATTAATTGATTTCTCATTTTAGTAAGGTAATCATTAAGTTAAATATTTGCTTAATCGTAAAAAGAAAACAAAAAAGTAGTATTTGCTTGATCATCTGAATTCTCAAGCATATCATTAATAGTAATACCTTCACCAAAGGCAGAGAGTGAGGAGGCACTTGAATATTTGATTGATTGATGCACCCTAATTAAATAAATATAAGTTTCACGTAACCTCTTTAATTACTGAAAGTTTTATGCAAAAGATGTAAATTTTATCATTATATAAGGATTTACCTATACAAAATTAAAAAGAATGAAAAAATTATGAAAAGGAGAAAATGTTTTACACTATTATCTAATCACAAACCACCATGTATAGTAAGTTTATTAATTTTTACAATAATTACCTTAGAAAAATAAGCTGTGCACTAGCAGTGTAAAGCAGTTTTGCACTGTCATCTAATCATAACCCACCATATATGGTAAGTTTGTTGACTTTGATAATAATCACTCTAAAAATTACACTAAAGCTAATTTTCAATTAATTGACAGCGTAAAATTTTTACACTAACAATACATAACAATTAAACTCATTACCTTAAAAGTCCTACTAACGATGATTTCTAATTGGTTGACAGTATAAAACTTTTTACACTAATAGTACATAACCATTAAACTCTAAGAAAAGACTTGAAGTTTTCTCATATTGTATGTGTTTCATCTAATTAATTCCCTTTTACCAAATTTTTCGCTTTGTCCTCCTTGACGAATAATATGGTTAGTATCACCTTTTTTTCTAATTCAAAAGAAAAGGTCAATAAATTATTTAATTAGATAATTGTCAAATATATGTGATACGTGATTATTTTTGGCATGGCTTTCACAACAAATTTAAGAGTAACTTGATACTCACCTATATGAAATGACATCCATAATAAATAATTATTATGAATATGAAAAAAAAACAATAAAAATATACTTAAACATTAATAATTTATTCAAGTGCGTACAAATTTAGTTAGTTTGTTGTTTGATTGATGTTATCTTTCTCTCTTATTTTTGTTATCTAATAGAAACCAATTTTTAAATGATAAAATTAATTATTACAAAATATAATTATATATAATTTTTTAATTCATATCAATATTAAAATGATATTAATATATATGTGTATGTATATAAATCTACTCTATACTCATACATATTTATAAAATTAACAATTTATAAATAAAAAAACCATGTTTTAAGACTTAAAATAATATAAGATATTAAAATTTTAATATAATGATTTCAGAAAAGTGGAAAGAATTGTGGTTACAAAATATTATCATTGAAATAGTATCATATTTGCACATATTTTAATATCATAAAAATAATATCATGATTACCAAAAAAGTGAAAAAAAATCATGAATAATAAACAAATAAATGATTAAAATTAGGAATATTCTAGGTGAGAATGGTGTATAACCAATTTAAATGTAACATAGAATATATCAAAAAAAAAAACTAAACTAATGTATCATAAACTAGAATTTCTATTCTAAAAAATAGGAAATGAGAACATGATAAGATAATTTTTTCTTGAAATAAATATATTTAAAAGAGAATGTACAAGAATTTAAAAAATAACGATGTAATCTAAAATATATCATACTTTAATCATATTGAAATTTTTAGGTATTTTCTAATTTGTTATTACTAAAGTTTAAAAGTAAACATGAAGTAATATTTTTTTGTTGTATAAATATTTCAATTTAAATAAGACATGTTCATTATCAAAAGTTGTAACTGGGTGATAACTTGTTAAATTTTTTCCATTATATGTAAAACATTTTTTAACAATGGTTCAAAATTACATTCCACAAAAATAATTCAACTAATCGAGATGGAAGCGAAAAAAAGCTCTGCTAGGGTTTCTAACGAACTTTCCACGAAGGAGAAGGACTTGGTGGACCGAAGCAAGAAAAAGATCAAGGGAGGAGACAAAGATTTCTCCAGGGACTCGTCTCAACCAGTATCCTACGCTGATGTGGTGCGACTTCAAGAAGGAGCAAAATCTTACAAAGACTCAATGGTGGGAGAAAGCGATTATGAGTTTAGTTCGAGTAGTGCGGAGGACTCAGAGGATGGTCTAAACAATGAAGAAGAACCAGAAGAGGAGAGCGACGCATTGCGAGTAAAGGAAAGGAAGCTGGGGGAATATGAATATCCAATTTTCTTTCTATCAGAATAGGAGCAAACAAAATTAGGAAGCCATGGAAATCTGCTGTTATAGTGAAGCTGCTGGGACGAAAGATAGGCTACAAAGCACTGGAGATGAGGCTAAAACAAATGTGGGTAAGGAAAAGGATCATCAACATCATCGACTTGGGCAATGAATTCTTCCTAGTGCACTTCTTTCACAAAGAAGATATGACTAAGGCCTTGACTGAGGGCCCTTGGTTAATTTATGATCACTACCTCATGGTGAGAGAATGGAGTCATAACTTCCACCCTTCATTCGAGGCAATTGAGAAAGTCACAGTTTGGGTGCACTTCTCGGGACTCTCTATTGAATACTATGATTCAAAAATCCTGCACTTTATCGGTGATCGTATTAGAAGGACAGTTAAAGTGGATAAAACCACTCTAACCCAAGAGCGTGGCAAATATGCCAAATTATGCATAGAGGTAAAGCTTACAAAATCACTGCTGGCTTTGTTTAAACTCAACAAGAGATATTACAAAATTGAGTATGGAGGGCTACATATGTTGTGCCTCACATATGGTCGCTTTGGCCATTATGTAGAAGGGTGCCCCGACAAAGGAAAGGCTAATAGCTAGAATGGAACAAGGCTAACTACGGAGATGCAAGAACGACGGGACAACAAAGGAGACCAAGGATGGAAAGGGGTGGAGGGCTCGTGGATCATCATCAAGAAAGCTCAGCAATCAAGAAAAAGGGAAAGAAAAGGAACAAGGGGTTGCCAGCGAAGTTTTCTCTCTAGCTAGGAGAATTAGCAATCCGCAATATTTGGGATCATGTTTTGATTTGTTACGTGATGAGTGGGAGGGAAATTCGGAGGCTGAAGATGAATAATCTCAACTAACTAAAGATTTTAGGGAGCAAGAGGGAGATAATAACGTGGCAATTAATATCCAGGTTGACCAAACTAGCAAGAAGTCAGTAAATAATCGCGGGAAGATAAGGGATATTTAGGAAACGCCGTGGCAAAACCCAAACCAATCCAAGTGGTTGGTATCGTGGCAATCAATATGGAGAGAGAACAAGGAACACATGTAAAATTATTTCACGTGAGGCACCACAGACAGGAAGGAGTTTCTATTAACGAAGGGCAAAAAAGGGATTCTAATTTAGACCACCAACATGGAGCATCCTTTCTAGAATTATATGCTATTGGACCGCAAACCATCTTGAATAGAGGCTCAACCATGGATACTTAGTTGGTATCCGTAAACCACCATGCCAGGCCTCTAAACTCCAGCAGTGATATAATGGACCACTCTTTGGCGGCTAAAAGTATGCCACTTGACGAGGGGCAATCTGCTGATTTGGATTTTGTGTTAGAAGCTGTTTTACTCCAAGGTATGGAGCATATAGAAGTTCATATGAATTTAGATTAGTTTCCCCATGACTAGTCTACACAATAAAATCTTCTTATGAAATTGTTGAGGTGCTGCAAATGCCACTTTTTATAGGTACTGCAAGCAATACTTGAATGTGCACTGCCTGGAAATCATTGTTATCATAGAACTTAGGAAGGATCTTAGAAAGTTAGAAAAAACTTTCCGGTTACTGGGATATGACAGCTTTGAATTTTTTGAATGTCAAGGCTATGCTGGAGGCACCATAGTAGCTTGGAAGAAGGAGACGGTTGAAGTGAAAATTGAGAATAAAGATTTCTAATTTTTGCATCTGAGAATCAAGTTCAATGACGAAGAGCCTTGGTGGTTCTCCCTTATTTACGCCAGTCCTATGGCTACATGAAATGGAAATTCATTGATATTGTGCTTCATGAGGCAAGACTGCCAAATGATTTAATCAGCATCATTATGATCTGTGTTTCAACGGTCCAGACAAATGTAATGTAGAATAGAAGCAAATCTATTTATTTCTCTCCCTAATGGGGGCTTAGACAAGGTGACCCCTTATCGCCTTGTATTTTTTTTCTATGCATGGATAAACTCTTACTTAATCTTTCAAGCTGTGGATGCAGGGAAAAGGCTGCCCATGAAAGCAGGTAAAAATGGTAAGCAAGTCTCCCATTTTATATTCGTGGATAACCTCCTGCTTTTTGGTCAGGCCACAACTAAGTAAATGGGTTGTGTTCAGGAGCTAATGGACACTTTTTGCAATATGTAGAGGTAATTAATTAATAAAGAGAAGACTCAAATCCACTTCTCAAAAAATGTCCCTCAACAGATTAGAAGAACCCTGACACAACAAGCTAGATTTGTGGAAACAGGTTCTTTGGGGAGGTATCTTGGCATCCTATTCATAGGAAAAGCTTCCAAAAGGAGTGATTTCCAATATCTCTGAGACAATGTCTGAAGAGGCTCGTTGGTTAGAAATCGTAGCATCTCTCCTTAGCTGGTAGGATCATTTTGCTCAAATCAGTGATTCAAACCCTTCTTGTCTACACCATGATGACCACACCAATCCCAAAGGGTATTCTTCATGATATCCAAAAGGTGCAATGAGATTTCATATGGGAGACCAGCCAAATAAGAAAAGAGTTCATGTTGTAAATGGGAAATCATAATGCTCCCTAAGAAGTTTGGTGGCATGGTGATGTGCAATCTATCAGAGATGAACAAGGACTTGTCTTATGAAGATTGGTTGGGCACTCATGTCAGGTAACGCCAGGCTATGGTGTTTGATTTTAAAAGGAAAGTACAAGCGAAGTGATTTAGATGCTGGGACACTCAAAGTAAAAGTATCAAACTCTTCCCTTTGGAAGGCCTTAGCTAAAGTTTGGCCCATCTTCGCAAATGAGAAAACCTAGGTTACTTGAAAATGGGCATTCTGTAAATGTTTGGCATGATACTTGGGTTGCTGGTGGACTTAAAATCGCTAACCAAATTGATAACATCCCCAATCATTTGCAGTCTTTGAAAGTTTGCGATTTAGTTGACGAGCATGGACTATGGGATCTAAAGACCATTGAGCCTATGCTCCCTTTAGAAACCTTGTAGCGCATCCACGCCATTTTGCCTCCTAGTGAGCTGGTTGTGGAGGACAGGCGCCTTTGGCCTGAGGATCGAATGGGTGAATTCTCTATTGCAAGTGCCTACCAAAGGCTCAACAACTTTCATACCATGGAGGAGAATGGAGTGTGAAAATATATTTGGAAGCTCAACATGCCACAGAAATAAGAACTTCATTTGGCAACTTAACCATGCCATGCTTGTCACAAAGTAATGTACTATTGCCTAGGGTTTAGGAAGGTCTTCCTGCCATCATTGCCCTAATATGGATGAGACCAACCTTCATGTTATGATGGATTGTCCCTTGGCTTCGGTGACATGGATTCACCTTGTTAAACCCCTTCATAGGAATGACTTCTTTGGTAAAGAGTTAAGGTCATGGATTGAGTTTAACCTTTCAAACAATATCGGTTTTGATGATCTTGGGAGCTGGCTCGATCTCTGGGCAACCATGTGTTATTATCTTTGGTTGTAGTGCAACAAACATGAGCATGATGATGTGTTTATGTGTCCTAACAAGCCTGGGAATCAATTCGCATGAACTGGATTTCGTACCAGAACCCCACCAGTGCCGATATACCTTTAAATGTTAAACAGAAAACAAAAGTTATAGTTCACTAGAGACCTCCTCTTGAAGGATGGGTGACCCTTAATACTAATGGGTCAGTAAAAGGAAATAATGGCATAGCTGGGTGTGGAGGCATCTTACAAGATGAGACAGGAAGATGGATTTACAGCTTCTCCAAGAGGGTAAGCCAAACTTCAGTGTATATGGCTGAGTTTTGGGGCATCTATGAGGGTCTTCATCTAACTTGAGCAAAACGTTTAAATGCTGTTGAGCTCCAAGTTGACTCAGAAGCTGCTGTGAAGGCATTCACAGGTACCACCACTGGGAAAGTTACTAGTTGGGGCTTGCTCCAAGCAATCAAAGTGCTACTAAATGGTAACTTGAAAATCAAAATCTCGCATGTGTATCGCAAAGAAAATGCTTGTGCAGATGTATTGGCGAATCTAGCTTGTGTAGGGAGTTAGATTTTGTAGTGTATGAGCAATCACTCGCTCTGTTGAGCTCGTTGCTTCTTTCTAATGATCATAGGATATTTGCCCACCGCTTAATCTCTTTGTAGTTTTTTTTCCTCAGGCTTTTGCCCGATTAATCCCCCCTAAAAAAGTTGTAACAAGTTGTTTTTGGATTTACGTATGCTAATCAAGATGAGTTTTTTTATCAACAGTAAATGTTTAAATTACTTTGAAACTAAGGATAGTTTTATCATCATAAATGAGACAAAACGTAATTGGTAATAAGCATTAAAATATATAAATATTTAATTTAATAATTTTTCTAAAATAAACTTATTTAATAAAAATTAAATAAGAATTTAACATGTATAGATGTAACTTAAAATATATATCACCTTAATCATATTACACTTTATTTGAGTCTTGTTTAATTCGTTATTACTAAAGATTAAAAGTAAACAAATAAATACTTTTTCTAGATAACAATTGATACCTATTTGTTGTAAAAATAACTTAATTTAAATAAGCTATGCTTATAATCGAAAACTATAATTTGTATTTTAATTTATTTATGTCAATCAAATGAGATTTTCTTATCAAAAGTAATTATTTATTTTCCCAAGAAAGATAAAGTAAGCTTTATCATTATTGAAAAAACAAAACATGATTGACAATAAAAACTAATATATATACATATATATATATATATATATATATATATATATGGGACATATCAAGTGAGAGGACCATTTTTATATGAGAGTGAGAAGAGTAAATTTGGACTATATAACCATACATGGATGGTCAGGATTTAATGTCATGTGACTACTTAGAAAAGTCATGTGACTTTTTAAAAATCTCACATGACTTGTGTGTTTTAATCTTGACTATTCATAGTAAGATCTAATGGTCCAGCTTTATTCCTCTCACTCTCATATAAAAAAGACCCTCTCACTAGATATGTTCTTTATATATATTAGGAGTGGTAAACGGATGGATCGGATAAATTTTTAGTCGAATTATAATGGATTGGATCAAAAATAATCCATTAATCTAATTTGATCCATTAAAAATTCATTTAAAAAACCCAATCCAACCATGATCCATCTAATAAAATCTAATCCAATCCATCCATTAACAATATTTTGATGGATGGATATTCAATCCATCCACAAAAATACTATATTTTAAAAATTAAAGAACTTTTATTTTTAAAATATTCTCTCCCCCCTCTCTATCTCCTTTCTCTCTCTTCTCTTTCTCTAACTTTTCTCTCTCCTTTCCCTCCTTTCTCTCTCTTCTCTTTCTATAACCTTTCTCTCCCTCTCGTCCCTCTCTCTCCAATTTTGTCGTGTTAAAATAATATTCTTCTAAGTTACCACAGAAATTATGTTTACGGAAAAATGAAAAACAACTCCCAAGGAATCTTCAAAACATAGAACTTGAAATTTTTTACCATAGTTCGAAATAAAAACATATTTCAATAACTCTAATTTTGTGTAAGGAGAATCGACAAAATTTAAATGTAGTTTCTTAGCAATTTGCATAATAGCCAAGATGCAAATTTGAATCACCAACTAGCTATATCAGAAACGTTTAGGTTTAAGAAATTATTTTTTAAACTTGATTAGCAATTTTTTATTTTTTTAATGGCTACTTTATTTTTTTAATGAAAATCTAATTATAAGACCAAAAAACAAATTATTTTGAGAAAAAAATTGATTAGACATGTGTTTTTTTATCCAATGGATTTTATTTTTTTATTCAATGTAATCTAATGAATTTTGAAAAAATAGTGGATGGATCACTAACCATCCATAAATTAAATGGATGGGTTGAATCCAATCCATTATTATTTTTTTGTGTATTAGATGGATTTACTCGTGAATGAATTGGATAGATGGTGGATAAATGGATTGTTTTGCCACTCCTAATATATATATATATTATATATATATATATATAACTTAATTTTTGTTCTTGAAGATTCTTCATGAATGATATACATGTTACCTTACTCTAATTGGTCAATTGAGATCTCAATATTTGATAATTAAAAGTGCAAAACTTACCACTCTAAAAAAAGAAAGAATTGAATTAGATGTGTAATTAAGAATCAATGTTTGATATAAAATCAAATTTAAAAAAACTTTATTCCTTAAAATACATTTAAGATCAAAAGTAATATAAACAACACATCTTACTTAGAAGTTAGTATTGTAAAATAAACACATAAATAATTGCTTTGAAATACTCCAAAAATAAAGGTCAAGATTGTTGTCTATTATATGTCTAAAATAAATATAAGTATCATTTAATATAATGGAATAGCTATGATGTAGGATAAAAATAACAAAACAAATGTCCATCAATTTTCATAATAAGATGTTCAAATTGGAGAATTAAGATCAACATTTGAGAATCATGATAATAAATTATTACATATAATTATATTACATTAAATACTAATAATGTAATGAAAAATAATGTGTATTTTTGTTCTATTCTATTTTTAATCAATCAATTAAATCATTCAATATTATATGGATTTTGATTTTTATAATATGATAATTAATTTATTAAATTTTAAAGAATTAATATAATTATTATACAAGTATATATTATGATTCAAATTTATAGTAATTCTATGAAACAAAACGTTACAGTTGAACAACTTAACTATAAATAACAATGTATGAATTATTTTTCATTTTTATCATTTTTTCTAAAATAATCAATTACTAACATCTTCTTTTATTCTTTTTATTCAATTTTTATAGAGGGATAGATACAAGCAAGAAACACAAATTCACGAATTTTTTATCGTTTCTCTAGTGTAAGTTTCTATCTTTTTTCATTTGTCTTTGAATATTATTACATATTTTGTTAATATTTAATATTAAAAGTTCGTTCGCAGACATTATTTTATAGTTTTTTGACTTTTCACTTTAATTATCAAAATGACAAAGAAGGGGTTGGTTCTCCTGCTTCAAAGTCAATGATTAAATAAATTTCATTTGTATATATGTTTTAAATATATTCGTCGTGGTACCGGTACCCACCCAAATTAACACAAGCCAGAGAAAGGGTACCTATCTATCAAGTTTTACTTTCATGCATATGATCACAAGTTGAATCCTAGCTAATATGCTTAGAAGGCCTAATTTCTATGTATAAGAATATAAATATTGCATCAAAGTAGATCTAAAAATGAACTAAACTAACTTGAAATTATTAAAGAAAAATTTACAAGTCTATTAGTTATTAACCTAAACAAAATATGATTTACAATATTATTATATAACCATTATCTTATTTTTGTATTTATCATTAATTTTTTATTGTAATCTATAAGTTTTGATACCCACAAATCTCTTTTTTTATATAATTAATGTTAGTCATTTTTTTCCTTTATGGTGAATCATATTTTTTAAAAAGAAAAAACTAATGATTACAAAATATTATATAAAATATTTTTTATGAAAATTATATATATATATATATATATATATATATATATATATAAATTTAAGTTATATACAAATGCAAATACATTTATAAAGATAATAGTTTTTCAAATAAATATTTATATAAATTAAAATGATATGAGACATGTATAAATATAAAATTATTAGAATGTATATCAATATTCATAATTATTTTTATATACTTTTTTACATATTTATGTACATATCTATTACCATATACTTATATAAATCTAAAAATAATTGAGAAATACATAAAAAAAAATATAAAAAAATTTAGGTTATAAACTCAACACCTATGCAGGACACGGTTATTACACTAGTTTTATCATTATATAAGGATTTACCTATACTAAATAAAAGGAAGAATGAAAAAATTGAGAAAGGACTTGAAGTTTCCTCAGTGTGTGTTTCGTCTATTAACTTCCTTATACCAAATTTCTCGCTTTGTCCTCCTAGCCTTAACGAATAATATGGTTAGTATCCTCCCCCGCCCCCCTTTTTTCTAACTCAAAAGAAAAGGTCAATAAATTATTTAATCAAATAATTGTCAACTATATGTGATACGTGGTTATTTCTGGCATGGCTTTCACAATAAATCTAAGAGTAACTTGATATTCACCTATATGTATGAGTGGGCATTGAGTTACTCAAAAAGCAATTCTTGATAGAACTATTATATTCAATAATTATTTGTATATATTAAATTTTAATGATCTAATTATAGAATATTTTGATATTATCTTAACGATAATACACACCAAATTTTAGATAAATCATATATTTATAATTAGACAATCTTATAGTCGATATTTACTTATATTTTTAAAAAAATATTATACATTAATTTGAATTTATTTAATGAAATATCAAATAGTTTTAAATTTATAAAATATTGGTAAATTTGATATGTTCAATAAGAAATTTTAATTTGATGGTTGGAATGTGTAAATTTAATATACATAAAGAATTAATAAGTAGTGTAATATAGGGGGAAATCAAGTTACTCTAACAGTAACCATTGGTAGAGTCAATTCACTTAACAACTTTTTTTATATATTAAATGTCAACGATCTAATTATTGAATATTTTGATATTATCTCAACGATTATGTTTGCCAAAATTTTAGGCAAATTAGACATTTGTAATTAGGCATTTCTATAGTCGATATTTACTTATATTTTAATAACTTATAATATATAATAACTTTTAATTTAACAATTAGATTGTTTAAAATTTTGATATACACAAATTAAGAATTTTTGGTTGCTCGTCTCCTGTTCTTTCGGTTGTCGCATTTTGAGTTACAAGTCTCCATTTTGTATGCTACGGACGAAGTTTTTCTATCAGTGCTTTGATAATTTTTTTTCTACAACTTTACTTCTTCATATTAGACACTGATGAATGATAAGCTAGACAGGTCTGCCAACACAAATGGTATTGATTGGCAGTCTGATGATGAGAGATGAGAAAGGATTTTGATTGAGGTCAATATGTATTTAGATTTTAAGGATCGAAAAGTATTTGAGAGGTCAAAAAAAGGTTAGGAGTGTCTTCAAGTAATCAATTAGGAGGAAAGGCTAAGGCTAAGGCAAAGCAAATCGTTGGTAAAAAAAAAAAAAAAATAAAGAAAGAGATCTCAACTATTGAAATTTTTTAAGTCACATGTTTGATGGACATTCACTAAAATGGAGATGTATATTTCACTTATAAATGAGGAAGATATGGATTCCTTACTTAAAAGCATTTCCCTATATGAAAAGCGTGAAACGAATTGTGTAACTTCTTATGTTCCTTGTTTACCCTTATTGGCCATTGTTCTCATTTAATAGTCACAAAAGCTCCACTTGTGTATCTCAATTAAACAAACTGAGATAACTTATTGCAGAACCAAGTCACCATATATACATACAAAGCATAAGCTTAAACCAAGCTTTTCCCACTACTCCACCAATGGATCTACACGAGAAAAGGTTGTAATTTGAGTCCTTATAATTATATCCAATGTTTACTATTCATTTTCTCATCATTATAGCTTGTTTTATTCCTTAAGAAGCTTGAAACAAATAACACAATAGTTAAACTAAATTTTTGTTGGTATTTATTGAAGCTTGCTACAATGGATAATTTACTTCAATCTTTTTTTATTTTATTTTCAACTACATTCATTTCTTATCAAGCAAAGTGCTAAAGTGAGATAGTTATTTTAAAAAGTAAAGTGTAAAAATATACTTATTTTAAAAATCAACAATTAAAATTATAATCAGATGTATGCATATACGTAATAAATTATATAATTATTTTGTTTTTAATCATTGATTCTCTAAATAATGACTATATTTTATTATTTTACTCTATAAAGTAAATAATTTTATTTTAGACGAGTTAAAATTTGTTGACACAATATTGACGTTATTTTTATTTTTTTATAACATAAAACATATTAATATATTTACACAAATTTTTGTATGTCAATTTCTTTATATTCTCTCATACTCTTTTATTTGTGTGTTTATTAATAAATGATGAGAATTTTTTTTAATAAGGGCCTTGTGTTCAAATCTTATAAATAGAATAAAAGATGTTAAAAGAACTTTGATTCTTTTAATAGGTTGTTTAGTGTAGACAAGTGCTCCCATCAACAAAATAATAAAGGAAAGCATTGAAGATTAAAAAAAAAAAATGGTCCTAAGGACTATACACAAGTACTTCAATCAAACTATAGTTATTTAAATAATGGAAAGAAAATGATTGAATAAATATAATTAAATAAAAGCAAAAAGATGAGAGAAATATCCAAAAAAGAAATCTAAAAGCTTAAGTAATCACAAACAAATATCCAATATGGAAAGCATGTAACGTTATGTTTCACTTATGTAATTTTCATGGGTTATCCAATTCATTCACTATATGTCTTTCTAATTATTAACCATGTGCACTTAATCGACTAACCCTCGATGATTACGTAGTACTATTTCTCCCAAATTATTACTCTTATTTATCATGTAATGCAATGATAAAAAAAAATCAATAAGTTTATTCATTAAATAACTAATTAAAAGCAAGAGATTAAGGATTGATATTTTAAACCCTAGTCTGAATTATCTCATAAGTTGGTTAATTGAATATGTAAGTTTACCATGTTAAAAAATTTATATTTTCTATTCATTACTTGGGCATCATATTTTAATAGAATTATATTGGTTATTTATTTAACATTATAATATTAAGTGGTTTAATTTTAGTGAGCCTGTAGACTTTTAAAACTAATATAGGCTTAATGAATGGATACACATGTTGGTCCATAAAGGGATAATGGAAACCTATTAGGCTAACACATCAAGAACAGTTATGGTCCCCAATACACTAAATCAATAAACAATTTCTCCTTTTCCCATCAAGAAGAGAAACAAATGTCCCTTGAGGAAGAAAGCGTTTTGATTAAGGAAGGTCGTAATAACAATTGTTCATGATTGTTGTTCAAATTTCACTACATTTATAATTAATCTCTATGGATCCAAGTATTTTTTAAAACTTGAGAACCTTGATAATCTGACATAATGTGTTTTGTGGATATTTGGTGTTTTGTAAAGATTAAAGTTTTAATTCCAACATACCAACCATGCAATCAAGTAAGATATTATAAATCATGCAATCCTGGAATCATGTAAGGTTAATTAAGTCTCAAAAAATGCGATTAGACAGACTCAACTTCACATGCACACACATATAACAATGTTATATAAACATATTATGAATTACTAAACTTTGGATTTAGTAGTTCATAATATTAAATAAATCCAAAATCGTAATATTGGTTCTAAAATAATCTATAACAAATGGAAAAAAAAAAATAAGAGAAATCAAAACCTTTTTGACAATAAAGATTTCAATACAAAGATATAAAATTTCAACTTCTTACTTGTAATCTCCTCAAATTACCCCTTCAAAATAAAAAATACATTAGAGTAACAAGATAGAATAAGGAGTAAGATAACGTTATCATATTTTGTTGGCATAACAAACAACAGATAATAATAGGATAGGATAGTATCCAATCCTATTCTATCATATATTGGCCACCAAATAAGCCCTAAAATGAAGTATATGTTTGCATTTTTCCTATTATGAGTTAAAAGCAAGAAATTTTTTGTATATGTATTTTTTATTTTTTGGTGAAAAGATTGTATATCTAAATGACACAATAAAAAAAATTGTCTCTTTTAATTTTAACATATACTTTTTTTTCAAAATGTATATATGCAAATAAATGATAAATATAAAAATAATTATATACAATAATGTATTCAATTAATGTTACTTATTTTGTTTAAATAATGAAAGATAAATAAAAATTAATCAACATATTTTTGCTTTGGCTAAAATTTTCATGCATAAATTCTGTTTAAATAAATTTCTTAATATGCATTTATATAAAAAATAAATAAAAAAGATAACATGACTTAATTTTTTATTAAATTTTCTTATAAATTAAAATTAAATTATATATAATTTAGTTTTTGCAAAATTTCTCTTTTTCATTCGATCTCAGAATAACTGTTCACCCAAAATCGATCTACTTTCGTTTCGACTTTACTTAAGCAGACTTGGGCTTTGTCGCAACCAGGGTCACGACGAAATGGCAAAAAGAAAATTAAAAACAAAGGAGTTGTCATCATAGTTTATTGAGGGAAAACATGGAAAAACCCTAAAAACAGTATTGAACCAAAGATTGGATTCGGGAGTCGATTACGTATAGGAAAGGTGTTAACACCCTACGACATTCGTTATAAAAACGGTTGCCTTTAACTTGATGTGTGAACAAAATCAATTGTCTTCTCCTCTTGCTTATAAAATAATTATTCCTATTTTTTTATATTTTTTATTTAAATTTTATTGCAGATTTTTTTTTAAAAAGATCATTATCACTACTATTTTATTTTTATTGTTTTTGAGGTCGACAGAAGTGAGCCCTACTCCTACGTATCCTCCGATATAATAAGGAACTCAAACTCACGTAGTGCTTTAGGTAGAAAATCGTTTTTGGGTTGATTTTTTTAGTTATGTATTTTTATTTTTTTGTTATTTTTATTACTATTTATTGTAAGGATTATTAAGAAATTAAATCTTAAATATTAAAAAGTATTATTCACAACAATAGGCGCTCTATCAAATGTGGAATACTTTTTGCAAAATGGTATAGAAGATTTTGTGATATTCCAGTAGGTCTTAGACCCAACATGATAAATCATTATGTCTACATTTTATTTTTATTAAAAAGACTTATCAACTAACAATTTATTAATCAATTTTAAACTTTAGATAAAGATTTTGTGATATTCAAGTGGGTCCTAAACCCAACATGAATAATCACCATTTACTTTTTTTTACTAAAAAAAGAATAAATTATTAATTAGCCATTTATTAACTAATCCTAAGATTTACATAATATTTTGTGATATTCAAGTGAGTCCTAGACCCAACATGAAATGTCACTAAATCTATATATTTTATTTTATTATTTTAAAAGTGTTTAATTTTAATTTGAAAATTACGTCCTCAAAGGATTTCATATTTAGCCATAAAGTAAAGATTCTCTAGACGCTATAATCTATTTATTTTGATTAAATTGGTCGTTAAAAGGATGAGAAAGAATGTTGGTTTTGTCTTTATTGTATTTTGAAAATAACTCTTTCAGTTAAAGTTCTTATATTAGCTAAAACGAAAGATAGCTTATATTTCTTTATGCATTTTTTTTTCAAAATTATCGCGAAGGGAAAATGAATAAAGTAGAAATAATAAAACATATATATTCATTTTTTTAATTTCCTGTTAATTGTTTAATTTAGTTTTTAGTAAAAGGATTTGGATTAATGAATTCAAAAAACAGGTTTGCTGGGCCGAGCACATCACTCATGTACACTAAAGAGAGGAGATTTCTTTCAGAGAAGAAACGAAATTTATGGCAGCATTGTGCCAAGCCACTTTCGCATGTACAGTAAAAAAAAAAGGCACAATGTCTAGCCTGCGAAGACCATCAACTCCCCAAGGAACCCTTGTAGGACCAAAACGTGCCTCTTGCCACACGATACACCTCTGCCACACAACGTGCCTCCATCTCCGCAGTACGCAATCAACCTTGTAGGCCCACAATGGCGTCGCAATTTCAACCCAGCATAGTTATGGAGGAAAGAAGGAACGAAATGAAGATGAAGGAGATGCGAGTTTTCTGCTTCGATTTTTGTGTCAACAGCAATATTTACGAATATGAATAACGGAATCGAGCCACTGTTCGAGTTTCGAAGAATGCGAATCGTGATTCTATTGTTGCGTTTCTGATTCGAATGTGGCGTGAGAAAGTTTGTGACTCTAATGGAAGCTATTCAGATTAATGCGATGATTTTTTTTGGTTGATTTTTTGACTAATGACAGGTTATGTATAATTGTGGATTTGTAGATGATGAAGTGCGTGTTGTGTGTTATGAGGAAATCGATGTAAGCTATAATCAAGAGTATAAATGAAACTAACAGTTACGTTGAGAAGGTAAAGCAAAAGACGGAGAAGAATACCTCTAAGTTTTTCTAGCAGAGAGGGACGTGAGGTTGATTAGCGTGAACAAGTCTCTCTGTAGGTAGAATGAGTCCGGTCCGATGAATTGGCCCGATCAACCCGTTAAATGGGCTAGGTTGGGCTCAAAAAATCATGGTCTAAATAGAACTGGGCCGATTTGGCCTTGCTCGTTTGGCCCGGCAGACCTATTGGTACCAGGCCGGGTTGGCCCAAAAGTATATTAATTTTTTTTTAATGTATTATATTATAACTGCATTCAATATATATTATGTTATAATAATATAATAAATCAAAATTAGCTTAAATGAAAAGAGGTAATTGGTTAGCAGTGTAGTGTAACATGTAAGTGAAAAACTACTGAAAATTGCAAAGGGAAGGTTGCCGGCCCTAAAAATTTGTTTCACTCTTTCTCGCAACGCATCACGCATCGCACCTCGCTTGGCTGCTCCACTCATCGTGGTCGCACTTGGCACTCCACTGCTCTATCTGACTGCTTCTACATGACGCACTGATGCCGTGAGCCTGTGACCTCAAGTCTGAACTGTAGTCTACATCTTCTCTAGTTCCCCTCCTCTGACTCCCAGAAGCTTCGCCGGGCGACGAGACGCAAGCCACCGCTAGTCCACCGCGAGGTCCCCGCTTGCCTTGTAAATCCCGCCCATGTCAGACACGTCGTGTGTTTGTTACCACCGCGACTCCTCCTCCTTTACACTCGACCCCAGTCGGTTTGCACCTTTGTGCCTCTGCCGCGCGAACATCCACAAGGTCCCCAACCCTCCGTCGCACCCCTTTGGCCATTGCATTTGCTATTGCTAAGTGCTAACATCTCGGCGATTCTGTTTGCATCGCCCTCCTCCGCGTCTGCTACTTGCAAATATGCTTCAAAGTATTTTTCTTAGCTCTAAATGTGAATGGTTCGGTTATTTTGCTTATTTGTTGGTTTCAGTATGTGATTCTTGGTTCTAATTAAGTGATTATGTATTACAGTCTAGGGACAATATGCGATTCACTGATTCTTGGTTTCAATATGTGATTCTTGGTTTTAGTATGTGATAGCATAGTCTATTCTCTGTATTAGGGAGACTATAAAGCATGGAATGTTTTAATAAATTTGAATGAGAAGGCTAAAATCATATTGTCAGTGGCAAAATGAAGTAATAAGATTCTTATCATAGCTTTAAGTTAGTTAAAAAGAAGTAATAACATTCAAAAGAGCACTATTATTTGCAATGTAGGATCCCAAAAAATAAGACTTAATGATTTATCCCATGATCATAACTTATAGAAAATGAATGGAGTGAAACATATGTTCTTAAATTAATAATTTATGAATGACATTGTTAAATTTTTATTTTGTAGTCAATCATGAATGTTGATGAAAATTTGGAGTGTATGGATGATATCATGGAACCTCCACCTGAAATGGACACTGAGGTGACTCCAAATAGTAACCCCTCTGTTAAGTGCAATACCACTGTTGCTGGTAATAAAAGTAAGAGTCGGAGGATAGTGAGCAAGACCAAGATACTATTGAGGTTAAGAAATCCATGTCTAATATTTTTGAGGTATGGAATTTTTATGAAAAGGTTGGTCTAGTTGATGGGGTGGAAAAATGTAAATGTAAAGGTTGTGGAAAACTATATACTTGTAAAGGTGCTTTAGGTACAAATCATTTAAGACATCACATTCCTAAATGTCATGCAACTCCTAAGTTCCACAATGTGGGGGCCTTGTTAGATAATCAAGCTAGTTTATTAAGGCAATGAAATTTGATAATAAGGCTTATATAGATGTTCTTGCTAGATGTATCATCAAACATGATCTACCATTTAGCTATGCCGAGTATGAGGGGGTTTGGGCAGTAAATAAAGTTTTGAACCCTGACTTTAAACCCATTAGTAGAGACACTACTAAAGGTGATTGTAAAAATGTGTTTTTAAGTGAAAAGGCAAAGCTGAAGAATGTGCTAGCTAATATTCCTGGTAGAATTTGTTTGACTTCTGATGTATGGACGGCTATAACTACCCAAGGCTATATGACTGAAACTGCTCATTATGTTGATGAAGATTGGAAGTTAAATAGCAAGTTACTTTCATTTTGTCATTTGGATAGTTCACACACTAGGTTAGAATTATCTGGTAAAGTACTTGGGGTGCTTAAAGAGTGGGGGATAGAGGGGAAATATTTTCTCTCACATTGGATAATGCCTCTTCTAATGATAGCATGATAAAAATTTAAAAGAAAGGCTGAATTTGCAAAATGGCTTATTATGTAAAGGTGAATATTTTCGTGTAAGGTGCTGTGCGCATATTCTTGAATCTTATTGTTCAAGAAGGGTTGAAGGCGAGTGAGAATGCCTTATTTAAAATTAGAGAAAGTGTGAAGTATGTGAAGGCTTCAGAGGGAAGGTTGAGGGAATTTCATAAATGTATTGAAGAAGTGCACTTAACTGAAGTTGGTGGTGGTTTCTTGAGGCTGGATGTGTCTACTAGATGGAATGCCAGGTACATGATGCTTGAAAGTGCTATTAAGTATCGTCATGCATTCACTAATTTGAGTTTTTGTGATAGAAATTACAAGTTTTGTCCGACCAATGAAAAATGGGAAAGAGCAGAAAAGATATGAGTTCTTGGCCCCATTTTATGATATCACTAATTTGATTTCCGGGTCATCTTACCCCACATCCAATTTATATTTCATGCAAGTTGCAATTATAGAGATAGGATTGCATGCAAATTTGAATAGCCAAGATGAGGTGATCAAAGATATGGCATCAAGGATGAAGGCCAAATTTGATAAGTATTGGAGTGAATATTGTGTCACTCTTGCCTTTGGTTGAGTTCTTGATCCAAAGGCAAAGTTGAATTTCATAACCTTTTGTTATAAGAGGCTTTATCCACATGATTATGAAGAGAAGGTCAACAACGTAAAAGAGGGCTTGTATCATTTTTTCAGTGAATATGTAAATCAATTGGATACATCAAGCTCATCTTTACCTAGTACTTCATCAAGAGACATGCAATCTCATCTAATGCCAAGGGGAACATTCTCTTCATCCATTCTTCAGGTAACTTTAGCTTTGCAAATATAATTTTAATTCATAATGTTACATTTAATTTTTGATGAATGTCTCAAATTTATTTTTGTTGTGTTTATTTTATTATAGGCATACCAACAAGAAATAAGACAAAAGTCTTCAAATGATGGCAAGTCTCAACTTGACATATATTTGGGAGAATCATGCATTGTTGGTGAAAACATGGATGTCCTCCATTATTGGAAGTTGAACAAGCACTGTTTCCCCCAGCTTGCTATCATGGCGTGTGACATTCTGAGCATTCCAATCACAACAGTTGCTTCCAAATCTTCATTTAGTATTGGAGGTCGTATCCTACATAAGTATAGAAATTGCTTACTCCTTGAAACTGTGCAATCTCTCATTTGTACTTGTAATTGGTTGCACGGTTTTAAAGAAGTTGGACCTTCCGATAATAATAAATTAGCTATATGTCATTAATTCATTATACTATAATCCTTTATGTTTTAATCCATTTTAATCTTTTGTATTATCAACTGCAAATGTGCAAGAAGTGGTGGAGATACAATTATTTACGGAGCAAACTAGTCATGGAGAAAATGCAACATCTTAATGTTGAGGATGTTTGTTGTTGTCTTGTTGAACTAATCAAGTTGTTCAATTTCGGACTTTGCTATTTTTATTTTTTTTTGTTTATGAATTTTTAAACTTGTGAAACTTTTGTCATGTACATGTATGTTGACTTTAATTGGTATGACTTACTTGCTTTCCTTAAATGAAAGCTCATTATGGATGTTTCATTTTATTTTGGTATTCTATTCTATTGTTATTATTACAATATTACCAGGGATGTTTATGACTTGTTCTTGGACAGAATGAAAGGAAATGGTATTGTTAAAAACATGGTTTATTGATTGTAACTTTATAAGATATTGATTAAACATAAATGGAAATGATGTTTATAAGTTGATTGTTAATTTTCCAAGGTTGTGTTCTTAACTTTTTTATAGTGAACTTATGTTATTTAGTAGATTAATAAGGTGTTTTTGTACTTATTAGTAATATTTTATTTATTATGTATACTCCATTCATTTGGAATAAAGTTAGAACTTAGAATTAATTTGGCAAGGTTGAAAAAATTACATATTAAAATAAGTGTTTTTTGTTTGAATCATGTTAAAGAATACTTAAGTTTTTAGAAAGATACTCAACCTAACTAATAGTTCTTGTGTTTGTGTATTCTAATTTTTACATTATGGCATCCACGCATTTGATAATTCTATGGTATATTAAGCAAAAACAAATACGGTTTATGTTTTTTACTTTTAGTCTTTTACTTCTATGGTTTGTTGATAATTAGTTGATATGGCAACATAAAAGAAATAATTTAATTTTAAATATTTAAAATAATTTTTTACGAAACAATTAAATACAATAGAAAAATAAAATTAATCTTTTTTAAAAAAAAGTAGGCTAAATTGGCCCGGTGGCCCGCATAGGGTCAGGCTGGGCTCAAAAAAATAAGGCCCGCAATACACTGGCCCGGCCCATTTAACACCTCTATCTGTAGCAATGTGACTATGAAAGAGTGGAAATCTCTAGTTCTTCCTCCTTTTTGCTTTTTCTCTAGTGCCTTCTATTTATAAGCAAGGGCTCCAAGTTTTTTTGGCTTCAACAAACTTCTTCTACAAGTTTCTTCAATCAACATCCCCTGTTTTTAATCCTCTAATATTTCCCTTACATTTTTGCTACCTCCCCATCCTTATTATTATTTTTTCTTTTATTAATGATGGGCTAGCCAATGTTTTCATTTCTTCTATTTTTATTTTTTATTTTATCTTTTTGTTGAATCGGCCTCTAAACCTGCAAAGTCTAAAAACAAAGACTTTTAAAAAAAAAATAACCTAGTGTTTTTCTTTTTTATTTTTCGTTGTTCATCTTTTTTTTTCAATGCTTCTCATTTTTTATATTTTTAAATCTTTACTATTATTTTTTTATCATGTTCCAAAAAAATAATTCTAACATTTTTTATTTAATTTTTTATTTTCTAAAAAATTCTTTTGAATTTTAAAAGATTATGTAGGAATATAATAACTTATAAGACTTTTTTAAAAGACTTTTAAAATCAAGATTTTGTAATTTGAATTTTAATAGATTTACATCATAAGAATTTATAAGATTTAAAAAGACTTTATGAGTTTATAAGATTTGAAAGGATCTCATGAATTTTTAGCAAACATTTAAAGTTACAAGAGTCCATGAAAAAAATAACAAAAAAATGGTAAGGTTTGAATAATGTGTGATCATAAACAGAAGAAAAAAATAAAAATGTACATTAATGTGCTAAAACAAATTATAATTTTAACTTTTTTATAAATTTGGATGTCTTTTATTGGTTACTTTTTTCTAAATTTGAAAAACATATAATAATTGAAAGTACATTAATTCTTAACAAATCATAAAAAATACATTTTATTACTTATGTGGATCATAATTAGAGAAAAAAAATACAATAGTATAATAATATAAATATTTTTTTGGTTATATGTAATATAAACAATTATTGTTTGGTGAGAGGCAAAAGTAGAACTCATGGCAAAACAAAAAACGGAACCAACGAGTGGAAAGGTGGTAGCAGTTGATGTTAATCTATGAGTGTTGTAACCGGTATCTTTCTTAAGGGTGTGTTTGGTAGAGAGAAAAGAAATAGAGGGAAAGGAAGGGACGAGAAGAGAAGAGAAATAGTTGAAAAATAGAATGGAAGTTAAGGTTGTTTGGTTGAAGAGAAATAGGTAAGAAATGGAGTGGAAGTTAAGATTATTTTAATTATTATTATTTATTTTTATCATTAATATTATTTTTATTATTATATTACTATATTATTTTATTATAATATTATATATTATTATTATTATTATTATTATTATTATAACCATATAAACGGCAACGCACAAGGCTTATCTCATCACAGAGCAAGAAAATTGATTTACATGTTATGTAAATCAATTTTCCGTGCTTGTTCACATAACAAGCGGACGAGTGAACAAAGAGATGCGTATTTCCGCACAATTCTTGTGTCTTTGCGAAGAAATTTTCAGCGTGGGTCTCACATACTTTTTTAAAAATTTATTCACATTTTCACTCTACCAAATAACTAACTTCTCTCACTTCCACTCTTTTCCTTCCTCTCCCCTTTACTTCCACTCTACTAAATGATGCCTAATACTTGGTGGGTAGTGTGTGAAGTGTTAACTATTTATTATATACTAGTACAATAGTTTTCTTTCTAGAAACTCGAGGAAGCAAAATTGAGTGCTTTTTTTTACCTTTTATGGTGCACTTTAGAACAAAATTACGCAAATATTGTAAGTTGAAAAGAAATTCTTTACGTAAGGTAAATCGACAATGGAAAAGTCGATCTTCTTAAGAAATCGACAATGCTATCATTGATTTATTTTAATACATTATTTTTTAAAATGTAGAAAATCGATAATGCTATCATAGATTTATTTTCATACATTTTTTAAAAAAATGCAAAAAATAGATAATGCTATCATCGATTTTATAAAATAAGGTTTTTTTTTCTACGCAAATGGAAATTGACAATTGGAATTTTTTTATTTTTTTTATTTGGGATTGGAGTAGACAATCGCATTGTCTACTTTGCCTTTTTTTTAACATTAGAATTCAACAATGGTATTGTCTGCTTCATTTTTTATATTTTTTAAATATGAAAGTAAACAATGCTATTGTCTATATCTAATATTTTTTTTAAAAAAAGTAAACAATGTCATTGTCTACTTGTGTTTTAAATATTTAAAATAATTAGTTACTTTATAATCACTACCATTATAATAAAAAAATAGTAAATAAAATAATAAAATTAAAAACATTATTATACAACAAGTGTTCTTTTCATGAGTTTGAAAACCTTAGTCAATGCTATTTGTCTTGCCAACCAAACTTTTTTATAAACAACTTAATAACCAAAATCATTACGCACCTCTGTCATCAATGTCTTGATTTCAATACTAGGATCTACATTTACTAGACCAACAATATGATTACTAGTAACATTTGAGCTTAATTTTTGATGATCTCCTAAAATCAATGAGGATGTGCAACTATAAACACCATCAATTTTCTTTATTTCCCATTTACTACTTCTTTTACTAAATAATGCCCTAATCCTCCATTCACACCCACCACCGTGTTTAATACTCTTACCAACATATCTATTTGGCCTTGACTCTTCAACTACATAATCATATGCTTTATGTAACACCCTTAACTGTCAACATTTTTGTAACTCAAATTCGAGCTCTAATAGCTCAGTAGTAAAAATTAAGATAGATTTTTTTTTAAAATCCTTTAAAACTGAAATTGTAGCATAATATAAAATGTAAAATCTTTTTCCATGTAAAACGAAATAAGAGTTTTACTACCAAACCATTATAAAATACTATGATAACAAATACCAATAAAAATGAAATACAATTTAAAACTCTACAAAAATGTAGCTACATATTCTTGACACGAAAAGAGTTTGCATTACATTCTAATGACATTATAGCACGGTCTACTACACAACTGGATACTCCTTTAGATTAGAGCATTACCATTCTAATCCCAAGGAAATACCAGTTTTGACACCACACCAGATTATTTTGACGTCGTCTAGTATATAGAATCAAACCATGAACTCGTCATTCCATAGGAATAAGTCTTTTACATCTTTAACTACACTTCTGCCACACCACTCTGATACCATCTTAGTTAGGGGTTGTAAGCCTTATGATCCATGTAGTGCTTCAAGCCAGTGACTCTTTGTCAATACCATGCATTCCTAAGCCATGTACCTACTCACGTATAAATCAAAAGGTAATCTGCTCCCTATTTTCGTTCTAAACATCTGCAGATGAAGGAAGGGACGAATTAATCAAGGGCAAAAATCAGACAATTTGAAACCAAGAAATCAAAAAACTCACAGACCCACCCAAACCATAGTTCATATCACACAACTAATATGACAAATATTAACATACTCATATCATTCAATAAACTATAAAATCATGTATCAAATATCATAACATTCAATAGATAGCACATTCACAACTCATAACACATTATCACAATATATGTAATTATTACAATCATTTCATACACATTGTCTACTTCCCTTTTCCTTAATTTAAAAATAAAAATAAAAAATGACATTGACATTGTCTACTCTAATCTTAAAAAAATAGACATTTCTATTGTCGATTTCTATTTGCATAAAAAAAAACTTATTTTATAAAATTGATGATAGTATATCAATTTTCTGTATTTCTTTTAAAAAAATGTATTAAAATAAATTGATGATAACGTTATCGATTTCTTAAGAAATATCGACTTTCTTGTTATCGACTTAATCTATGTAGGAAATTTCTTTTCAACTTATACTATTTTTGCAAATTTTGTTCTAAACTGCACCATAAAGTAAAAAAAAAGTCCAGAATTGAGTTCTGCTTTGAATTACAAAGTCCATTTTCAAGGCGTCGGCTGTTGATGTATGATCCCCAATATCCAAGAGCTTAACCGAGAATGGACCTGTCACCGTCGCGATCCGTGGACTAGGCAGCGGAAGAGATAATGGTGGATAATGAGTCTGGAATGAGAGAGTAAAAAGAAGGGATGAGAAAGTTAAAAAGTGTAAAAAATTTTAAGGATTTAGACGAGGTGGTTGGATGGATATATTTATATATTTTATTAAAAAGTTATATAAAAATTATTTTGTAAAATAATTCATCAAAATTTATGTGTTTTTTAACTGAAATTTTTTTTATAAATTATAAAAAGTCTTAATTAAATACTATTAATTTTATATTTTATTTTGTGGAGAAGTTTATGAAAGAAGACCATACTGCATTGACCTGTCGCAGCCAGTCCAAAATAGAAAAAGAATCAAAATGAACCGTATTCAGCTCTCTATTTTGCTACCATGTGCTGCTTCGATTACAGCTTATCGATGCACACAACTGCCAAACAAATTGCTTTAGGAGCCATCCTCCTCTTGGTTTTATGCCTTCCTTACCTTTCCACAGCAGAAGATATTTATCGTCCCCATGATTGGTCAGAGGTTTTGGTGTTATTTGGTGTTGGGGGTTCTTAGTCTTGGTCTGACTTTTAGTTCTCTTGTGTTGGAGTTTTTTGATTTTTAGTTGTATGGTTTTGGTTGCCTTTTGCTGCGGTTTGCGGTGGTGTAGGGTCATGATTTTTTATTTGGTCTGGGGTTGAGTGAATTTGGGATTTTGATTTGGATATGGTGTTGTGATTAGTATTTTGGTCTAGGGTTGTGATTTGTGTTGTGACGTGGGTCTAGGATTTTTGATTTATAATGTGGGGATAACTTCAAATCAACATGATTAACATAAAGAAACTTTGTAAAATTGATGAATTCCTTTTGTTCTTGTTATCCGACTGAAGAAATGAAGCTATTGTTGGTAGAGGTCAGGAATCCCCAATAACATTTTTTGGCGATTTTACACTGTTAGAAAATTTGAAGTAATTTTTAACCTTTAGAGTTTAAAAACCAAAGTTGTGTATCCAACACTTTAAATTATGAAAATAAATAATGTTAATTAATTATAAGTTGATAAATTATGTTAAAATTTAAATAATGCTATTATTTAATAAATGAAAAATAAGTATTATCAATATTTTATTATTTATTGTATTAATTAATATTAATTTTATTGTTTGGGAACATTTTTTTGTTATTGATAACATTTTTTGACGATTTTACATATTTATAGCAGTTTCTCATTGTCACAAAGTTGAAAAAAAAAGGCTTTACATATTTTTTGCCACATGGCTACTATATTAAGCAAATTGTCTATGTGGCAAGAGACGTGACCGCTAACGTAGCAACCATGTCAGCACTTAACAGGTCAATCTAACAAGAAGAGCTAAATTACAAATGGAAAATTTTTTGAGGAGTTATGATTGATCAAATTTTTTTCGAGGAATTAAAAGTAAAAATCAACATAAAATTAGAGACTAAAAACATAATTAACCCATAAAATAAAAAGGAAGAAGTCTTTTGTTTATCTAAATGGCACAATAATAAAATTGTCTCTTTCAATTTTAAGATATATATATATATTTCAGAAATTTATATATACAAACAAATAAAAAAATTTAAATATGATTATATACAATACCAATCTACCATATTCAATGTTAATTGTTTTATGTTTAAATAATGCAACGTAAACAAAAATCACTCGATATTTTTGCCTTGGCTGAAATTTCCACACATAGTACATTGACTTGTTGCAAGCCAGTCCAAGGTAAAACAAAAATCAAAAGCAAGCGTAGACTTGAAATCTCCCGCTTGCTGCGTCAAACGCGGATTCCCATTGGTAGTTCTCTCCCGTGAAAATAATTACGTAGTCAAATTATTAGGTAGTTGAAGTGTTCATAATCTCAACTAATTTTTGTTTAACATGTATTTAAATTTTTTAATTTAAAAAAATAATTAATAATATTTAATTATATGTTATATAAAAATTGATTAAGACTATAATAATTTCAAATTACCTAATAATTTTTCAAGCCAGAATGGCTTCTGCGTGAAACGTGGATACATTGGTTGAGAAGGCAGATCCATGCATTTAGTATAAAAGTAGACAAGAACCAGCCTGCACTAGTAGTAACAGAAATCTTGATAATTCATTCGTTGATTTATCGCGTTTGAGTTCTCTGCTTCGCTACTGTGTGCTTCTTCGATTACAGCTTATCGATGGACACAACTGGCACACGAATTGCTTTAGGAGCCATCCTCCTCTTGCTTTTGTGCCTCCCTTACCTTTCCATAGCAGATGTTGTTTATCGTCCCCTTGACCTTTACAGCATCAACTGTGGCTCAGCCAACAACTTGATCACGCCCGATCGGAATTGGACTGGAGACACGAAATTCCTCTCAGAAAGAGGGGACTCAGTTCTTGCTTCTGCACTCACGTCATCTACCATACTGGGTCCTTACACCTCAGCTCGCCTCTCTCGCTCCCAATTCACTTACTCATTCCCTGTCACCGCAGGCCCAAAGTTTCTTCGCCTCTTCTTCTACTCAACTTCATACCAAAACTTCGATCGCTCCAAAGCCTATTTCTCAGTCAAAGCAGGCCCATACACCCTCCTTCAAGATTTCAATGCTTCCCTCAATGCTGATGCTGATGATGACCCTGGCCACCCCGACATCTTGTTCAGAGAGTATTGCGTCAAGCTCGGACATGGTGAGAGCCTCAACATAACCTTCATTCCAAGCACTACAGCCCAGCATCCAGATTCGTACGCTTTCATCAATGGAATCGAGATTGTTTCAATGCCCCCTTATCTCTACTACACCTATCCTGATGCTGACAACACTGGATTGCCGCAAATTGTTGGTGGAGCAACATATCCTATTGAAAACAACTCAACACATCCTATTGACCACAACTCAGCTCTGGAGACAAATTACCGGTTAAGAGTTGGAGGAGCAACAATCCCCCCTCAGGGACACGGGTATGCTCAGGACCTGGGATGCCGATAACAAATACGTAACTACTCAAAGTGTTGTATCTTTTGATTATGAGGTCTGGAATTAAGCTGAATTTCACAAAGACTCCTAACTACACGGCACCAGACGAAGTGTACCGAATCTTAAGGAATATGGAAGGAATGCCTCTACCAACATGGAGTTCAACCTCACATGGCAGCTTCCTGTTGATTCTGGCTTCACCTATTTGCTAAGGTTACACTTTTGCCAGCTTAACCCGCTGGTTAACCACACTGGTGACCTTAGATTCTGCATCTTCATTGAGGATCAGTTGGTTACCGATTGGGCAGACGTTCTCTCTTGGAGCGATGAACAGAAGGGTGTACCGCTGGTTAAAGACTACGCAGTTTACATCCCAGGGAATCTGGAAAAAGTATATCTTTCACTGAAAATACATCCTCACCCTAAAAGCTTGATCAAGGACGCAAGACTAAACGCAATTGAACTCTTCAAAATCAACGACCCAACAGGTAATCTCGCTGGACTTAACCCAGACCCCCCACCACAAACCCCCGAGTTTCCCCTTCAAATCTCAAACAAGAAAAGCAGAAGCTCCACGAGAACCCTTGCCGCCGTCGCAGGTGCAGTTTCCGGTGTCGTTTTGCTCTCTTTTATTGTCGCTTTCTTCCTCATCAAACGCAAGAAGAACGTCGTCGTCGACAAGGGTTCCAAGCAAAAAGACGGAACTTCTGACGGCGGTGGCTCATCATGGCTACCAACCAACCTCTGCCGTCACTTCTCAATCGCAGAAATCAGAGCCGCCACCAACAACTTCGACGAACTCTTCGTCGTAGGCGAGGGAGGCTTCGGCAACGTGTACAAAGGCTGCATCGACGACTGTTCAACTACTGTCGCAATCAAAAGGCTGAAACAGGATTCTCGGCAAGGTGTGCGTGAGTTCAAGAACGAGATCGAAATGCTGTCTCAACTTCGTCATCCCAATATTGTTTCCCTCATCGGTTGCTGTTACGAGAGCAACGAGATGATCCTGGTTTACGAATTCATGGATTGCGGAAACCTCCGTGACCATCTGTACGACACTGATAACCCGTCTCTGTCGTGGAAGCATAGGCTCCAGATTTGCATAGGTGTTGCGCGAGGATTGCGTTATCTGCATACAGGTGCGAAGCACGTGATCATTCACCGTGACGTGAAGAGCACCAATATCTTATTGAATGAGAAATGGGCGGCCAAGGTTTCAGATTTCGGGTTATCCCGAACTGGGTCCACGGATATTTCAATGACCTCCGTGAACACACAGGTGAAAGGTAGTATTGGATATTTAGACCCTGAGTATTACAAGCGACATCTTTTGACGGAGAAGTCTGACGTGTACTCGTTTGGGGTGGTGCTCTTGGAGGTATTATCTGGGAGGCAGCCTTTGCTCCGTTGGGAGGAGAAGCAACGGATGTCACTTGTTAATTGGGCGAAGCATTGCTATGAGAAGGGAACTCTGAGTGAGATTGTTGATGTAGAACTGAAGGGGCAGATAGCACCTGATTGTTTGCGCAAATTTGGTGAGGTTGCCCTGAGCAGTTTGCTTGAGGATGGGACTCAGCGGCCTTCCATGAACGACGTCGTTGGAATGTTGGAGTTCGTTCTGCAGCTTCAGGATGGTGCTGTTAATGGAGTGGTGGACAGTGGTGGGGATTATGAAGATAGACACGTTTCGGATTATATTAAGAGCACTGAATTGAGCATCACAAGCGATGGAGATGGTAGCCATGGGAGTAAGAAATCTGACAGGATGGTCCTAGAGCATGTTTTCTCTGAGATTAAGGATCCAAAGGGTCGATGAGGTTGGAGCAGTATTCCAGTTCAGGCTGAGGCTGAGTTTAGTCTTTAAGATAAGGAAAACGATTGGTTGTTGTATATAATTTGAAATTTGATCAATGAATCGGAAATTCTATTTTTTAAAACACTCCACCAATATCTTTTATTTTTTTATTACATTATATCATCTATTGTATTTATGAGAAAACAGGCCATGCAGTGACAGTGTAACTATCATCTAATCATAAATTACCATTTGTTATAAGTTTGTTGACTTTTATAATAAATACTTTAAAAGTCATACCAACTATGAATTTCAATTGGTTGACAATGTAAAACTTTTTACATTGACAATGCATGACTATTAAACTCTATACTTATATTTTTCTCTCTCACACACAAGCTGTTAGATAATTTTGGAGTGTGTAAAATTTATTTTGAATTTTAAATTATTTGGAGATATCTATGTAAGAATATAGAAATGATTTTAATGCAGAAAAGAATAGAAAATATTTAGATGTGAGTATTAATTAGAAAGATCATAGAAATAATTCTATACTTTTCTAATTGTACATGGCATTTAGTATTAAGCAAGTTTGAGCTCTCTTTTAATAAACATCCCTACCATTATTAGATGAATGATTAAGTAGTTTTGGGCTAAATAAAAGTATTGTCTTTTCAGGAGCCAAATCGTAGTGCAATAATTGACTCCAGCGTTCCGGTTACTAACAATGGAGGAAAGAGTATCAACAAAAAAGTAAGAAACTTAATTAGAAGGATATCAAATTATTAGGGTATTCATGGGTTGGATTGATTCGGGTTTAGGATTAAATTAAATCCAAACTAATTATATTTGATTGGATTAGATTGGTTCAAGTTTTAAAAATATTTTCGGCCAATCTGAAACGATTAAAATCGGATTGGTTTGATTCAAGTCATAGGGTTATAATAAAAAAATAAATTATTACATTTTTTCAAGATTTTATATACACTTATTATCTATTTTATATAAATATTTAATTTTATATTAATATAAGGTAAAAATATTTCTTGTTTTTAATAACTAATTATTTATTTTATTTAAAATATTTAATTTTTCTAAAGTTATCATTTTACATATATTATTAATTTCTTTACCTAAAATATAATAAAAAATTTATATTAAACATGACCAAATTAAGACATTTGATAATATTAGATAAGTCATAAAAAATTAAATTAAATGAAACAAAGAAAATACAAAAGTTGAAGCAAGATTTAAGTTCTAAGTTTAAAATATATTAATCTAAAAGTTAAAAAATAATTGATTGGATTGGTTCGGGTTGAAAAGTGATAAATTTGATAACCAAACGAAATATAACTGGTTTGGTTCAAATTTGAAGTAAACTGAACCAATAACCGAACCAATTTAATTGGTTTGGTTTGAATTGTCAGGTTTATCAGCTAAATTCGATCTGATGAACACCCTTACAAATTATTCAACAATTTAATTAACTAATTTCATATTTTATAGAAAATGGTGTTCAAAAGTTTCACACTTGATGTCAATATTGATAATGCCTTATATATATAATCAATCCTAAAATTATTTTATTATATAATTATAAATCATAATAAAATCATATTTAAAATAAAAAAAATAATAGTGAAGTCATTTTATAATCTTTAAGAAAGAAAAATGTTTCATAGAAACAATAACTATTATATAATAATGGTATCATAGATAACATTATCAACAGTTGTAAATAATTTTTAAAAAGAAAAAAGGAAATTAAACGATGAAAATAAGAAAAACAATAAACCGAATTCGTAAATAATAGCAAATATATATGATTTTAAGAGTTAAAAAGTAGAAATAAGAATAAGAATGCCACAAAATAAATAAATAAATAATTTATAACTGGGTAAAATAAGTTTACTAATAAAATATTTTACAAAATAGGAAATAGTAGTAAATAATTTTATTACTGCAAAAAAAAGTAACACCATTATATTATTAAAAGATAAAAAAATTTAACATGACAAATAAAATCTCTTGCTAAATTATAATAATAAATATTATTGTTTAAATAAATAATAATAAAAATTTCAAATTTGAAAAAATAAATAATTATTCTCAATCGTAAAATAAGTTTAATTAATATGAAAAAAAATTGATGAATAAAATTAACGTTAGGTAAATAGAGATTAAATTAGTAATTAATATATCTTTTAAATAATTTATAATTATGTATTTTTAAAACATAGAATAATTTAAATGATGTCAATTTAAATAATACACTTTAAATAATTAATATTCTAAGGATTCAAAAAATATTCGCACATTATATGGTCTAAAATTATACAATTACGATACTTGAAAAACCGAAAGTACAATTAAGTCAAATATACTAACTTACTTTTTATTGTTTTTTTGGCTCCATTTTCTTTATTATGCACATTTGTTAATTTCTTTCTTGACTCTCTTTTTTTTTTCATATCTTTTTTTCCTCCCACCCACACCCAAAAACAATGTGTGTGTTTATATTTTTCCTATATCAACTTCATGAAATAATACGCTTTCTTTCTTCATCTTAATAATAAAATTAAAAGGAAGAAGTTTCTTGTATATGTAAACTATACAATAAAAAAATTGTCTCTTTTAATTTCAAGATATATTTTCGAAATGTATATTTACAATCAAAATAAAAATCTATAAAAAAAATTCTATACAATACCATATTCAATGTTAATCTCTAAACACTTAGGAAAAAAAAGGATATTTACAACAAAAGGGTAAAGAATAATCTTACTCTCCCACTAGTTAATCAGCACAAATGTGTTGCGTAAGTTGCATGACTATGTCAAAAGCATGGAGATGATTAAGCATGAAAGTCTTACATAGTCGTGCTGAAAATATCTTGTACAAGCATGCTAGATATATGCACAACATACCCGTAAATAGGCCTCATCATTTTTCGTAAGTGTGCATAGAGATTGATGGCAAAGTAGGTTAGACTCGATAGGTCGACCTGCCTAATATGCAAAAAATGATAGGGTGAGTTAAGGCGCAACTTAGGGTGAGTTCAAAAATATATTTCACTTTGTTTAAGGGTGGATTGACAGGATGACTTATCAAAATATATAAAAAAATGAAAGTAGGTTATAATATGACAAGTTGGCTAGTGGGCCCACTAGAACTCACAAAAAAGTGAAAAAAAATTAGAAAATAGTCAATTCATCCAATAAATCCGGCATCACACACAAATATTAAAAATAGTAAAATGTGAACCAAATCCTAATAAGTTACAAGTAACAACTATTATTATTATTTTTTTAAAAGTAACTTCATTAGTCAACTCACCCCACTTAATATGTATTGAACTCAAGTCAGGACAAGTTGATGCGGATTAAGCCACTTTGCCATCCCTAAGTGTAAGTGAGAAATTTTAGAAGTTGTTTTTTTAGTGTAAATTAAGCCTTCTCACTTCAATAAACTTAAACAATTGATTGATTTAAATATTAAATCCAATTCATATCATTTATGTAAAAAGAAAAAATAGTTGAGTTTAGATTAAATTTCAATAAATAAAATAAAATTTCATTTAATTTCTTACGTATAGATTAACAAAATGATAATTTATTATAAATTCATTTCACTTGACTTAAATTAATTGAGATTTAATATAATTTTTGAATATATTAAAATCTTAAATAAAAGAATAATACTACATACGCATATGAATTAGTTTATTTAAAATTTTTATTTTTTCAACCTCCCAAAAAACATTTGAAAAAAATAACTATTCCTTTA
This sequence comes from Spatholobus suberectus, assembly GCA_004329165.1. Lineage (NCBI taxonomy): Eukaryota > Viridiplantae > Streptophyta > Magnoliopsida > Fabales > Fabaceae > Spatholobus > Spatholobus suberectus. Next base: position 5,821,930 of record CM014731.1, read on the forward strand.
AGAACAATCATTCTCAACTATAGATTAAAAATATATTTCAAACTCAAAAGGCTAACACATGATTAAAAAAAATTGAAAACTAACTATTTACAATTTTCATACACATTAATTTCTTTTAAAAGATCAAAATTAAGTATTAATAAAAATATTTTTTATTTAAATATCCACTCCTATGTTTATTCTTATATTATAAAGAAGAGTGTTGACAACATACTCTCTAATACATTTTTTAAACACCCTCCCTCTAATTGATTAAAATTTATTAAAAATTATAAAATCGATGAGTGAAGTTCATTAAATAAAGAGTAAGATTCACAAAATTTTGTGATTTCTAACAAATTTTAGTCAATAGTAAAAAGTGTGTTCAAGAGTGTCTTGTTAGCATTTCCCTATTATAAATTAAAATACATAACTTGAAAAGTGAGACTCTCACTTTCTCTATATTAGACATTCTCATTATTCTTTCTTCTCTCTTTTAGAGATGCATTTTACACACTAGTCCCACAATTAGTTAAAAAACTTATCTCTCAACAATATCAAATTACTATTCATTTATCTTTATACGTATACTTGATATTTTTTATTCCCTATCCCTTTCAATCTACTATATTTTACTCTATCTCTAAATTGAGTTTAAATAATTTTTAAAAGAAATTGTCAACAGTTAAACATAACTTTACATTACAATTTAAATTAATTATAAATCAAAAATATAATATACTCATATACTATAAATTAGAATGCCTAACTCAAAGAACAAAATTCTCACTATCCTTACTCTCTTAATTAGAGATTATCGACACTCTTTCTCTTTTCTCCTTCAGAGGTGCATTTCACACACATTTTCCATAACTAGCCAAAATATATGTCTCTCAACCATCTCAAACTATCATCCTTTTATCTTTGTTGGTGCACAATGCTGAATGTACATAATTTTCTTAACCACCTGTTAAGTTCTCATCAAGTGTACCGGTCATACAAGTAATAAAGATATAAGCAAAGTATCATCTCCACGAGAATTGTGGTTTACTAACTACGCAATTGATTAGTTACTTTTTTGATTTAAGAATTAACAAATGATTAGAGCTTTTTTAGTTTTTTTGGTTTAAATGAAGGAAAGAAGAACACAATAAAAAATCATTGGAAAACTTAATTAATGAAAATGGATAGTTGCCAGAATCTCCTTGATTATCTCCTACAGTAATCTCTTCTTTTTTTTTTTTTTTTGAGTCTCTTCTTATTATGTCACTACCATTTAATTTCTCTATTTTAGTTTATTCTCAATCCTTTGGGCGGTAAACCCTTTATTCCTAATTATAAACCTTAATTACTTGGGTGCATAAAATTAGCGACAAACATTAGGTTCAAGAAATTGTAAGCAAATGCATATAATCTCTCTTTATCCGTAGGCTCAAGAATTATATAGTTATTGAATTGGAACAACCTAATCTCTAACTTTCCAATTGTAAGATTTAGATCATAGATCAATTTCCTAATAAGGGTCAATCGCGAAAAATTATTAAGCATGAATTCAATAACTTAATCCACATAACAAGAAAGAGGTTCAAAAGAGAAATCGATTACAAAAGGTTCAAACTAATGTTCATTCTAACCTAACGCAAAGAAAATTAAAAACTAACATAAAAGGAAAAGAAATCAAATCTATGAGAAAGATGAGCATAGAACCATGAATATTTAAGGATTGCTCCTATTTCCTTCAATCTTCAATGGCGGAGAATGATTCTTAAGCTTCTCCTCGCTTTTGATCCTTAGAGGAGTCTAAGAATGCCCCAATTATGTAATTTATTCGAATAAATGACAAGTTTTAGCTTTCTTGGACCAACAAAAGACCCTAAGCCCACTAAGATATAAAAAATGGAGCATTATAGGCACATTGGCATCAGACAGAGGTCAAAATCATGCTCGACACTAGATTTTTAAGAAAACTGGTTTGCCTTGGTGCTGGGCAGTGAACAATCTCTACCCGATGGTAAACAATACTCGACTGACAGCAATGGGCAATACCTATTTATGTTGGGCACTTTATAAGCAAATTTGGCTTTTAATGTCTTCACAAAAGTTGTAGATAATTTTGTTCTTAAAATTTTGGCACTGGTCTGATGTCATTTCAATATCTACAACTCGAGACATGATCAAAACAATGCACCTATGTCAGTGATGTCAGGACAACACGTCAAATTCAAGCCTAATTTTCTCTGTGACCTACTTCTAATCTTGTTTTAGAGTAATATTGGGCCTTTATTACTATCCCCTCGATCGATGCTCAACCCTATTGCCTAAGCTAATGATGCATCTAGAACATGCTTAAGGGCAAGCTTACCTTATCGTAGTAGTTATAATGGACTTAAGTCTAGATATCATACCCAAATGACTGATATGGAGTACCTTTCAGAGCAATTTCTATGTTGTTTAGGTTATTCAAATTAAGGGGTTTGAATGCAGAGAATTAAAAGAAGATTGCGTAAAAAAGAGTTGGATTTCAATGAGTTAAGAATATAGGATTATGGATTCACCTATGCCTTCGATTCCCTTCCCCCTAAGTTAAAATATAATTTTATTCCTAAGTTCAATTGCCAATATCTCTTTACTGAGTTCTTTCACAACCTTTGGTCATGGGTTGTACAAACTTTTTCCTGTATTAAATGTGACACCCATTCACATTGAATATAACCCATACTTATTTACTTATTTAAAATACAAATAAAATTTTTCTCCGCTTTTAATATTAGAAAATTTGTAAATTTAACAAAATTTGAAAACAGTAGTAAAAAAATAAAATATGTATGTATTTATTGTAAAACTGTACATTATGATTTCATAATTAAAAAATTACTAAAATACAAGGAGATCAAAATATACATCAAAATTGTTACTACTTATTTCCAGTACATCAAAAAGTTCCTAGTCAGAGCAGAGTTCGTCTACCCCTATCCCATAAAATAACAACCTATCAAACTAGCCCTATAGGTTCTCATCAACAACTGGGTCTTCATTAACCGCGATCAATCATGCATAAAATGAAAAATAATGGAGTGAGGTAATTTGTTATAATATCACTTTTACATGTATGGTAGGAATTTTACTACACAATACACATAAAACACAATTAATAATAAAATGGGAGCCTAAAGTTTATTCTATGTTATACTATCTTTGACTTGATATGGATCCATATTTTCCATTAATAGGTAATAGTTCTCAACAAAACCTGGGAAGTGACTAGGAGTACATATACCTCTCTCAACATCATCTCATGGTATAGCCCTCATCATCATTGAGGAACAAAATAATAATTTAGGATATCATTTATAGAGGTATACTTTCACCAATCCTGGTAATGCTGAGTAGTTGTTAGAGTTATCAAGTTGGTTAAGTGATTGTCCTAGCTCGAGAATGCCACCTTGGCCATTAGGATGCTCATCACTTGATACCATACCCTCTAGACCTAACTATGGGTCCCTGCCTTTCATCTCGTAATATACCAAACTGTAGCTTCCCTAGTAGGGTGTCATGTTACTGCATGTCACTTGCTTTACATTACTCACTAATTTATCACTTCCTAACTTCTCAAACAGAGGTTTTTCTAGTCTCAATTAATTTGAGTACCAGTACAATCAACATTTCTGTCTTATATTGCAAAAATTGCACAATACCAAAATTTTAACAGAGTAACGACATAGTAATTATAGTTTAATTACTATAATTTTGGCAGAATAACAACTAAATAAATGCATTTTAATTTTCTAAATTTGAGCAAAGTAACAACTTACCAAGTACATTTTAATTTTCTAAAATTGAGTAAAGTAACAGCTAAACAAGTATAATTTAATAATTTAAATTTGAGCAAAGTAACAACTTAGAAATTATAATTTAATAATCTAAATTTGAGCAGAGTAACAACTTAGCAAAAATTAAAGTTTAACATCAAACAATATATCAATAATAATAAAACTTAAGCCTAAACGGGTTTAAGGGAAAAACCTTCCTACCAACATGCAAAGTGACAATAATTTAGAACCAACCTCACTCCCCCCATTACCTCTACGGTGGTTGATGAAGAGAATGGAGTCGTTGATGCAAAGCTCCTAGGAAGAGAACTTTACTAGTTCTTGGAAAACTAGTACAATTTTAGCATAAAAACAAAGTAAAAGAAAACAAATTTCTAGATAGAGAAGCTCTCTAAAAAATTGGCTAGCTTGAGAGAGGAAGAGGTGTGTGAAAAATTATCCAAAGGTTGCCTATTTATAGAAGAAGGAAGGGGGTTAGGTGTCCCCCTAATGACATAATTGCTTAAGTAATAAATTAGGTTTTTTATTTATTTTTAATCTAATTATAGGACACAGATTCAAACTTAGGGACACATACACATATTGGAGTGGTGAATCAGCCCCCCCCCCCTAGGCTTGGGACGTGGTCTATGTGCTGCCCTAGCTCTATCACTGTCAATTTTATCTGTAGTTAAGGTAACTGGTATTGATAAAATTGCCTAAATTTTAAAACATGACTTTTAATATAAAAAAATGAAATTAAATGCAAAACTGGACAAATACATTATTTTTTATCAAAAATAAATTTCTAATAATTAATCTTAATTTTTATTAATTTATTTCAAATTATATATATTTATTTTGTATTTTTAAACTAGAAAATTCATAAAAATTTCATTTTAATTCCATAAATACCAAAGTTTTTATGAAAATTATAAAATTAAATATTTTACCCATAAATAAACTAAAATTGCCATTTTTACCCTTTCTAGATGTCAAACCAATACTGACTAGGCTTAACAGACACCTAGGGCATTTTGGTCATTTTACACAAAAATTTCAGAAAATTCTCAAAATTATACTTAATGTATATGACATGATTCCAAGCTCAAATTGATATTTTAATATCAATTGAATATTTTTTCATGTAAGCCCTTAATGTTAAAAAATATGGACAAAATTGCCATTTTCTAATTTCTCCGGGCTCCGGCTCGGAAAAATTATTAAAAATTACTATTAAATAGCTCTTGAAATTTTGAGCGTAATGGTGGGAGTTAGAATTTTGAAATTCCATCTCATTTTTTCAGAATTATATTGTCAAATATTAGAAAAACAATTAAAAAAATTGAAATAGGATTATTATATTTTTTACTATTTTTCTTTCAAAATAAAATTTTTATAATGAAAGATACTTAGTATAAAATTTTCAAAATATTTGAAGTCAAAAAGTCTCTGGACTGCTCCCGCAGTCAACTAGGGATATTTTGGTTATTTCACAAAAATTGTCTTAATAAATTTTCAAAAAATTTCTAAAATTATTATTAATTATTCTAAGTATATTGATAATTTAAAAATAATTTGTAAACACTTCTAAGTAATTTTTTTATTATGTTATCTAACTTTTTAGGGACAAAACGATCATTTTACACATTTTGAGCTCAATTCCCCCAAAAATTTATTAAAAATCTAAACTAAGTACTACATAACTGTAGTAATCAAATTTTTTAGATTTCCATCTGGTTCTCCAAAAATAAATACACAATAATTAAGAAAATAATTTGATATGCAAAAATATGGGTGTTATATTAAACACTTGGTTGGTCAAACAATAATTTAATCCATGAAATGAATAGGAACAAAGAAGGTGAGCGAATTTGATTGAGAGTTTAGTTCACAGTTTGATCATGCAACATCCTAAATCCAAGTACCTAAGAGGTCTACCAATTAATTACAGTGCGGTCGCCAATGAATTAATTGATTAAAAGCATGCAAGTAGTGATCAATTCGAAACAATATAATAAAGAACACATGGCAATTCAATTGAAAGAAGAAAAGGGAAGTTAAATTAACAATTAAATGGGTTTTCAGTCATCTCAAGCATGACTACACCACAACCCTAGCCTAGAGATTAGTTCTCCATAACAATAGAGAAACAATGCATTACAATATTAAGCATTAGAAATCAAAGAAAAACCATAACTAAAAGGATGGTCTTTTGTCTTTGTCCATTGGGATGCAAGGAGAATCTTCTAAAGCTCTAGGAGAGTCCTTGCTTAGTAAAAATCCACAAAGAGAGAGAGAGAGAGTAAAATCTGGAAAGGTGTCTTTGAAATTGCAAAGCCCCTATTTATATCTTCAATGTGCATATGGGCCTGATGGAAGCACTACCGTGCATAATAAAGCATGGCCGTGCATGTCTTCTAAAGAATGACCATGCTTAGGCCGTGCATATTCTCATAGGCGGAGTCATGACAACTAGGTGTAACTTTAGATTTGAAGCACGACCATGCAAAATGAAGCACAACCGTGCATCTTTGGCAACAACAAATTCTTCTTGAATTTTAAGCATTTATTTTCAACTGCTACTCCTTTTGTTCTTGCTCAAAAATAAAGAGAAATAGGTTAAAATATCCATGAAGACTAGCTAAATTTAGCAAATAAAGACCCAAATTCTTTATGCTAATTATAACAATTAAGGGTTTATCAGTTGACCAGGCTAACCTGTAAGCTTCTACCGAGCATAGACCACTTGACATCCCTTCGCTTTTGTGTGGAACTAGAAGCCTACGATCACCAAACTATGGATGGCCACACAATTGAAGCATATTGAACGTCTTGACCACTCATGCCAATCACTTGGGATGACCACACTTGTCACATTAGCCACATGTAGAGTAACAAACTACCATGTTGGCTAACAGCTTTTCTTGCTATATATAAGTTATATAATAGGCTATATGCCCCAGTATGATCCAGACCCTTTATTTCATCCATTCTTCTTGATGCTGTGCTAACTTGGGCGTTAGAGTGCCTGTAGGTGGCCACCAGCAATTTGTCCTTGTTGTACATCGTTGATCGAAAATTGTCACTTCATTGTAAGCCTCATTGCAATTCCTGCTTGAACAAATCTAATTAAACGCTTTTCATAAAAAGTGTAGATCTATGTTTAAGCTTTCCATAGAGATCAAGATCAATTCAATCACATTACTTTAGTTCAAGTTGTGACCCAAACAAAGAGGAAAGGTCAGAGTCTGAATCTAAAAAATGTAGCTTATCATTATTGCTCATTTTTTCTACATTAAAAACCCAAGAAAATTAGTATATTCACGCACCTTTTCTATCTAAATCATTTAAAATATGAATCACAAGAAAATATATACATATAGGGATATGGGCTATTTTCTCACAATATTTACCAAGTTAATGCATTAAAATATGTCAAAAAGACTCTATAAATCTACATATGTTGTAGATTTTTATCACTACTTATCTATTTTAATTTAAAAATATCATAGTTTATATTATTTATTATAAATCTAAAATATAATTTATATATTAAAAAATATATATTTATTATGATTTTTAATTATAATATATTTTAAAATTTTAAAATTTTATTTATTATAAATTATAATTATATAAAAAATATTTATTCTGTGCTATATACAAACTCAAAATAATAGTTTATATATTTAAAGATATCTATTTATTATGAATTTATTTATAATATAATTTATATGCTCAAATTTTTTTATTTATGATAAATTATGAATTTTAATTATCTATTCCTATATTACAAATTAGACTAGACAACTTTGAGAATGATTGTTTCATTTTTCTCATTCTTTAGAGGTGCATTTGACACACTACCTTCACAACTAGTCAAAAAATTTCTCCCAACCATCTCAAGCTATATTTTTTTAATCTTTATATGTACACTTAATCTTGTTAACTGTTTATCTCTATTAATTTACGTTCCTTTATCTCAATTTCTAAATTGAATTTCAATAATATTTTTTTTAAAAATGATCAATGATTAAAAATAATCTCACAGCACATTTTAAATTATTCATTTTAATTTGTAAATCTAAAATATAACTTGTATATTTCAAAATATTTATTTGTTACTATAAATTTTAATTATAATATAATTTATATATTCAAAAGTATTTATTTATTATGAATTTTAATCATATAAAATAAACATTTATTCAATGTAATGCACATGTAAAGATACTATTATAAAAATAAATATTTATCTTATATAATGCATATGCTAAAATCTCTTTCTCTATCTGTTTTCTTATACTTCCACTCTCCCTACTTTCTTTCACATTCACTTTTTGTTTAAATACACTCTTTTCATGAAGAGGTGAACTTCACCCTCCTAACATGCATGTGGTGTATCCTCTTATACTTTTAATATCAACTGAACAGTTTAACAAGTTGTAATTAAATATCAGAAACCAATTTCAAATATATATATATATATATATATATATATATATATATATATATATATATTTTCTTCAAAATTTGAATACGCTCCTAATATGTATATGATATATCCTTTTATGTTTTTAATATCAACTAAACAGTTTAACAAGCTATAACTTAATATCAGAAACCAATTTCAAATATATATATATATATATATATATATATATATATATCTTCAAAATTTAAATACGCTCGTAACATGCATCTGATATCCCTCTAAGAGCATTTTTAGCTGTCACTATTCAACAAAAGCGTTTTTAGAGATTTTTCTTAACTTTTTAACTCTTTCAATCTATCTTCTATATCCTCTCTATATATTAATTAGAATAAATATATTAAATGAGAACGTTTTTAGGGACCATTTTCAACGAGAGCGTTTTTAGCTTTTTTTCTTCAACGTGAGTGTTTTTAGAGATTTTTCTTAACTTCTCATATATATATATATATATATATATATATATATATATAATGTATCATTTTTATTTTTATTTGTGTTGAATTTAAATATTTTTTAAAATAAATTATCAATAGTTAAAGATAACATTGTATCACAATATAAAATATTTATCGTAAACCTAAAATATAATTGATATGATCAAAAATATTTATTTATTACAAATTTTAATTATAATATAATTTATATATTTAAAAATATTTATTTATTATAAATTTTAATTATATAAAATAAAAATTTATCTTGTGTATTACACAGGTAAAATACTAGTTATTTTTAATATCTTTAGTTTTAACTAGAATTTTAATATTTTAAAAAAATTATCAATAATTAAAAATAATATTGTATCACAATATAAAGTGTTTATTATAAATCTAAAATATAATTTATATGCTCTAAAATATTTATTTATATGTTCTAAAATATTTATTTATTACAAATTTTTATTATAATATAATTTACATATTTAGAAGTATTTATTTATTATAAATTTTTGTTATATTAAATAAACATTTATTTTGTACAATGCACAAACTAAAATACTAGTACTAGTTATAAATTAGAATACACAATTGGGATAGTGATGCTCTCACTTTTCTCACTCTTTCAATTATACATTCTTAATATCCTCCATCTTTTTTCCTTTGGAGATGCACTTCATATACTACTCCCACAACTAGTAAATTTTTTTTTGTCTCAACCATCTCAAATTACTATCCACCCTATATATTAAATGAGAACAACTATATTGAATGAGAGCATTTTTAGCTACTATTATTCAAGAAAGTGTTTTTAGCTATCATTCTTCAATGAGAGTGATTTTAGGAATTTTTTTAACCTCTTATATCTTTCAATCTATCATTTTTAATATCTTCAGTTCTAAATTGAATTTTAATATTTTATTAAAAGAAATTATCAATAATTAAAAATTAAAATTATATTACAATAATTGTTTATTATAAATTTAAAATATAATGTATATGTACAAAAATATTTATTTATTACAAAATTTAATTATAATATAATTTATATATTCAGAAGTATTTATTTATTACAAATTTAAGTTATATAAAATAAAAATTTATTCTGTGCAATGCACAGGTTAAAATACTAGTTTTTTTTTTTTTATCTTTATATGTATACTAGATTTTCTTAATCACTTATCCCTTTCAATATATCTTTTTTTATCTTTATCATTAAATTAAATTTTATTATCCTCTCTCTATATAAATTAGAATAGCTATCTTGAACGAGAATTTTTTTAGCTGCTATTCTTCAACGAGAGCATTTCTAGGAATTTCTTTAACCTCTTATCTCTTTCAATCTGTTATTTTCAATATCTTTAGCTCTAAATTAAATTTTAATTTTTTTAAAAGAACTTATCAATAATTAAAATAACATTATATTACAATAATTGTTTATTATAAATACAAAATATAATCTATATATTTAAAAATATTTATATATAATGAATTTTAATTATAATATAACTTATATATTCAGAAGTATTTATTTATTATAAATTTAAGTTATATAGAATAAATTTTTATTTTGTGCAATATACAGGTTAAAAAACTTGTTATTTTTAAATTTATCAATAATTAAAAACATTCTTATATTACAATATTAAGAAGTATTTATTTATTATAAATTTAAGTTATATAAAGTAATTTTTTATTCTGTGCAATATACAGGTTAAAAAACTAGTTATTTTAAATTTATCAATAATTAAAAACATTCTTATGTTACAATTTAAAGTGTTCATTATAAATAATAATATAATTTATATATTTTAAAATATTTATATTTAACTTTAATTATATAAAATAAATATTTATCTGAATAAAATTCTAGTTTAATAAAAAAATTGTATTTATTATCACTCCAGCACTAATATATACATGAATGAAGTAAGGTAATATAAAAGAAAATGCATTAAAAAAGAATAAATAATAATGACTAAATATGTTTTTAGTTCCTTAAATTTAAGTTGAATTTATTTGTAGTTTCTCAAATTTAAGTTGAATTTATTTGTAGTCTCTCAAATTTAAAAGTGATTTTTTAATTTTCTAATTTAAAAATCATTCACTTTTGATTGCGATCTTTTAGTCCTGATAAAGATCAAAAGTGAGTTATTTTCAAATTAAAAACTAAAAAATTCATTTTTAAATTTGAGGCATTAAATTTAAATTTGAGAGACTAAAAAAATAATTAAGTCAATAATAATTATCAAATAAAGAACTAATAAAATAAAACTTATAATAAATTTATAATTTAGTATATACGTAAATATATTTTATCATTATTATTCCTTTAATAGACGACATTCCTCCCTAGACGCGTCTTATCAATTATATCAATTATCATATATACTTGAACTATAAGAACATCGGAAGTGCAACTTGTGTTGTGTCACGAATGAGTATGGTAGAGATATTTTAATTTTAATCAGAAAAAAAGAGTCATTCAGAATTTAATACGAAAAGTTTGGCAGGGTTGTAGATTCCTCCACCCACCCACCGAAAGAAGGGACATAGACCCCATTAGAAGAGAGAGAAAGAGCAATATAAAGAGAGAGAGAAGTGTTTTGCTTCCTCTAATCTGGCGAATCATTCGTTCTAGCAAATTTTGCCGAAAACTCCAAAACCCCCCTTTTAGAAAACTTGATTTCCCAAACTCATTACAAATTACAATCTCAATCTTCTTCTCCAGCTTGTCCTCTCTCTCTCCTTCTCTTCCCCCAACAACAATTTCATTCAAAACGCTCTCTCAGGTACCCTTTTTTTTTTTTTTTTTTTTTAACTCCTCAAAATTCCACCTTTGTCGTTTTCTCGCATACCCTCTTCCGTTTTTGATCGTTTGATTGCCTTCTTATGTGATAATCGCAACTGGGTATCTCCTTTTTTTCTTTTCTGGGGCTGATCAATTTGGGTGTTTTTCTCGGTTGTTTTTTTTTCTTCTTTTATGGGAAGTTCAGGTGTCTCTCTCTAGACGATTGATGCATGTGATTTTGTGTCTTTATTTTATGTTTTAACGTTCCAATTCCTTGGATGGAGGGCATGGTTTGCTCTATGTTTAAGGTTGTTGTCTAAATAGTGAAATTAGTGATTGTGATTTTTCAGCTGAAAGGGAAATGATGATCCTTCTGCTGGTTGATGTACTATACTGGCATAGCTTACCAGTGAAGTAACGAATCATTTTTGCCACAATTTGAAGGAACATTGCAAACAGATTATAGCTTTTCCTTGAAACACTCAAATTTGCATTAGTCTTTTTCATGTTTTTGTTGTTCGCTAACTTTTATTGTACTTATTTTTTACCCGTGGAGGGAAAAGAACTGTATGTTGATCTTATTGTGGACTCTTGATTTGCCAATGATATTTTGAATATGTGATGATTTGGATATGGAGCATTAGCATTAGTTGCATTGCTCTTAGAGAAATCTGTTATTTTGACTTGTCAAATTGCATGTCTGAAAGCTTCTATTACAACCTTCTCAAATGGTTTGGTTTCAGTGATATTTATGCAGTTTTGGTGTGTGTTTCAGGTGATCAAGAGGATCAGAGTCTGCTTATCCATATTACGGATCATCTGAACAGAAGAGGGAGGGTACTGGTTTGCGGAGGCACTCACTTCTGCGAGCTTGGAATCCTCTCTCCTTTATTTATTTATGAAAGCATAGTCACTGGTTAGTGCTGTTGGGGGCTCTTTTTCTCAAAGCGTGCATGTAGCAGCAACAATGTTTTGGTGATCTTTGAGTTGAGGAGTGAGAAAAATTTAAGTTGAAAGAGAGAGGGAGAGGGATATTGAAGGTGAAACAATGGGTTCTGTTTGTTGCTGTTTGAATGTTGATGAGTTTGAAGATTATATGAATCCAAATAATTCTGTATATAGGAACTGTGTTTGTCTCAGTTGCTTCGTACAGAACTTTTTGACTGTGGTATGTCTCTAACTCTAAATTCCCTGTCCTCTTCCATTTCCTTGTTTCTTTTGTTTCACTTTTGGACCCTGTCTTATGTGTTGTTGTCCATTGTGTGAATTTGATGTCTTGCTTCATGGTCATGTCTTGATGCATCATTTTTGCCGGGAATTCGATACTTGTGAAGTGGCAAACATACCTGTTACATTTTCAGGAGTTTGTGTTGTTTTTTTGTTGGTATTGTTGTCCGCATGCTTCCTCTCTATTGTTCCTTTGCTCAGAGGATTATATAATGTGAAAAAGTACTCATGATTGAAGTTATATGTGGAGATGGCTGGCATTTTCTTCTTTAGTATTCTGGAAAACCTTTAGTCTGGAACTATATGTCCTGATCATCCAAAACACTACAATTGGTGATGTATTGCATATATGCATTTGTACTAAATTGCTAATCTAAATTACATGTTGTGACCTATGAGAACTATCAATGTTAGAAGTGTGCCTTAAATTTAAGTTACCCCTTAGCTTATTGTGGGAGGGATATTTTTCTTGAAGCTCTGGTGCTAACTTGCTTGTAAGACGGCCATAAAAAATTAAATGAGAAATTTTTTTTGATCCCCTATAATTTAGTTTAGGAAAGCTTTGCTGCATCTGTTAATTTCAGTAATTTGGTGTTAATTTTATTGTATTGATTGCTGTGTACATTAATATTCAGTAGACAATGTATTGAAGAATATTTTAGTCCTAGATCCATTTTTAAGGATAAGAACTGTACTCCATATATAATATAACTCTTTTCCAATCTACCTCAAATTTCAGTATGCATCAATATTCCGTAGAGGGGAAGTGCATTCGATTCCTTCATCTATACAGGGTGCAGCATCTATGACTTCTACAGCTTCACTTGATAATTCTCTATCTGATATGTACCGTTCTCCTCCAAGGCCCTTGCCTTATGATGTAGACCCCAGGTTTTTCCATTCACAGCGTGATGGATTAGTGTCAAGACGTGAGAAGGGTTCAAGTCATTTGAATGAAGAGTCAGAACCTCTAAGGGGTGATGTAGATGCTGACTCAGAATCTTTAAATTCAGGTGGTAAATGGAATGATACCAGCGAAGATGGATCAAAGGAATTCCGTTCTAAGTCGTCTATTAGACTTTCATCAGCAAAACTTACGACTGGAGCTGGGCTTGTCTATTCATCATCAGAAGAGGAGGATGTCTGTCCAACTTGTCTTGAAGGTAAGAGTTTTTCTTTTATTCTTTTTTTAATTTAGACTCGAATTTTCATCAGAAGATCACATGATGCTGACTGTTATACTGAAGATTATAGATACAAGTTAAATAATTGATACTACTCGTGTATAAAATGCTCAAAAATAAGAAAATACCCAAAATTAAAGACATATTCATAATCAATATTAAAATCATAGTCTTGAGATAAATTCACAAGTCAGTTACCACTAAAGTCATGGAACAAGAAAGGGTGGCTCAATGAATGAGGCTCCCAGAATTTGAACTTGTGGCCTCCACGACTCCATGTCACAAGGCAGCAATCTTATTGCTATACCAAAGGTCACCATAAGGACTCTTGCAACCTCCAAATCTGAAATTAAAATTTTAAAAAAGAGACCTGTTTGAAACATATGGGAACACAATGAGACCTCTTTGAAAATATAAAGAGCGCATCATGTGAAACTATCTCCCTTAAGACAACACAGAAAGAAACAGAGAAAAAGAACTACATGGAGATGCTGATAAGAAAAAGGATAGACACCTTTCTGAATTTGTGAGGACATGAACAAAACAGACAAAATGAGGGTTGTGCTGTGATGATGAAAGGGAGGCTTTATCTGTAATAATGCTGAAATGTAGAGTTTGGCTTGAAATGCCATTGGAGATCTGGATTAGTGGTCAAAAAGGGAGGAGATTGGCATTAATCATGATTTTTGGTCTCAACTCTCCAATACATGCATGACAGAAAGGTTTGTTTAGTCTCGAATCAGAAACATGTGGTTTCTGATGTAAAATATGAGGAAACCACCAAAATATCCTAAAAACCAGCTTCTAAAACGCACAAAACAGGGAGGGCAAGTAGCGGTTTTTGCCTCGTAAAGAATAGCACTTGCAACCTACTTCAAAATGTCCATGATGGTGCTTTGGTGAATTGATAATGCCTTGAGGCTGCTCCTTGATGTTTTTTAGTGATAGTGGTGCTTGAGCACACTATTAATGACTATGGTCTGTTGGATGCCTTTTGACGTGTCTTGACTTGTACAGTTTTATTTGGATATTATATTTTTATTTGGTATACTTGTTGTAAATGATATTGAGACTGTCATGTGCGCCTTCTGTCCCTTAAATTGTGAAGAGGAAAAATAAAAACTGGATATTTTGAATAATTAGAGAAAATAAAATATGCTTTGTTCAATGGTTTCTTTATGCTCTTCCATAAGTTGATCTCGAATGTAGAAAAGCATAATCTATTAATATATATGTGACATTGGCTTAGAATTTAGAATGTAACTTCACACTTTAGCATGGGAATGTAGGAGGCCAATCCTTAAATTCTGATTGTTGCTTGTGCTTGTAAACTTATGATACTTGTTGTAAACGAAAGGTTGTACTTGTTAACGCCAGGAAACACACTATATTGAGAATAGGAACTTCATCAGATTCTTATGTTTGTTTCAATTATTTTTGCTTGCAGAATACACTGAAGAGAATCCGAAGATAGTGACAAAATGCTCTCATCATTTTCATCTTGGTTGCATTTATGAGTGGATGGAAAGAAGTGACAACTGTCCCGTTTGTGGGAAGGTAATATTTACTTGGTATTTTCTGAATTATTTCTCAGTGAAATGACTCAATAGGTTCATCAGAAATTAGAGCATTGAACACATAAAATCAGTAGGATGAGAACCAGGCTGAACCAGTCATGTCTCTGGTTCAGTTCTGTAAACCGTATGGTGTCCAGAGTGCAAACCCTTACAAACTGGTTTGAACCAGCCTGTTCCAGAACAAACTGGTAAACCGGTCCTATTCTGCCCGTTCAAATGGGCTTGTGTGCCAACATGTTGTTACTAATTTGGAAGTTGGAACATTTCAATTGGAAATCTGCAGAAAGGCAAAATCTAGACCAACTAATTGGCATGGTAGCATGGCAAACATCAGGCTACCAAATACCAAGATTATTGTTAAGAATACTAGCTTAGTACCCGTGCAATGCATGCCATTATGTAGAATATGATAAATAAAAGAAATATATGATTAATAAGAAAAGGACCATAGGTTCTACTCTTTTACATTTGCAGTTTGCAGACCAAAAATAAAGTGAAAGTTCACTTTTTGGGGTACTGTCCAATCATGTCCCAGGGCTTAAAAAGTCATGTTAATAATTTCATTCCAGTTTTTAAGTCTGTCTGTCTGTCTAACAGAAAATACCACCCCATGATTTTTGAGACATTTTCTGGTCCCTGTTCTTGATTTTGGTGAGAGGCACATTTGTGGCTTCATAAAAAACCCACGAAATCTCTTATTTGTTCCTCTCAGAACAGGGGAAATAGGAAAGGAAAGAGAAACAGTAAGGTGTTGGTGATGAGGGAAATGGCTTGTGATATTGCCACATATCATAAAAAAATTTATGTTTCTGCTACATGGTTGTCATGTTGGGCAGAGAATGTGCCATTATGTCAAAATATTTTCATACAAGGGGCTACATATGCACTTTTTGATAGTCAAATAGAAGGAAATTCCATTTGGGATGAATTTGATTTGGCTTTATATGACGTGAGACTTTGTTGGTACCGATGAAATAGTATGCGTTTATAAGTTTATATATAATCATTGGAGATGGAAAGGCAAAAACATGTTTGAGTTGGAGCTGCTTGAGCTTGATACTGATTATTGTAGCTGACATAGACTTCCACCTAGCTTGCATTCAGAATAGTTCAGATTGTTTTTTATATGCAAAATACTACTTGTTTGTCAATTTACGTGTCTGACTGTTTCAGCTTGATTCTAATGATATTTTCAACTTAGTGTAATCATTTATGATTACACTGTTATTTTTATATTGATCAAACTGTTATAATGTACTGCATGTAAATATATTTGAGCTGAGCATGACTAGAGTGCTAGAACTAGAATAATAATTCGTGCATTGACAATGTGTGCATTCTATATGGGTAAAGCTAAAAGCTGCACTAGAAGTTGAAGTGTAATGAATCATGATATCTATTTTATTATTATTATTATTATTTTATTTTGGTGTAGGGGATGGTATTCGATGAAACGACTGATTGAAAAGGTTTATGTCGTGGATGATACCAACAACAGGGAAAGGAAAAATACAAGTATAAACATTGTGAATACTTCAGATTAAGCGCTTATCATGTATAGTGAGTATATAAACTTTTATTAACCATCATTGTAAGTTCAATTTCATCCATCTTCTTGTTTCTATATTTATACTTTTCTCCTTTGCCCAAACTTCCAAGATTAAAAGGAAATGCCATTTTAGATGGGAACTTTGTCATGGTTTCAACAGTTTGCCTTGTAATTGAAGGATTTCCTCTCTCTCTTCTCGCTCTCTCTTTTCTATTTTTTGTTTTTGTTGTTAGTTATGAGTTTGGAACCACTCTTTAAGGTAATTTTTTTTCCCCTTACACAATGACGAGACGGAGGGATACCAATGTTTATTCAATAAGTTCGATTTTTTTCCCAATCGATTTAAATGGAACTGATGAGCTGTACAAGTGAAGAAGAGAATCGGTGAGGGAAAACACGAATAAACAACTTTCATCAACGAGACAAGCCATGTCTTGCCATCCGTTGTTTATTATTATTTTATTCTTTAGATACTTAACGTCATTAGATAACGGGACGAATCTATTTTCATATTTTGATTTCAGAAAAAAAGTTGATAATCAAATGCTGCGGAGAGCTTAAAAGCTAGTATTTTTATCAAAAAAAAAAAAAAACCAAAACCAAACATTTGCGTAATTGTTGGTTTGTCAGCCAGAAGTTAAAGAATGCAGTGTCAATTAAATAGCATAGTCATTCAATTCAATTTATTATTGCTGCAAAGACCCGGACGGAGATAGTATACATTATATAAGACATAAATATTGTCTTACATTATATTAATACAAGTTTCACATTTCATAGAGTATTATAAAGCAGTGAAGGGCCAACTTCTTATTTCCAAGGTTTCATTCTTATAAAGGTCAACAGAAACTGTGACGAGCTGAAACTCAAGTTGTAGCAATTTGGAAAGCTCTCAAGAAGACTTCAGGGGGTTGTCCACCGCTCAACTTGTGGTTCCCATTAATCTGCCAAATGATTAAATAAGTCAATCACTTCGGTTTTTATCATTATGAATCTGAAATTACAAACCAGGATTTTAATATTGTATACACCAACCACGTAATATGGAACCCCTGTAATGTTTCCTGAATATGTTTTGAGCTCCTCCTCAACCTAGATAGAGGGTCATGGAAAGCATGATCAGCATTGATGCCATTTCATTCAAATGCTAAGCTAAACATGACTGCCTAACAACGAAAAAGATCATGCTACCACTTCGATGTTAAAATCCATAAGAATAAAATACATTAAGCACTTTGAAGTTATGACATAGAATGCCTAATAATTCAAATATCAAATACAATAAAACATATTTTAGTCATCATTTGAATTTGAGTAAATAGTCTATGTATGGACAACATAAAAGGCTTTAGACTATTATTTAATCATAAATTGTCATGTATGATTAGCTTGTTGATTTTTATAATAACTATTTTAAAAGTCATACTAACGATGATTTCTGATTGATTGATAGTATAAATTTTTTTTACACTAATAGTGCATAGAAATTAAACTCTTTGAATTTAAATATAGCATAAAGGAGTTTGCTTATAAGAAAATTTTCACCTCCTTCAAACCATTGTTGGGGTCCTTAAGAAACTCTTCTGCCCCTTCTATACCAACCTTTGCAGCAGATTCCAGAAGAAACTTACTGCATCCAAATTGAAAATGATAATTAATGCCTGTCATTTTAGGAACCAGATTTGGAGACATTTGGTATAAATGTCCTGCAATAACTGCTAATTCCTACCACAGACCGCCCATCATTCCATTTTCTATGGCCCAGTTTGTTTCATACTGAACATTCAATTCCACTTTATATTAGTCTTTGGATTTATTATATATAGTACATAAACCTTAACATTTAAGTGAACCTCCATTGAAGAAATCAGTTAGCAGTTTAATATTCCACAAGCAGTGTATAGAAAATGAGATATTCAACCACAAAGAAATGAAAAAAAAATAAAAAAAATCACACGTCAAGTGAGTATTCATAGTCATTGATCCATCAAAAAACAAAACAATGCAGCTACTGAAATCCATATACATGGACATCCCTTCAAAGGAGTATCTAGAATATCCCCTTCCAAGGCCTTAAAGCAATAAAGATATAGTGCCATTAATTCAGCAAACAACCAAAAATATCACTAAAAAAAGCTGAAAAAAACACAAAATACTTACGGGTCACCAATGTATTTTTCCTGTGTGAAATAGCCAATGTTAAGTTCTTCAACTAGAGCATGTTGCTTGTCAAGACTCTGCTGTCTAGCAAAATATATAAGCCTGTGGCTGTCAATAGTGTTTCCCCTGTGGATAATCAAAACAATGTTAGTTGAACCTCAGTTAGACAACACTTGTTCAGAACACTCCACTTCTAAAGTGGTTTATAGAAGTTTGTCCATTGATGAATTGTAAAACCACTCTCAATCTTACGTGAGTCCAGACAAACTATATTCCAGACCAACATTCTTGAACACCTGCCAAATACCAAATTGACATAATGACTTGCCCAAAATTCACTGCTTGGATGAAATATAGACAACACAACCAATGATAACACAAAGAGTGATTAACAAAATATAAACCTCTGACATCCGAGCTTCCATCCGTTCTGATTGGGATCCAAACTTTCTTCTGTAATACTCCCTCTTGTCAATGCCTTCTTTAGGGGCATCAGGGTTAAGTTGAAAGGGATGCCATATTATCTGTAAGTTCACTTAAACAGCAAATTAACACAGGAAATGCCACACATATTTGGTTTCAAGACACACAAACATAGAGGGAGACAAGAGGAGAGTGTTAGACCTCAAAGTTGTATTTATCCTTGGAGGTAGCTATGGCCTTGTCTAGATTTTTTTTACCGACAAAGCACCATGGGCACACAGTATCAGAACTAACATCAATTCTTACAAGTTTCTTTTCAGAGGTACTGTTAGTCCCACTCATGATCCTGCTGTATCTGCAATATCTTTACAACATAACAAGTACACATAAAGTAAGGTTGCTATGACAAGGAGGAAGAATAATCTTAATCTATTACCATTTTTTTTTTAAAAACAAAGAAAAAAGTACTCATCAGTCATATTTGCTCCTAACCTAACTTCCCTAGACAGTTCTATTTTTCCTTTTGAACTATGACCCCAAATTTCATACAGGCAAAAGACAGTAAAATCAGAGACAAAACAAAGATACAATTTCTTAATTGCTTTTACTCCTGTTTTTCAACCAGATAGAATTTCATCTTGATAATTCATATAATAATGCTTTGCATTATAGATAAATGCAAATTATTGAGATAAAACTTCAATTCTAATTGAAGAACAATAATACAAGTATCTAAAGAATTGTATGCACCTAGCATCTAATTTCCCCCCCTAAAATCTCAATCTCAGTAGAACAAGTTATCAATTTGCAATAAAGACAAGTTTACAAAAGAAGATGCTGGGGAATATCAGAAACTTTTGCCCCAAACTAATCTCGTGATCAGATTTAGAAACAACCCAGCAACAATTCAAAAAACAAAAATTAAAAAAAAGTTCAACTTTGAAAAGAGAAAACAAAAAGGCAAGCTTTGAGCCAGAATCAAGAGGAAAAGTGAGTATAATTAAGAACCAACCAATCTGCACCGAGGGAAATAAAGTAAGAATACCTGGAAGGGTACACAGAGAGGAGAGGCACTAAATTCAAAAGCTTTGCCACGGCTCACAGGAATTGCAATTAGAGTCAATTGTAAGACATGGATCAGAGATTAGAACAGGAACAACAAACTTCTCTCTCTCTCTCTTTTCTCATTATTATTTATTAGCTTAAATATATTTTTAGTGACTTAAATTTAAAGTAAGTTTATTTTTAGTTTTTTAAATTTAAAATTAATTTTTTTAGTTTCTATAATTTAAAAAAAAATATGTTTTAATCTTTCTATCCAAATGTTATTAGTAAATCTATCACACAAAATCTATCTATCAGTGTCTTTATTGGTAAAAACATTATACCAAACTTTGTTGATGCTGCAGGTGGTTTTGAGAAATTAAAATATACTTTTTTTAAATTATGGAGACTAAAAATATTAATTTTAAATTTAAAAGACCTAAAACAAACTTATTCTAGATTTAAAATACTAAAAACATATGAGTAAATTACACTAATATTCTTTCAGATATTTTTAGATTTCACACGATATTTATCTTTTTTTATCCTTAGACTAACTTTTTTAATTGTTTAAAATTTATTATACTGATATCTTTTTTTTATTATACTAATTTTTTAATTATTTAAAAAATATTACATTATATATTCTTATAAAAAAAATTGTTGTAGATATTAAAAAAATAGAAAAATTATGTCAGATCTGAAAAAATTTCACCAGTGTAATTTGCTTAAGCCTTATTTGTTTTATTCAAATATTATTATTTTATGTTCTGTCTTATTTTCTTTTCCGAACGTGTAGGAAAGTCGTCGTTTTAGGTTGTTTGTTCAGACCCAGCCACCACCACCCAATAATATCTCATCTTTCATATGCTATTATTATTATATTTAAATTATTTAAATAATTCTAAATCTTTTTCTTCCTAATATTTTAATCATTGAAAAAAAGTATTAAACATTTGAAAATGTTTCTTAATAATTTATAAATAAATTTTATTATATTAAATAAATTTTATTATATATTAATAAAATTAGTAAAAAAAATTTACGAGAATATAACAATTTTTTTTTACTTTCTACAAATTAAACCGCGTTGTTGACTTCAACAATAATGTATAAAGAAAACAACGTCAAGAACCCGGACACAGAATAATATGTATCGTGTATAGTCGTTAAATCTAAGCTAGTCATGCTGGTCAAATCAAACTTTTGATCTAGATTTTTTATCGGTAAGTAATTCTTGTATTTTTGAAGCAAAATATTTCTCAAACTTTTATTGTTGAAACTTTAATATTTCAGTTATGCAAGTTATTATTATTTGTTTTATTTCAACTATAATTTTGATATTTTGTACATAACGCATAATAGTTGTAGTAATTTTCTTACAAAATAGTTTTATGTTATTTCTACCATAGTTTTGTTGTAATAATAATGTTTAATTTATAACAAATTTAACATATGCTTATAATTTTCCAAAGGCATTAAATGTTCATCTTTAATTGCCAAATCATTAAACATTTTTTCCCTTAATCTATATCATTTGTTTTAAATCTATTTGATATTCATGTCATGTTAATTAGATGTACTGACAGTCTGACATAAAAATGTATTAAGGGTATGTTTGATAGAGAGGAAATAAATAGAGGAAGAGAAGAAAATAGAAGAGAAATAGGTGAGAAATAGAATAAAATTAAGGTTGTTTGGTTGAAGAGAAATAAATAAGAAATAGAATAGAAGTTAAGATTATTTTATCATTAATATTATTTTTATTGTTATTAATAATATTATTTTTATTGTTAATATTATTTTTATTATTATTAATCATATTTATTTTTATTATTAATATTATTATTATTATTATTATTATTAATTGAAGCAAAAGCAAGTAAATCGATTTTGCTTTGCCTCAAATTTGCAATGGACGTGCACGGTAGGTGAGAATACGATATAAACAGTAAAAATTTCTCTCATTTTTTTCTCATATTAGGAGGGAAGTTACTGTGCATGAGTCCCACAATTTTTTTTAAAATTTCTTCATATTTCCACTCTATCAAACAACTCACTTCTTCTCACTTGCACTCTCTTCTTTTCTCTCCCCCTTTATTTTCACTCTACCAAACATATCCTAAAAGAGGATTATTTGAGATTTATGATAAAGAATAACAAAAGTAGATAAAAATGAGATTAATTTAATTAATAACTTCTTAAAAGAAATATATAATATATAATTATTACATTGTAGTGTATTATTTTTTCTATTCCCTTAAGTAGTCCAAAAACCAAATTGATGTGAAACGAATCTTTAGAAGAGGATAAATTTTGAACACAAAATTTCATACAATTATATTTTACTCTGAATGTAAATCAAATTACATAAAAATCCTAAAACATTGTTATAAACAACTTATTATTTTATAGAAGATAAATTATTTTTAAAAGATATTAAAAGTCCGGCGCAATGCACGGTGGGCAACTAGTTTTGAACATATGGCATAAGGGCACAGTGAATCAGTGATTCAAAGTAAGGAAAATTACGTATTCCGAAAGCACTATAAATACTTTAACAAGTAAAATTATAAAATTATTAACCAAACAAAAGAGACCCTTATAGAAGCTGCGAAGCCTCTGCCAAGTGCAACTTCTTCCCCACCCATATACTACCGCTCCATGACATTTGGAGAATTTTTGGGAAACTTTTTGAAACAATGCTCCTTAGTTTGAACCACAATTGCGCATATAACCTTCCAAGAGACTATAAAAATGAAATCTACATGACAGATGGTACCAGTTTTACTTGTATTAATAAATAAGTTGATGGAGTATCCAAACTTTGAATAAATTATGTTGTGATTTTACTTTATGAAGGCCAAGGGTTAGTGGCCAAACTGTTATGGTGAATCTTTCTCTTAAGATGAGGGTTTTCTCGAGGTCCGAGTTTAATTTTTTGTCCGATATTTGTTCTACTTTGTGTGTCATGACCTCCGGGCATATAATGAATATGTGAAACCAGTGCAGGAAGAGAATTAGACTATTCACCAAAAAAAAAGGAAGAGAATTAGACTGGGTTAACGAAAAATTTTCTAGCACTTGAGATTGAGATTCATAAGTTCAACCATATCAAATATAGTATAGTGGCGGAATAACAAATGTTGGAGATGATGAAGTATGAATGCCAAAGTAAGAAAGTGGTTTTGAACAAATATTTTGTAGCTTTGATGTCACATAAAAATGATAGTATTATATACAAGAGTGTAGTGTGATCAAGCAAATGTTCATAGTGGTATAAATCTAATGCAATTAAAGCTAAAAAAAAGTTCAGTTCAGTAAAGGTAGGAAGAGATTGACTACTTCAAGAAACTAGCTGAATGAACCTATTGTAATTTGCAAAGCAAATTTAGAAATCAGACAGGATTCCAAGGTAACCACATTGATCAGGCGACGGGGGAGTAGCGAACTTATAAATTTTTAAGTTTTTAACAACTTAAAAGTCCCATCTTGGTAAGATTAGATAAGGCTAACGATGGGTTTGTCAAGTAAATACTCTTCTGTTGACGCAGAACCAGAGAGTAGTCATGTAACCCTTGAAATCATAGCTCATCCATAGGATTGTGTCTAGTTACAAAGTGAGGGTGTCCAGAAGAGGAAGAGCAAGAGCAAAAGCAAAAGCAAAAGTCATAGACAGAAGCAAGGGAGTTCTATCATTACTGGTTTGTTGGCATCTGATTTCCTGTATTCCTTTCAAATTTATACTAGTACTACAACATTATTACAATGACAGCTGGTAAAATTAAAATGCTAGAAACATGGATCAGTGGATCACAACAAAAGCTACAAGTACCTCAATTAAACTTGATGACTGCAAAAGCTTACTGTGACTGTTTTGACTCAAAACACTAACCTTAATTTCAGCTTACCTTATTACATACGTATACGTTCCATTTCTTCAGTATCACTGTCTTCTGTGTTGGATTCCAATAGCGGCCACAGGTTAGTAATTGTGGTGGAAAATAAGGTATAATCAGCATTGGTGTTTGTGATATCTGCTTGTTCCTGCAATGACAGAGCATGCTCAAGTTCCACCTCTACTTCACCCATTGTTGGTCGCTCATCTGGTTCATACTTCAAGCATCTTATTATGATATCTGTAAAGACTTGCCAACACTCTGGTACAATCTTTCCTTTGATATTCGGATCAATTTTCTCCTCAACAGGCTTCTCCAGATGTTCCATGGCCATTATTAAATACTTCCTTCCACACACAACTTGTAGTAGAACCACACCAAATGAGAAAACATCACATTTATCTGTGACGGTACCCTCCCTGAAGTACTCCATAGGCATGTAGCCAAAAGTACCTATAAGTGAAAGTATTAGCTTAGTTTAACTGACAAAAATTCATTGCAGTGAGTAAGCTCATAAAATAATAATAATAAAAAGATTACCGGCAATACGATTTACTTGAATTGGTTTTGGCTTTGACATAAAACGTGCTCCCTGTATGCTAAAGCCGAAATCTCCGAGTTTTGGCTCCATGTTGTCATCCAAAAGAATGTTGGTAGGATTGATGTTACGGTGAACGATGGTGCGCTTGGCTCCTGCGTGAAGGTAGTGTAGTCCACGCGCTGCTCCTATGCATATTTCTAGCCTTTTCTTCCATGACAGTGCTTCCCTATCCTCATCATATAGGTGTCGATCTAGAGACCCATTGGACATGTACTCGTACACAATGATCTTCGCTTTTTTGTGGTCGCAGAATCCTATAAGAGAGATGATATTAGGGTGACGAAGCTGGCAGAGCAACTCTATTTCATTCTTGAACTCTTTGACACCTTGGTGGCTTTTCACATCAAGTCGCTTTGCTGCGACTGTATAATTAAGAGCACCGTTATGTTGGAGACAACCTTTATACACTTTACCAAATCCTCCCTGTCCAATTAGGCAGTTTTGATCATCAAAGTCGTTGGTGGATTTTCTAAGATCGGCGAGAGAAAATTGATGGCACAGCTCTTCTATTACTGTTCGATACCCTCTCTTAGATGAACTTGTGTTGCCAAAACATTTCAGAAACATTGTTTCAATAATTTTCTGACGCCTGCTTGCTTAATTAATTACTTGTCACTTACCAAAAACATTCGCCGCTACTTTTTGCTTCATTTTATTTACGCGTTTCGGTGAGAAGGGGGGGGGGGGTGGTGCATATGGTCAATTAGGACAGGTTTTGTGCATTCGTTATGGAAGGTGGGGTGGGCATAGATAACTTCTCGGTAGCTTCCTTCTGTTTTCAATCAATAAGATGGGGTTAGTTCCACCAAATAAAAAGCTCGGCGGCGGCAGCATGACTTGACGATTAGGCGAGGGATCTATGTATCCACTAGTGAGAAAGACTTCCGTGGACCCTATCCCAAAAGTGAAGTGTTAGACACATTCAATCAAATGTTGCCACCTCATTAAAATTTAAAAATATTATAAAATATAATTTAAACTAGAAAAGAAAAATAAAATTAGATTATTTTATTGAATCAGAGATGTTCATCCTTTTCTCTTCGTCTTCGCATCGTCTCCTTCAACTCCATTAGCACGAATCTTCATTCCCTTTACATCATCAAGCTTGCAAATTGGAACTGCTAGCTTTCTCATAATCTCAATGTTTCGTCTTTTTTTTTTTCTCTCTCTCTCTCTTCCTATTTTCTCTCTCTACATTATAAACACACTCACCGTCAATTTCTGGTTTCTACGGTAATTTTATTAGGTTCCTTCTCATTTCACATACTCAGATAGGAGTTTCTGAGGCTCTTGAAGCTGACTCCTTTGGATTCGCATTTGGGTACTCTTGAAATTCACTCTGCTTGGATCTTCCTTAAAATTGAATCAGGGAGGAGGGTGAATTATGGGAGATGAAGCAAGCTAAGAAGGTACCCTCCTATATTCCTCTTTTTGCCCCTGTTTGATGGCTCTTTCTGTGCTCTAATGTGTCTGAGAAGAGAAAGGCTAGAAAGTGCATTCACTCCGTGTTGATTATTGAATATATAGAAGCCAGACTAACCCATCAGCAGCAACATTGTTTATACAAGAGATGGAAGAAACATTTTCATAGTTGGATTGTCATCTATTCATCTCACTTGGTCACGGTTTAACTGAATTTTTTTATGTATATAAAAAGTTGTTGGATCATAAATAACTACATACCTGTAGAGGAAGTCAGCGGATGGAAATGGTCCAGTAACATGTGTCTAAATAGCACTCGTGTCCATACACCCATTCTTATAAATAATTCCAAATCAGATTTAATACATGCCTGCTCAAGTTTTACAATGGTTACTAGTTATGATAAAATTCATATATATCAATATAGAGGAGTTGAACCTTTTCCATAACAACTTGAAACATATCACGTTAAGAAGGTACGATCCTGTATTCCTCTTTTTGCCATTCTAATTATTGAAACAAAATTAATGAATATTAATTTTGTCATTGTCATGACAAAGCTTATAACTTCTGGTTATATGATTTTTCTACAGAGTGGATCCAATAATGAAAAAGAAATTCAGTTGCGTGCAGAAATAAAACAACTTTTGAAGGAGGCAAGCTTAATGTCACAGTAAGTAATGCTTTGTTTAATCTCCTTTGGTGAAAAGAAAGGGGGTCCTGTTTTGGAATCCTTTTTTGTTTTGAGCTAATGTTATCATTTGATGAGTTTTCATTGGTCAAGCATTTTGCATTGTTTATGTGGTTGTGTGGTTGATCATTGGAAATTAAAGGGTAAATCTACAATTTTGTCTGAAGTCCACTATGACAAGTGTAGCAGTTTTTTGGTAGTAAAATTACATGCTAAATGTGTGTGTGTCTCTTTATCCTCTCAGGCCACCAGCCTTTGCACAAGCAGCAAAACCCAAAAGGCTAGCAGCTGACAAGGAGAGGAAACTTTCAAAGTGTGAGTTTATTTCCTGTTGCAACTTTTTTACATTTGTTATTTTATCCTGTGCAATGAAGTGTAGATTGACAGATTGCAATGAGCAATTTTAAATCTACTTTTCAAGACAAGAATGCTATGTGTAAGTGTACCAAATAAGGCAGTACACAAGTTGAATGGAGGAGAAACTAGCAATGATTCATATCTGTCATTTTATTTCATTTTTATATAATTTAGGCTAATTTTTTCTTTCTATTTCATTTACATTAATGCAAGTATTTACAGTGAGCATCTTTTATTGTTGTTTTGATGATGTAAAGCCCCTATGTGGAGGCCCCGCACTTTGTTGGAATGCAATTTGACTATAACTTTCCTAGGCCAACCGCCCTTGGGTGCCTAGAGACCTACGAATGTTCACTAAATCTTTGATATAAGGCCATAGAAGATCTAATGAACAGCAACTTCGTTAGTTGATATTAACTACTCTCATGTAAGTGATTGGATAAGGAGAAAGACTTGCATGGACACTACACCAAATGGCTACTTGTTTATGGACAGTTAGTCTCCAAGCAACCAAGCATTGTTGTGAGCAGAGTAAACTCTAGAACTAGAAGGGTTTATGGATGTAAAAGGGGATTTATGATTTTACTTGGCCTTTATGCTATAAAAGTTTCAAATTTGTAAATTGGTTTAATGGTTGTAAAAGGGGTTTATGGATTTACTTGGCCACCACAATGTAAATGTTTGACAATATTAATGAAGTTATGTTGTTTGAGAATTAATAATACTCTTTTCATATTGTAACAGCAACGAAGTTTACTGCATCATATTGCACTATTGTGCTTGATTGAAATCATTCACAATGAACATCACAAGATAATGCTTATGAAACATCTTTCATATTAAATTCTGACATAAAGCACTAAACAATATCATTTGAGACTTCCAGCAAAAAAATATACAGACTTCCTATCATAAAAAGTATAAATCTATCATTTGAGACTTCCTGCAAAAAACCTATATCAAAATCTGACATAAAAAGGTAAACATCTATCACATAACAAATACCCTCCAAAAAACCTGTACCCAAAAAACCTATATTAAAATATGACATAAAAAGTCAGTAGTGCTTGGATTGGACAATACTTCTCAACTTGGCTTAATTGTGTCATATTGACTTACACTCCCAATTTGACTTGCATTCAAAACTTGGCTTTCAATCCTCATTGGGGGTCTAATAGGTGATGGCCTAATAGGTGGCATTCTAAGTGTTGCTTGAGGAATTTGAGGCCAAACAAGTGGCATGACAGTTGAAGTCATTTGAGGCCAATACCATTCTGATTGTGTGGTGCTTGTATTCAATGACATAATGTTTGAGGGATGATCTACCTATAAATGAATATAAAAAATATAATTAGTTGGAATGTAAAATTATAAGATATGTTAAACCAAATAAAATTACAAACAATAGCAAACCTGTAAAGGTGTTTCAAGAGAAGCATAAGCAACATTAAAAGTTTCATCCATCCATATAGGAACATTAGAATGGTCATCCGTTGAAGGATTAGTAGCACAAAATTCTCCTTCTTTTTGTTTATCTGTAAATAACAATAAAAACAAGACAATATATCAAATATATCTTATATACAACTATAAAATGTGTAATCAAGAAAACTATGCAATCATTCACCTTTATTTTTCTTTGTTTTTGTGGTTGTTCGTTTCCTTTTCATCTCAAAATGGCCTTTCTTGCGACAACTAGACATTCCCTTTGTCTTTGCAAGAGGAGGATTTAGGATTTGAGCATCATCATTCTCCTTATTTTGACTAGCACTATTGTCATTGGCTATTACTTTTGAATTTAAGTTAAGCTTATTAAGACATTGTTGCACACACTCAACTCCAATCTCAAGCAAATTCCACATAACTTGTTGAGCTTCTTTGTGTTCTTGAGTTTCCAAAACAAGATTATAGAATGACTTCATAATAGCATTACGGTAAAGAAGACTAGCATTATCATCATTGGTTATTGAATTCATGTCACAAGTAGAGTTTTCTTCTAAGGCCCTATTCATATGCTCATAAATCTTGGACCTTGCATTCTTTGACCATCTTTTCAAGAAGTATTGGTTGGGTATTCTCAAAATACCTTTAATATTGTAAATTCGCAAAGCATGACTACAAATAATGCCCATAGAATCAAACTTGTGACAACTACAATTGATCATGGTAGTGGAAGAATCAAATGTTACAACATGCTTCTTTTTAGGCATATGATTTAAAATGCTTTCATGATTTGACACATTGTCACATTCTCCAATCTTTATAGAAGTGCTTCCCCTTGTTCCCTTAAGATACTATTTCAAAAAAAGCTTGAAGATCTTGTGAGTATAGATTGTAGATGCATGTCGTAAAGTCTCACTAATATTAATAACACGAGGAGGCTCACTTTGGCTATTTTTGAATTATTTTTCAACTTCTAGTTGCCGCCACTTTTTTACCATATTCTCAAATGCCAATAAGAATTGTGTGAGACTAGTTGTTTTACCTACAATTTCACCCAATGCACTATTTGTACTTTCACTTCTTTGAGAGGACTTGATATCAGTAGAAAAGACATCCTTGCTATAAGCAGTGCTCCATTTGTGACGAATTTTATACATGTTGTTCAACCAAACATGATCATGAAGCTTGTACTCATTCATCATTTCTTCCCATATGCCTTCAAATTCTTCTTCAGAATCACAACCTTTCATGCATCTTTGGAATAGGCTTTGAAACTTAGAGTCGGAATTGAGAGCACCCAAATAGGAAGGAGCATTCTTGGCTATATGCCACAAACACAATCGATGACATGTATTTGGCATTACCTGTCCAATTGCTTTAGCCATGGCTGCATCTTGATCTGTAAAAATTGTTTTTGGTTGTTGGTTTCCCATACTCTCCAAAAACACTTTAAACAACCAATTAAAAGAAATTGCAGTTTCATCAAATAACAGAGCATAACCAAACATGACATTTTGCCAATGATGATTTACACCGATAAAAAGGGCACAAATCAAATTGTATTTATTAGTACGGTAAGTGGTATCAAAAACCACAACATCCCCAAAGCAATCATAATCAACTTTGGACTTGCCATCTCTCCAAAAGACATTAGTCAAGCGTGACTCTTGATCTAATTGCACACTGTAGTAGAACATAGGATCTTGTGCTTGTCTACTTTGTAAGAGATTCACTAATGACTGAGCATCCTCGGCTCCAATCATTTTCAACTTTTCAGTGTAGACAAAATTCTGCATGTCTTTCACAGTCAACCCAAGTTTATCGAATCCACCAACTTCCTCTCCTAAATAACTCCAGATCTTTGTAACTTTTATACCAGCATTCACCATGGACTTTATGACTTCCCCTTTGATTGTTGATACATTTCTCATAGAACGTAACAAGTGTCTTTGCTCAGGTGACACAAACTCATGATTATGATTGAGTACCAACTTTGAAAATTTCCAAATTCCTTCCTTACTCACATTAAATCGCACCATTGCTTTACAGCCCGTTCTTGAATTTGCTCTTTCATATGCCACTTCACCTTGAGATTCATTGTTTTTAAATCCTTGTTTGGAACAATAAAAATATTTCGAGCATATGAACTTTTTTTCATTATCATAATACAACTCCTTCCCCTTTCTTACACTAAACCCCATTTTGAAGGCATGTGCTTCGTATAAGTTATAAGCTTCATCTTTGCTATGCACAACTTGACCAAGACAAATGTCTTTGGGCTCATCAATTTCAAGTGGATGACAATCATTAGGCTCCATATCCTCCTTACACATATAAAATGTTTATAATTTTTTTTCCTGTAATAGTGAGAAACTAGGGGGAAACAGTAGCAAATATTTTTTAGAAAGGATAATCATATTGTATATAAGGCAACAACAAATTAATGATTTGAGAAGAAAGGAAAATCTATAGAAATGTTAAATGATGAAAATATAACATACTAAGAAAAGGATGAGAAGTAGAAGCAACAGAAGAATAAAAAGGTTGTCATAACACACCTAGATACTTTTGATGAGGAGGCAGCAATGGTTTGGTTTGATGTGTAGAGACAGTAAGGAGAATTTTCCATTGTTTGTAGAAGAAGAGATGGAAGTAATGGCGTATGATGCTTTTGAGAGGCGCGCATGGGACGAAAGCTGAAAGGTGCGTAAAACTTCTCGTCTATTTCTCATTCAATTGGTATTCTCTTTTTTTAATTTAATATTATTTTATTAAAATATTATTTTATAATATTTTAATGAGGTGTCAATTTGTAAGTGGATGTGTCCAACACCTAAGATTTAAGTTTGTGTCTACGCAAGTCTTGCTCTCCACTAGTTCTTCAAAAATATTTGCCAGGCACGGGTTTATTTTGAAAAGAAAAATTATAATAAATTTATTTTACAAATTTGAGAAAATTTTATTTTATTAAAAAATATTTAAGATAAATATAAGAATTAAAAAACAAACAAATTTACTCTCGCCAAAGAAACAAAAACTGCTTTAATGATGCTTGTTACCGTCAAAAGTCATCGCAACGACCATTTTTGTGTGTGTGTATGTAAGATCGTCACAATAACATTAGAACCTAAGATCTTGTATATACTACCCAAACTCTCCCGCCACTAGGCTGAACCTAAAGAGTCTATCGTGACGAGGAATAGTTTATAATAATCCAAAGCATATATATTTTTTTAATTAAAACTTTTCTTTTTCTTTTTACAATACTTAAAATCCGAATGCCCAATAATTAAGAAAAAAAATAATATTATAAAATCATTCGAGTGATTAATTAAATAGAGATGAAGAAGCCTAACAAGTCAAAAAATATTAAGTTCATTAATGGAAAGAAATCTTGCTTCATAACCAAGCAAAATGTTCTAACAAAGTAACGCTGAATAAGTCGATTCTTGCATTGCACGTGGTTGGATGAAAAAAAAAATCTTGTATTTAAATAAATGTATTTTTTTTTTACTTCTATATTAGATCGTGGACTCGTGTGATGTATGGGTAACTTGTGAGGAGTGTAAATTTATTATATATATGAAAATATATTAACAACTTTCTTAATTTCTTTTGTTGTTAAAAATAATGTAAAATCAGTTAAAACCTATGCAATGAGAAAAATCAATTGACACTTATCTCCATAGTAAAATAAATATTCCACTTTGAAATTATTATGTAATTGATTTAAGAAAAATTCATTGACACAAAAAGGCTTATAGAGTAAATTCATTGATACTTCTATAAGTTTATTGTTACAAATGCCAAAACTATAAACGTCTCATCTCCTGCTGTAAAAGCTTATCAAAGCTTATTCATACCACAATGCCAAGATATTAATTCTTTTAAAATAGAAAAATCATTTCTACATCACTCTCGGCTGTCAATTCTTGCAGCAAGTAATATAATCAAACATAAGACTCAATACATTTCTTGTAACAATAATAGTGAGTCCCTTTATTATATAGGCATACCATAAAAATACAAAATAGAAAATAATATTGTAATCGCATTTTTTTATGTCCTTTATGCAAAACACAACAGAAAGACCAATGAGTATCCGTATCCATGACTTTGTTTATTTGAAGGTTGTCCCAAGTCATTGTCTCATATATGATGTATCACAACAACAATTAAAAAAATTTCAGACATTAAGACTTATAAAAGTGATAAAAAGATTGTTAATTTTCTAATAACTTTTCATAGATGACTTCATGGATTTTGTTTAGTTTCATTCATATACTTTAAATTGTATTCCTAAATAGTATCATATCCATAAAATCCACATCTAAATAGGGTGACAACAAGAAATATTTAAGTGAACGATATAATAAACTTAATAATGTTTATGTATAAAAGAAAATTTAGTTCATATATTCATACAGAGAAGTATATAGCAGATCAAAATACTAATAAATTAAAAAAGTAATTTATTATATGTTTAAGAATATTTTTATTTGATTAAGAATATTTGATTTAAAATAAAATATCACCAAATTTTTAAACCATATAATAATTATTTGATTTATAATATATATAAAGATAAAAATATTATTTTAAACAAATATTCTTTATAAAATTAACATAAAAAAAGATTGTCATTTATTTTACATTGAATATTCTTAAACAGGTAAGTTTATAAAAATTTGTTATTTAAATTTTATATTAATATATGTCAAACTTATTTGTTTAAGAATATTCTTTCTTGTTTAAGAATATTCAATCTAAAATAAAACATATTTATATTAATATAATTTTTAAACCAATTAATGTCGTCAACTTTCATGATAAAATATCATCGAATTTTTAAATCCTATTATTTTATAAACTTATTTGTTTAAGAATATTCAATCTGCAATAAATGACAACGTTTTTCGATATAAATTTTATAAACAATATTTTTAAAAATAATATTTTTATCTTTATATATATTATAAATCAAATAATTAGTATATTCATTGATATTTTTTGCTATATCAAAGTTTTGAATAAATTTGTTATTTAAATTTCATATTAATATATTTTATCTCTTTTTGAGATAGAGATAGTGAGAATTATTAATTAATGACTAATATATGATTGAAATCAGTCAATATTTGATCTAATGAGTCCTATTTTCATATTTCATCTTTATATATCTTTATATATATAAATAGATTAATATAAAATTTGTACTAAAATTTATTTTTAGAAACAATTTAATGTAAAATTATTGATTGATTAAAATCAGTCAGTAATAGATTCAATGATTAGTATTTTTCTATTTAATTGATTCAATATATTAATGTGAATTTTTTACAAAAATAAATTATACTAATGAGTCGTATTTACATTTTTAATTTATTTAATATATTAATTTTGAATATGTTAGCTTTTGATTGATTGAAATCAGACAATATTTGATTTAATAAATAGTACACAAAATTCAAATTGATTTTTATGACCCGTAAAAATTGATTATATTGACTACCTCCGAAATTAATTTTAAAAACTAATTATATATATTAAATAGTACTTTATATTATATTTAAAGTATATATTATACACTAAAATTTAAATTGATTTTGATGACCGATTATATTAATTACATCCATATTTAATTATAAAAATTTATTATATATTAAACAGTACTTTTATATTATATTTAAATTATATTTTTTTTATATTTTAAAATATGCATGATTGAATGCATTAATATTTTATTTTAATAAAAATAATTTTTTATTTATTAATCAGTATCTTAAAAGTATTAGTTAACATTTGTCATTCTAAAGTAAAAAAAAAATGTTATATAAACATTTATCAAATATCAAAACAACGTAATTTTTTTAAACTTATCAATTTTATAACATTAGTCATTCAATTGTAAAGTTGATCAAATTAAGAGATTAATTTCGTTATAAAATTAACAAATTTGAATATTAATTTTTCAACTTTCATGATAAATCAGCCATTTTTCTATTAATGTATTTTTTTAAATCTATTAACTTCATGACAAGTTAATTTCTAAATCCGTCAATTTTGCAGTAAATTTAATCTTCAACTTTAGAATGAAAAGACAAATTGGTTGTAAAGTTGAACATCTAAATTATATAATATAAACTTTTAACAAATAAGCCTATGTCTAGAAATTTATTTCTTACTTCTAAAAGTATGCTCAATCTATAAATTACAAAAGAATTCCTTTTACAAATGAGTATTATGGGAACAGAGACTCACACATACACTAAACTAATCTAAATTATCACTTTGAAAATAAAATTATAGATTCACTCTTTCGTTTTGAATATTAAATAATGATTATTTATAATATAATAAAAATTAGTCATTTAATTGGTTGAAATTGGTATAATAAAAAGTATAATCATTTTAATTGGTTGAAAATGCCAAAAAGTAGGACGAAAAATGCATGAATCATTTCCATACAAAGTAGAACCATGACAAAATCATTTCTCAAATATTCCATTCCAAATGTCCAAACAAAATAATTAGTCTACAAATACCTAAGAACATGAACACACTCAAAAATAGAACTCATTACAAAGAAAATAAATAAATTATTTCAAATAACATGGAAATGCAATTGGTGACGGTTGTCCACCCACCAAAAACGCACTCGGTCCCTTTTAATCAATTTGAGGAAACAATTTATTCCTAACCATCCAGCACTAATGTAACGATCATAATCCCTTCTACATTTGGAATCCATTATTGTACATTGATACTCATGATCAGGTGCCAGATTCGTCGAACAAATCAATATTGCATTGTGTTAGATCCAGATGGTGGCAAACTAATTTGGCAGGTATCAACTGTAATTAAATAATTTTAATTGTTAGAAATTATTTTTGTTGGGCACTCTTTTTAAAATAAAATTTTAAGAATTATAATATAAATGAAATACTTACCAATGCATTATTCCCTTTAGCAAATGCTTTGCTTACGACCACTTCCTACCCAAACTCCTTATTTACGATCTCTAGCCATCCGAGCTCGTCATTGTCAAGCTCATTATTAGACTTGGTATTTGAGTCAGTCGAGATTATTACTAGATTATGAGCACACTTTCATGAAGAAGATTTTGTGGATGTTCTGATTCAACCCTTGGCCTTGGGTGTATTTTTTGAACTGGTCAAAGGTTGAATTTATAGGAATATAATTAAACCTAAAAATCAATTTAAATTGGATTATAGTCTAAATTACCCGTAATAATATTCAATATTATGATATTGTAATTACCTGCAATAAATAATATTTTTATATTATATTTAAAGTATATATTATATACCAAAATTCAAATTGATTTTTATGATCAGTAATAAAAACTGATTATATTGAATACCATTAATTTGAAATTGATTATAAAAATTGATTAAAAAAGATGATTAATATATTTGCAATAAATGTAGTTATATATATATATATATATATATATATATATATATATATATATATATATGAGTATTATATTATATATTTTAAATATAAGTATAAAAGGTTGCTTTTATGCTTATGAAAATTAGATAAAAAGAAGAGTAATCAATATTTTACGTCAGATTTACAATTTAATGATTATTAATATATTTTCTCATGCAATAAATTGTTTTCACATTTTTATTGGTGTAATTACCCGTAATCCAAATTCTATGCTAGATTTAGAATTTAGCGCTTATGAAATCCTAAGAAATCCTATTTAAAACTGATGTCACCAATTAATGCTTTTGAAACCTTACAAACCTTTCTTATATATATATATATATATATATATATATATATATATAGATTAAAATAAATTTATATTAAATTAATATGAAATTTATATTGGAAATTATTTTATAAAAATAATTTAATATAAAATTATTGATTGATTGAAATTAGTTCAAGATAATTTCCTATTTGGTCTAAAATAAAATATCACTGAATTTTTACTAAAATAAATTAATATGAAATTTGTATTAAAATTTATTTTCAAAAACAATTTAATATGAAATTATTGATTAATTGAAATCAGTCAATAATTAGGGAATTTGAATATAAAATATGAAAATCAATTTGAGTTTATAAAATAATAGGTTGATGGAATTTGAAATTATCTCCCCCTCTTAGGCAATTTATGATTTAATAAGTTGTATTTCCATATTTATTTGAACCATTACGTTATAATAGATTATATAATTGATTAGAATATTTATAATTATTTTAGATAATAGATTAAACTAATTACAATTATAATTATTACGTTATGTTAAAAAAATATCTTTTGTCTTTCCTATTGAATAATTTATAATTATTTATATTTATATAATATATAATATATTAAAATATTGATAAATTAAAATACGAATTTATTATTTATTTAAGAATATTCTTATTTGTTTAAGAATATTCGATCTAAAATAAATATCACTGAATTTCTACTAAAATAAATTAATATGAAATTTGTACACCAATTTATTTTCGAAAAAAATTTAATATGAAATTATTGATTAATTAAAATTAGTCAATAATAATAAGGAAATTTGAATATAAAATACGAAACCCTAATATCACCAATTAATGCCCCCAAAACTCTAATGTCGCAAATTAATACCTCATAAACCTTACAAAATCTTACATATATATATACATATACATATACATATCACACACACACACACACACACACACACACATATATATATATATATATATATTAGAATCTTTTTCATTTCATATACATACATATATAATTTGATTTAACCCATTAGGGTTGTCTTATTGGTGGAAGGTTTAGGTAATATACATAAGGTCCTAGGTTCTAAACTTTGTTGTCATTGTACACAAAAAAAAAGAAAAATATATAGTTTGATTTTTTTGAGAGACCATAAATATCTTTCATAAAAGGTAATTATGCTTGCATATCAAGTAGAAATATCATGGGCAACAAAAATTTCTCTCTTACTATTAAATATTTTATATAGTTGCATATCTAGGTACATACTCGAGACCATAGCTGATCAAGTTAAGACAACTCTGTCTAGTTGATTTACGTACTTTATGATATAATTTGATCTTTATATACACGTAATTATTTTTAACTTCATTTTTTCATTATTATTATTATTATTATTATTATTATTATTATTATTATATAATATCGTGACATTGATATAAAATTATTAGAGTAAATGATCAATTTAGTCCTTAAAGTATTATTTTTTCTTAAATAATTCTTAAACTAATGAAATTATATAAACAGTATCTAAATTATTGAATATCTATCAATTTAATCCATACACTAATATATTTTACTAATGTTCAAGGACTAATTTTAAAAAAATTTCAATACTAGGAGCATTATTTAGTATGATTTCTAATACTTTACAAATTAATTAAATAATTTGTTTATTTTAGAGACTATTTAAGAAAAAGTAATACTTTAAAGATGAATTAATTATTTATTCAAATTGTTGTATAATATAAATGCTTAACAAAGTTTTCTTTTTTTTTCTTTTCCTTTTTTGAGAACAAAGAGGTTGTAATCTAAAAAATTCCAATATTGTGAGGGTGATGAAGAACCTGGAAAGCGTTTGATCCCCGCCACTGCCTCTAAGTCCGCTACTCTTGCGTTAACCATTCTTCATTCCTTTCTTTTCCCTTCTCATTTTCACCCATTTTCGTTTTCATTCCTTTTCGGGTATGTATCCTACACTTCTCTCTCTTTTCTCATTCATTCATTGATCCTCACAATTGCAATGGATTGCGAACCCTACCCTTCCTCCTTGTCCTTCTCATGCATTTCCTCAAATTTCAGCTTTATTCGTTTTAATTAATGGCTCTTCTTTTTACCTTCTTTCCTATTTTTATCTTAATTACGACATTTCATAAGGAAATAGTTTTATTTCGCTGCTAAGTTATTTTTTCCTTTAAATTCTACAGAAACTAGAATGATATAGAAAGCAGGATCGAAATTGAGTTTCATTTTTTGTTGGTTTAATTTACTCACTAAAATATTATTTGGGGGTTTCATTACCCTTTGTTTCCATGTAGTTTTTGCTTGTTTTTACTATCATTGGTTGCAATCTACAAATTAGCGCTTATTGGTCTTTGCCTCAAGGTTGTATTTATTCTTGGAGGCAACTATGGCCTTGTCTAGATTTTTTTTGCCAACAAAGCACCATGGGCACACAGTATCAGAACTAACATCAATTCTTACAGGTTTATTTTCAGAGGTACTGTTAGTCCCGCTCATGATTCTGCTGTATCTACAGTATCTTTACAACATAACAAGTAAACATAAAGTAAGGTTGCCATGACAAGGAGGAAGAATAACCTTAATCTATTACCATTTATTTTTAAAAAAAAAAGAAAAAAAATACTCATCAGTCATATTTCCTCCTAACCTAGCTTCCTTAAACAGTTCTATTTTTCCTTTGAACTATGATCCCAAATTTCATACAGGCACATTTTTGTTCGAAAATTAAGGTTGAACTAATAAATGTGAGATCTTTCCAAA
This sequence comes from Spatholobus suberectus, assembly GCA_004329165.1. Classification (NCBI taxonomy): domain Eukaryota; kingdom Viridiplantae; phylum Streptophyta; class Magnoliopsida; order Fabales; family Fabaceae; genus Spatholobus; species Spatholobus suberectus. The sequence goes on from CM014731.1 coordinate 5,861,558, forward strand.
GTCCCTTTTTCGTAATTTGATTGGCTAAAATATCAAGACAGTAAAATCTCAGACAAAACAAAGATACAATTTCTTAATTGCTTTTACTCCTGTTTTTCAACTAGATTAGAATTTCATCTTGCTAATTCATATAATAAAGCTTTGCATTATAAATAAAAACAAATTACCAATATAAAACTTTTATTCTAATTGAAAAACAATAATACAAGTATCTAAAGAATTGTATGCACCTAGCATCTAATTATTTTCCCCTAAAATCTCATTCTGTGTAGAACAAATTATTAATTTGCAATAAAGACAAATATACAAAAGAAGATGCTGGGAAACATCAGAACTTTTGCCCCAAACTAATCTCGTGATCAGATTCAGAAACAACCCAACAACAATTCAAAAAAATAAAAATTAAATAAAAAAGTTCAAATTTGAAAAGAGAAAACAAAAAGGCAAGCTTTGGGCCAGAATCAAGAGGAAAAGTGAGCATAATTAAGAACCAACCAATTTGCACTGGGAGAAATAAAGTAAGAAAACCTGGAAGGGTAAACAAAGAGGAAAGGCACTAAATTCAAAAGCTTTGCCACGGCTCATAGGAATTGCAGCTAGAGTCAGTTGGATGAGATAGATAAGAGATTAGAACAGGAACGACAAATTTCTCTCCCTGGTACCAGCAGTTTTACTTGTATTCATAAGTATCCAAACCCTGAATAAATTATAATGTGATTTTACTTTATGAAGGCCAAGGGTTAATGGCCAAACTGTTATGGTGAATCTTTCTCTTAAGATAAGCATTTTCTCGAGGTCATTGGGTTTAAATTTTTTGTCCTATAGTTATTCTACTTTGAGTTTCATGACCTCCGGGCATAGTGAAACCAGCGCAGGAAGAGAATTAGATTGTGTTAACAAAAAATTCTCGAACACACTTGAGAGTCATAAATTAAACCATAAAATATAATATTTGTAGCGGAATAACAAATGTTGGAGATGCTAGAGTATGAATAACAAATGTGGTTTTGAACAAAAGTTTTATAGTTTTGATGTCACATAAAATGATATTATACAAGCGTGATCAAGCAAATGTATAGTCGTACAAATCGAATGCAATTAAAGCTAAAAAAAAAAGTTCAGTTCAAGAAACTAGCTGAACCTATTACGTAACCCGCTTCCCATCTTGATAACATTAGATACATGGGTTTATCAAATAAATACTTTTGTATTGAGGTAAAATCACACCGCAGTCATCTAACCCTTGTAATGTTTTATTAACCTTTAAAAACATAGATCGTCTATATGATTGTGCTCTATATATCAGTGTCTTGTTATAAAGTGAGGGTGTCTAGAAGAGGAATAGCAAAAATTTATACGAGTACAACATTATTACAATGACAGCTTCTGGTAAAATGAAGAGTTTAATGATCATGCACTTATAGTGTAAAATAGTTTTACATTGTAATCTAATCACAAATTATTATTTATTGTAAGTTTGTTGACTTTAATAATAATTAATTTAAAAGTTATATTAATGATGATTTTTGATTGAATGACATTATAAAATTTTTTACACTAATAATGTATAACTACTAAACTCTAAAATGAAAATGCTAGAAACAGGGATCACAACAAAAGCTACAAGTATCTCAATTCAACTTGATCACCGCAAAAACTTACTGCAACTATTTTGACTTAAAACACTCTAATTTCAGCTAACATAATCACCTATGCACACGATACATTTCTTCAATATCACTGTGTGTTGGATCACAGTTTCACCCCAGGGGATTAATGGTTTTGGACAATAAGGTATAATTACCATTGGCGTTTGTGATATCTACTTGTTCCTGTAATGACAGAGCATGCTCAAGTTGCACCTCTACTTCACCCATTTTTGGTCGCTCATCTGGTTCATACATCAGGCATCTTTGGGTGATATCTACAAAGACTTGCCAACACTCTGGTGCAATCTTTCGTTTGATATTCGGATCAATAATCTCCTCGACAGGCTTCTCCAGATGTTCTGTTGCCATTATAAAATAGTTCCTGACACACACAACCTGTCGTAGAACCACACCAAATGAGTAAACATCATATTTATCTGTGACGGCGTGGTCCTTGAAATACTCCCTAGCCATGTAAGCCGAAGTACCTGTAAGTGAAAGTATTAGCTTGGGTTAACTGACAAAATTTCGTTGCAGTAAGCTCATAATTCATAAAATAAAATATTACCCCAAAAATGATCTACTTTAATTGGTTTTGGCTTTGCCATAAAACGTGCTCCCTGTATGCTTTGGCCGAAACCTGCGAGTTTTGGCTCCATGTCGTCATTCAAAAGAATGTTTGTAAGACAGATGTCACGATGAATGATGGTGTGCTTGGCTCCTGCGTGAAGGTAGTGTAGTCCACGCGCTGCTCCGATGCATATCTCTACCCTTTTCTTCCATGACAGTGCTTCCCTATCCCCGCCTTGTACGTGTCGATCTAGAGATCCATTGGGCAGGTACTCCAACACAAGAATCTTCTCATTTTTGTGGCTGCAGAATCCTATAAGAGAGACGATATTAGGGTGACGAAGCTGGCAGAGCAACTCTATTTCATTCTTAAACAGTTGTTCTCTGTATTCCACAAAAAATCGTTTCACTGCGATGGTATAATCAGAAGCATCATTATGTTCGACACAACCTTTATATACTTTACTAAATCCTCCATATCCAATTAGTCCGTTTTGATCAAAGTTGGAGGTTGATTTCCTAAGTTCAGCGAGAGAAAATTGATGGCACAACTCTTGTATTACTGTTGGATACTGTCTCCCAGATAAACTTGTGTCGCCCAAACATTTGAGAAACATTGTTTCAATTTGTGACAGACACGTGCTTGCTTAATTACTTGTCACTTACCCAAAACATTCACCTCCACTCCTCTTCCATCTTCATAGCCAAACTTGTCCTCTTTTTTCGTGAGAAAGAGGAGATGAAGATGTGTTGCAGCTTTTCCGGATTTCAGCTTCTGTGCGTGTAAGGTAGTGTAGTCCACGGACCATGTGCCACTCCAATGTTGATCTCCCACTTTTTCCTCCGCGAAATTGCCTTCCAATCCCAAATCCACTGGGCATATATCAAATGGTCAATTAGTACAGCTTTTGTGCATTCAATAATAGTATTATAAAACTATTCGAGCGATTAATTAACGAGCGACGAAGAAACCTACCAAGTCAAAGAATATTAAGTTCATTAATGAAAGAAATCTTGCTTTATAAGCAAGCAAAATACTTTATTCCAAAATAACGACGAGTAAGTCAATTCTTGCACTGCACGTGGTTGGACGGAAAAAAAGATTCTTGTATTTAAATAAATAAAAACAGATTTTTTATTTCTATATATCAGAATATTTTTCATTTCATATATATGCATATATAATTTGAATTTATCAATATATATATATATTGTATTTAAATAAATAAAAAATATTTTTTATTTCTATATATCAGAATATTTTTCATTTTATATATATGTATATATAATTCAAAAAAAAAATATATATAAATATAATTTGATTTAGTGTCAATTGATTAGCGTACTTGATAATATAATATGCATGTAATTATTTTTAACTTCATTTTTCATTATTATTATATAATATTGTGACATTGACATAAAATAATAATAATAATAATAATAATTATTATTATTATATAAAGAATCAAGAAAGAGGTTAGTAATTGTAATCCAGAAAATTCCAATATTGTGAGGGTGTTGAAGAACCGGGAAAGCGTTAGATCCCCGCCACTGCCTCTGAGTCTACCGTTTTTCATTTGTGTTAACCATTCTTCATTCCTTTCTCGTTTCCTCCCATTCCTTTTCGGGTATGTATCCTCCGCTTCTCTCTCTCTCTCTGTCTCTCTCATTCATTCATTCAATGACCCTCACAATTGCCATGGATTGCGAACCCTGTCATCTCCCTTTTGCTTCTCACGCCATTTCCCTAAATTTCAGCTTTCTTCGTTTTAATCGCTGTCCTTTTTAGCTTCTTTCATATTTTTGTCCTAATTACGAGGTTTCATAAGTCAAAAGTTCCGTTTCGCTGCTATTTCTCTTTTTCAATTTTATAGTAACTAGGATGATGTAGAAAGCATCATCAAATTGACCTTCATTTTTCGTTGGTTTAATTTAATCATTGAAATTTTATTTTGGGGGGGAAGGGGAGGGGGGGTCATTGCCCTGTGTTTCCATGTAGTTGTTGTTTTGTTTGTTTTTTGTTATCATTGCTTGCAGTCTACAAATTGCGCTTATTGATTGGTCTTTGCATGTTAAGGTGAACAAACTATGGATATTGATGCAATTTTTGGGACCATTCGACCCACGAGTGTTCCAAGGAAGAGTGCCATTTATGTGTGGGGGTACAACCAATCAGGGCAGACAGGCAGAAAGGGGGAAGAGGATCAGTTGAGGATTCCCAAACAGCTGCCTCCTGAGCTTTTTGGATGTCCAGCTGGCACCAATGCACGCTGGTTGGACGTTACCTGTGGTCGGGAGCATACGGCGGCGATTGCCTCTGATGGCTCACTCTTCACCTGGGGTTTGGACATTTTACCCTCTTGTCTGTTTTACTCATTGTTCATTCATGCATTCATTTAAGGACTGTGTTTTTGTGGTGTCTGGGCCGTTTTATTCCCATGATTGTTATTCTGTGCCTGTGTTATTTAGGCACTCAAAGGGATGCCGAACAAATAAATTTGTTGTGAATTAGGGTGGATCCAACTCTAGAGCGATTCCTTAGGGATCCTCACAAGGGAGCTAGGGAGGGAGAAGGGGGAAGAGGAATGGGAAAGGGATGTTCCAAACTTGTAACTGTGAGCTAGGTTCATGGAACTTCCCTTTCCAAATTTAAGCCTTTGATTTTGTTTCTGTGTTCAGAGGTCCCAAGCATCTCCTTTTTTGTTATATATAATAGACATGGTTGGCAACTGACGTGTACTTTTAATGAGAGAGTAAAAACGGTTAAGTTATTCTAATTAGTAGCTACAATGAGGATAATTTTAGAATCGTCTCTTCAATGCAAACAGTTTTCCGTGAGGTCTTTTGTTATGTCATATGTGAAATCTCAAAGTAGGGGGTGTTTTTGTTGGTTTTAAAATATAGGGACTGAAAGTGTTTGCAGGAACTGGCTTTCAGGATTATAGTGCTTGCAGGAACTGACTTTCAGTATTATAGGACAAAAACATCTTATCAGATTTTTCATTACACTTCAAATATAGGATGTGGTTTGTGTCAACAGAGATCGTGTTTGCTCTGCAATTCTTTCCTTGTTATAATTGTAATTGATTTCATTTGATAATTTATTAATTAACTTTAGAGGGTGTTTTCTAATTGTTTGTTTGCAATTATTAATAGCTCATATTACAAATTATTAAGAAACATAAAAATGCCAAGTGTCTAAGACTCATGCACATATCCCATATACTAGGGGCTAATGACTTCGGTCAATTGGGTGATGGAACTGAGGAACGAAGGAAACATCCAAAAAGAGTAAAGCAATTAGAGTTAGAATTTGTAAAATCTGTATCTTGTGGAGCACATTGTTCTGCTTGCATTGCTGAACCTCGTGAAAATGATGGTACCATCTCCACTAGGAGGCTCTGGGTGTGGGGGCAAAATCAGGTAATACCTTTTAAAGGTTTAATGCAATGTTCTTAATACGTCAGAAACTCCTCTTTATCCTTTTCTTCTTCAACATATTGTTTATATTCCAGGGATCGAATCTTCCTAGGTTGTTCTGGGGGGCCTTCAAACCTAATACAGTAAGTATACATGCTTGAGCACGTACTGATATATTTGCATGTGTATATACATTCATCATGACTTAAAGAAATGATGTGTCATTTATTTGATTGTTTTTGTTCTTTATTTTATTATTATCCTTATTTATATGTAAATAGATCTAAGTACTACCCACTGCTATTTGTCCATGACAAGTTGGAGAGGAGTGAAAAAGACAGAAAAATTATACTTGGAATGGACTCTTTCCAAGCTCCATCTTCTCATTTGCCTTCCTCCCACCCAAGAGTCGACCATACGCATCTGACTGTTGATTGAATTTGCATGTTAGATACTTTTTCTCTTGCATATTTGTTATGCATGATTTGTTGGTATGCCTTACTATGAATATATGTTTTTCGTTTTAAACATTTTTTGCTATATAGTTTATATCTTACTTCTAAACTTAGTGTAATATGCTCAATGTCTTTTTTTTATTTTATTTTTTTTTAACTATGTACAAAATCTATTCCTTCGGTTGATGTAATCACTTCTGTCAATGTATGCTTCTGTGAGTGTAATTATTTCATAACATTTATTATTTTGCCTAATTTCTTGTTTGTAGCCTTGTTGAGAATTATGATATATGAATGGATCCATTCTTCTAGAGTTCAATTTCAATTTATTAAATGCAAAGCAAAATGTATAGCATCTCTCTCTTTTTTTTTCTTTTTTTTAATGGGGATACAATTTTTAAATGATGGAATATGATTCTATGTTTTGCTGTCTGTTTTTGCTTACTTTCTGTTTTCCCATCATTCATATGATCACACCTGCAGATTATTCGTGAAGTGTCTTGTGGAGCTGTCCACGTGGTTGCTTTGTCTGAGGAAGGCTTACTACAAGCTTGGGGTAACTCAGTAATTGCCTTCTTTATTTACGGTTTTCTTTCTAAAAATATATTATTTGTAAATGATTTGTAAATTTTTTGTCAATGATTGCCTTTATTGATTGAAATAATAGTTGGAGGCTTATAAATTTACAGAGCACTGAATGTAGGAAAGTAAAATTAAGCACTTACAAAGTGGGTTTCTTGCCACCTACTAATCAGGGTTTTCTCACTGTTTTCGTAAACCAGGCTACAATGAATATGGTCAACTTGGCCGAGGTGTTACTTGTGAAGGACTACAGGGGGCTCGTATTATAAGTTCTTATGCTAAGTTCCTTGATGAAGCCCCTGAGCTTGTGAAGATTACCAAAGTGTCATGCGGGGAGTACCACACAGCAGCCATTTCTGATAAGGGCGAGGTGTAAGTGATTTGAAGGACTTTCTAGATGGAGATAGTTATAAATTTAAGCATGAGAATTGTGGTTTTCCGCATGACACATTAGGGAATCTCACGTCAGGAGACAAGATGCAATGGAAATGCTGCATCTATTATGCAAGTTTCTATTCCCTTGGCTTGGTTATACCATAAAAAAATTTTAGTTGACTGTAGCTACACATACCTGGAGCCAACCATGTTATATTTTATTTTAAGTATCCTCCTTAGTTTTATCTAGGTTTTGTTTGAAAATGTCTGGCAGTGATTGTTATTCTGTTGACATGTAATGTTTGTTATTCTATTCATAAATAGGTGTAGTTTGTTTACACTGAGGTCCCCACCCTGAAGTAGCTATTTTATGTTAGTAATATTCATGAAATAGAGTATGCGCAAGTTATGGAAGTGGAGTTAATATTTGTTTTTATTTTTGAGACATAGAGACCTCATGCTCCTTCCCTTCATTTCATTTCCTGCAAGTCTCGACTCATTTACCAAAAGGAAAAGACAAATTTTATGATCACAATTGAAACAACTTAGCAGAGATCTTTCAATCTTCACGTGTTTGGGACCTCTTTTTTTTTTTTTTTAAACTGTAATTTACACCTTTTCTTGGGTGGTATCATGTGTACTTACTCCAAATCATAACCTTGGCGAGGAGGAGGACCATTACTTTACCTAACACTGTCAAATTGTAGCTTTTAAGCCTCCCATAATGGTGCTGTTAGGACTTACTGTTTGGCTATTTGACTCTCTTGTGGGAGTTGTTTTTCTTTATTGATCTTGCTCCTTCCTATCTTTGCATGGGCAATAATGAACCTAGGACTTAATGAGGGTGGTTCTGGCATTGGGAGGTAGTGGGGAGGTATTAAAAGCAAGATGTGTACTATTCTAAATCTATATAATTTTTCTTTTGCAGTCCAATTCTGTATCAGTAAACTTTACCCTGATGAAATTTTTTAGGATTTTTAGGTTCCTTCCTTTCCCCGCTCATCTCTTCTACTTGGTGTATGTGTATAGTTGCAGAAGATCTCAATCTTTGTTTAGTTCCTTTTGTTTATTTGATACATGGATATGTGCATGTATCTTTTCAGGTTGTGTAAGGATTTTGTTCTGGTTGTATGTATTATTGGAGATCCATAAGCAGTATTACCAATAAATAGTTAATAAAATTTAGCTGCTTGTGATAGTACTTCATCACTCGTTATATTTGTGTGCTTGGATCCTGCAGTTACACATGGGGGCTAGGAAATATGGGCCAGCTTGGGCATTCTTCACTCCAGTATGGGGATAAGGAGTTACTGCCAAGGAGGGTGGTTACCCTCGATGCTATTTTCATAAAAGATGTGGCATGTGGTGGTGTACACACATGTGCTGTAACTCAGGAAGGAGCACTCTATGCCTGGGGTGGCGGTCAGTCTGGGCAGCTAGGGCTTGGCCCCCAAACTGGATTATTCTCATGTGTTGGTAATGACTCTCAGACATTTTTCCGAAACATTCCAGTTTTAGTTGTTCCTAAAGGTGTGCAACTTGTTGCATGTGGACATTCCCACACACTTATCTCCATGAGTGATGGTCGAATTCATGGATGGGGTTACAATAATTATGGTCAGGCAGCCAATGAGAAATGTACATATGCTTGGTATCCATCACCGGTTGACTGGTATGTATTTGTAACTTAAAGTAACTTCTGCATGATCACATAGGCATTTATGTTAAAGTTTCTAAATCATAGGTGTGTTGGGGAGGTTCGGAAACTAGCTGCTGGTGGTGGCCATTCAGCTGTGTTGACTGATGCTTGTTCGTTAAAGGAGTTATGTGAGTTTGTACTTGCAGACAGGATGACTTTATCTAACGCTGCTAAGGTTGAGGATATTGCATATAGAACTGGATCAGATGCTTTAGCACGCCTTTGTAGAAGACTAAGGTATATGTGTGATGTTTGTGATTTTTATATAAACTGCAACTCAATTAGAGTATCATTAAATTTTATTGGGATGTGGCAAGGATTATTTGTCAACGATTGATCATTCATCGTTGAAAGGAAAAACAATTGGTGGTGTTGGTGGAAGAGCATAAAATTTAATGGTAAAACTGGACATATTATTGTGTTGAGTTGGGGCTTCCTATTAGATGTTTTTGAAAGTTAATGCTGGTACAATTGCCCTTTTTCTTTGATTTTTCTCATGCACTATTATGATACAATTGTTTACCCTTTCAACGTTTCTTTCATATTTTTGCTTTGTTATTTTCTCAATGAATGAAATGCTAATGTTGTGGCAACAACTTCATGACAGGGAGTATATGCTTGCTGGTGGAGCTCTTGAGCAAAAGGAGGAGATGAACAGTAAAATCTGACTAAGCATATAAAGTTAGTATTAGTAATTATTTATGTATATTCATGTATGATACATGTATTCATAACTGGAACGTCGTCATTATTTGAACAAAAGCAATCATTCGATTGACATAAAAGCAATCAATCACTTGCTGCATAGACAATGAATTTGTCCATATCGAATCAACAGATCACCAACTCATATAAGAGAAATATCCCAAACATTCTGAATGAACTCTTGATCTAAATGAGACTCTTTAGTTATGTTGATTAGCTACTTTTTTGTCTTGGGCATAGCTACTGTAGACGAGTTCCTACTTTGTATCTTTCCTAATCCAAGACAACAACTCTCCTTGTTGAAATGTTATACGCACATTGATGATGTTCACTGCTTTTTAGAGTACAATACCAGTATCAACTGTAAGCTTTCTGTAACCAAGGTTCTAAGCTTGTTGCAAGTTGCAACCCTTGCTGGCTCGCCTATAATCCAGCCTCAAGCATTACATCCTCGCAAAATTTCGGTGTGGCCGTCAACCTGTCTTGCGGGATTTACCTATTTTTTGACTATTAATTTAATCTAATAGTTTAAAATTATCTAATTTAATAGAGAGAATGGTAAATTTCAACATTAATGAGGAAAATATTGTAATATGATCAATTATGTTTTTCATGTGTATTTTTTGGGGCTCGCCAAACGTTTTTTTTTTTTTTGGAAATTTACCTTTTGTATTTAATATCATGATTATATTTTCGATTTTAACTTTTTTTTTTACAAGAAAGAAAAATCATTACGAATGAAATCTTGCGGCTTCGAGCCTGTTAAACCTTTTCAATTTAAAATATTGTCTCAACTACAAAATGAAACTTTACGACTAATAAATAAATGAAGCTGTAAACCTGCAGAAAAAAAAAGAAAAAAGAAGAAGACGACGTGCTTTATGGGGAAAACTCTTGGATACACATCATGTACCGTCTCTTTTGTGGGCTAAATGTTTTCTTTGACGATTTCTAATTTAACTAGCACCAACCACAGTGCGCCATTTGTCAAAATAACTGCTTAATACCATTAATTTCAAAACGAAGGGCACAGAGCCCATGCAAGAAGTTTGAGCAGTTATTAAGCTCGGCATATTAGCTGTTCTAACATATATATAGTTGAGCCTTAAACATTATATCATACATCACATATTTGGCAGAATCATGTCAGCCTAAGTAGTCAGATATGCAGCATCCATGGTGGGAGGAGAGAATTGCTATTATGGGCTGTTTGAGCTTCACCCGTTTCTTCCGGCGATGCTCTTCCTTGTAATGTGCCACTGCATCATGTCGACACTTTTAGCATCTCAAACAATAATGCACTTAATTAAACTAGCTAGCTAGTAGACCTGTTTGGGTTGCTTGCTTCACACCACGGTTTGAACTTTGGTCTTGTATAAATAATCTATTGTATGCATCCATGTTTATTAAATTCTGTAAATTTTTGAAGTTAAAGACACAACAGGGAAGAAGTCTAGGAATTAGAAACTAGAAATGTATAATTGACATTTGGACCATAAGATCATCAAACTAGTGTATGGTCTAAATTGTCATTTTAACTTCATTACTTGTATATACTCACATGCATACTTGCTATACTAATATTTGCTCAAAGGTATAGTGCGTGTGAGCAATTTTTTCCCCTGCCAATAAGCTGCGGTATTGTTAAACGGTTTTTATTGTTTAGTTTGACATTTGGTATCCCTATAGTTAGAATGTACAGCCTAAGGTTTGACAATGAAAGATGTTCCTTCACTATAATATCTGCTTAGAAAAGAGAAGCAAGATAAGTACTTGAGAGTTGGAGAAGTAACCAGTCTTTGTGGTGGTAGTAGCTGTAGAGAAGATAAGTTGAGGGTGGATGAATTTTGGCCTAGGATTTCTGGGCCGCTCTGTGGATGTTGAGTCAGTGTCTTCACTTTCTCCTTCATCTAGTCATAATTGTAATAAAAAATAAAAAATACTTTTTTAATCCCCCTTTTTTTTTTCCTAGAAGATTTAGATTGAAATGTTACTAAAGGAATATGTGGCTTCTACCTTTGCTAGCTTGCTGTTTTGCTCTTGTAATGCCCTTGCCTGTCATGTCATATGCACAACTAAAAATTATATTTATATATCCCAAATGTTTTTATGTAGAAACCTCCTAGCAGTTAGAAGAAAACTAATTAATTTCGCTTCACAAGCAGAAATTTAATTTAATAAACTCTACTAACCAAAAAGTCAAAGAAGAAACTGAGTAAAAACATTTAAGATTACTTCCAGTAATGTCATACTATTTGCTTCCTTCTGAGGGACAATTCAAATTATAGTAATTTGTTTATCTATATAGGACTTTGCTTTAACATGTCCTTGTCACTGCACATGAAATTCAGTTCCAAACTTGTATGTTATACACATTCTGTTATTAGAGAATTTTTCTGTGATATATTCAATGTCCCTGTGAGCATCTCATTTTACAAGACATGCAGTCTAGCCAATATTCAATATCACCCTCAACCCCACAACACACATCTTACCCTTTTATGCATCTCTGAGATGGATTGATTCATAACTTGGTTCTGCAAAAATCAAATTGATCAGTCAGTTGAAGATTGAAAATAAAATAAAATTATATGTGCTAATGTTAATTCTTTAATTTTAAGATTACATATATTCTCTTTTTTTTGTTTCTATCTTCTTATTTCTTGTATATTAATGAAGAAGCACTCTTCACCTTTCTTGTTCGGATGCGCTTCAGAGATGTGTCAAGCTGCTGCTCCAAACTCTGAAGCTCTTTCATACTCAAGGGATCCAGATCATTACCCAAGAAATTCCTATATTGAAGATGACATAATTATAAACTATATATCATTCTTTTCCATAACATTGTTGATTTTGAAGCATCAAAGTGGGATAGTGCCAAGTGTCATGACATGAAGAAATTTTAAAACATCCTCCAAAGCTGAAAGTAGTTGTACATCTTACCATGAAATCTAAATAAAGTACCTTACGTTCCTATCCAAGACTTCAACCTTAGCGGTGAGCTTGACATATTCGAAAGACCAATTCCCCTACAATCAAATGATCTTCAGTTACTACTGATGTATGTGGCTTACATGGAAAGTAGATTCATACAATGTATAACAAGGACATTTGGCTATTAGACCAATGGGAATATTTTCAGTACCTAATTTTTTTCTTGTATACCACTACCGTGATTAATTGTTAAGTGTGAATTGACTCTAGTACGTCACGGCTAAAAGACATATATCTATGAAATTACGTTCAACATTTTTGACAAGTAAATTGGCCTCTTAGAACTAGTGATGGTTCCAATCATTATTTTAAATCGAGGTTGCATTGTAAATAAAAAAAAATGGCATTTGAGAGAAAATGTGGATGATTCGGCTGGAACTGCGGTTGCAAATTGTAACCAAAATTGTAGTTGTCCACCGCCATTTAAAACAACGTTACCATATAAAGAGCATCCAGCCATATTAGTAACTGTACCACAATATATTTATTGTCCAATTTGCTCCTCTCTACATGAAAATGATTTTATTAATTTTTTCTATAACTTTGAAATTGACCGAAATAAATTTTTGTATACAGAAATCTTTCGAAGTTGATTATAATACATGATTTTTAACATGTATATTTTGGCTATTATATGTATATGAGGTTGAAGAAGTTATTATGTTCTTGTTATCCTCACCTCATCATAAGAGTATTGCTAACGAGTGTAGAGCTTTTTATCTCTGAAGAGCATATATATTTCCTCTCTAACTAACATCAGTAGTAGGACTTAATACATTTTCATATATCTTTTTTTTTCCTCCCCAGTTATCCTGTTCCTTCTTTAATATGCATAGACTACAAATTGCATACGAAAAACCTATAGTTTCTCATTCCTACGACCTCCCCACGTGCACAATGAAGGAAGAAAACATAGAAGGATAAATCGCTAGCTACTGACTATGTATTAGGAAGATGGTTATTTGTTAGATATTAATAGAAGTTATATATCTAATTAAGATCATGAAGTACCTGTGATTCATTGTTAGCTCCAGCAAGTGCTGTATGAGTATATCTCTCGTAACGTTCCAGAACGTCTTCCACGCTGTTACACAAGTTAAAATGAAAAACTAAACAAATAGAAAAACTTTAATAAAACTCGTAATTTTTATTTTTCTCTATGCCGTACTCTAAAATGCTGGGGACGTTGGAGAGGAAAATTACATGCATTCACCAAAAATTACATCAAATGGGCATGCAATTTAGAAAAACAGTTAATTAGTTAATCTGTCTATGCTGACCTGAATATAGAAGGCCATAGAAGTAACCGTATCTATTAAAATAGTTATGTACTTTCAATAAGTAGCTCTTCGAAGTAGTACATACAAAATTGCAACTACAAACAATAGTGAATTTACCATTGGGTATTGATGAAAAGCTTTGATTAACATGTTATCCCAAAAAATTATTTAGCTTCACGCTTGTCACCAAATTCATCATAAGAAGATTTTGATGGCCCACATATCATTTGCTTAAGCTTTGTCTGTAAGGCTTGCTGGATTAATATAGGAATGAATGCAAATTAAATTAATACTAATCAGTCACGAAAAACAAAAAAAGGAATACTATATTGGAATCGAAAGAAGCTACTTTTTTTTAAGCATAAGAAATCACTTTTAAAATTTCATGTTCATATACTATGCCAAAATTTTAAAAATTGGACCAGACCAATTGAGTGAATTAATTATATTGGGAGCTCTAGTTAAGTCTTCAGTTCGAATGTTATCTAGTTCAACCATAATTAGAAGTTTCACCCATCTACTTTCAGGTTCGGCTTTTAATTAAAATATTATACATATTATATTCATGATGCTTCTCAAATAGGATTTTTGGACTAATTGAAACTCTCACTAATCTATTAACAGAGTTAGACTTGGCTGAGAGTGAATAGGAAAGGAAAGCCAATGTAAAACAGATATTTATTGAAGTGCTGAAATGCTTTCTTATATAAGATGATATGGAAGGAATGAAAAATCGCACCCAGCATGATGAAATCAGCATAGTGGCCCTCGACGGCTTATTGTTCACTTGCCCAGCGGGTTATGCTGCCCTCCCAGTGGGTATGTATGATGCCAACGTGGTGATTTTTACATTTTTTCACTTACCCAGCAGGTTTCCAACCCACTTAGTGAGCCGATGCTCCGTATTTTGACGTTTTTACCTCCTTTATGGGCTTGGGTTCTTTTTTTATGGTCTAAAAGGCCCAAAATCACTATTAAAGAGAAGAAATTACATGTTTAAGATTATTCTTTAACTCCTCTAAGGATCAAAAACAAGAAAGAGCTTGGAAATCATTTTCCACTAGGGGTGTTCGCAAATTGGATTGGATCGGGTTTGAGGAGAAAAATCATCCGATCCAATCACGTCGATTTTGTTAATTCATCATCTAATCGGTTTGGTTTAAAATTTAAATCCAATCTGATCCGATCCAATTTAAAACAGTTTGGATTGGATCGATTTTTGGTTTTAATCTTACTATTATTTTTTTAAAAAAGGTATTAAATAAATAATATGATATATAATAAATATGTTAAAAAATAATTTAAAATATCAAATATTTCATTAATAAGTCATTATATAACTAATACTTCAAATATATATTATTAAAAATAAACTTACACAACTTGATAATTATTTTTATGTATCTTTACTCAAATAATTACTAAAAAAATATCTTTAAATAAATATATTTTTTATAAACAAGTATAATTTATGTTATCATTTTACAAATTTATAAGAAATAAAAACATAAACCTGAGTGATGATAAAAAATTACAAGTGAAAATGTATATGCATGTATAAGTTCAGTTTGGATTAGATTGGATTGGTTTTCAAAATCAAATCCGAATTCCGATCCAATCTAATAAAAAATTTCGATTTTTATTTTTTTTTGATTTTCAGTTTATTTGGTTTTCAGTTTTTTGAATCAGTTTTTTCGGTTTTCATTGGATTGGATCGGTTTATGAACACCCTATTCTCCACCATTGAAGATTGAAGGAAGTGACAACAATCCTTGAAGATTCATAGTTCTATCCTCACCTCTCTTTTATAGATTTGTTTTCTTTTCCCTTTTTATGATTTTTTAATACCCTCTCTATCCTCATCGTGGCATGCAAGTTGGAGATGGTGAAGTGTCGCACGACTCAATGACTTGGAGAAGAAGGCCTTGGGGAAGTGCTAGAGTGTCACACATCCATCTTTTAGGGTTTGTGTGTAGAAAAGATATAAAGATAGGGTGAGGGGATAGGGAGGTGCAAGCGAGTGAAAGCACTTTAATTTTCAAACTAAGCAACTCGTTGCCACTTGATTAAGCCATTACCCATATGTTCAAACATTCAATTTGTCAGTTGGTGTCTCTGCATTTGCACTCAAAAGTCAGAACTTTACCATTTCATCCTTTTAAGTGTCACCAAACCTACCTGTGATAACCTGTCAGTTACGATTTTTATATGGTGAGTTACAAGAAGTCCACAGCGACCAACATCCTACATTCATTGCCAAGGACACTTCTTATTCTATTTGTTGCCTTCACCATTCTATTTATGGCTTAAAGCAATTCCTTCATGTTTAATTTGACCGATTCAGTTATGCCTTAGAATAGTTTGACATGACTAGGTGTGAAATTGGTCACTCTATATTCTTTCTCCATTCATCCTCTATCACTTGCATTTATCTTGTAGTTTATGTTGGCAACATTATCATATCCAGAAATGACAATACCAATATTCCTCATCTCAAATACATTTGGCCCATCAATTTTAAACCAAGAATTTGAGCACTCTCAAATACTTCTTGGGTATCAAAGTTACCTAGTCTGCCTTTAGCATTATCCTTATTCAACACAATCATGCTTTGAACATTCTTGCGGAAACAAACATGATTGATTCCAAACCTTGCAATACCCTATGAATCCTATTGTAAAGTTGCTCATGAGCTAGGGAAAGGCATTGGAAGTCCTAGGCAGACACTGACACCTGACAAGTAGACTTTTCTAACTTCCAGTAACTA
This sequence comes from Spatholobus suberectus, assembly GCA_004329165.1. Taxonomy (NCBI): domain Eukaryota; kingdom Viridiplantae; phylum Streptophyta; class Magnoliopsida; order Fabales; family Fabaceae; genus Spatholobus; species Spatholobus suberectus. Next base: position 5,878,057 of record CM014731.1, read on the forward strand.
AACCTAATATTACCTATGTTATAAACATATTAAGTCAATTTTTGAATCCTCCTTGTGATGCTCATTGGGATGTTGTAGTCCGTAACCTTTAATACATTAAAAATGTATCTAACAAAGGTTTGTTTGATGCAAACAAAGGTGATACTAAAATTGTAAGCTACTCCAATGTTGATTAGGTAGGATCCTCATTTCGTAGAAGTTTTACATTAGGCTATTGTGTGTCTTTTCTAAGGAAAATTTAATTTCACGGAGAAGCAAGAAATGAAACATATGTGTAGGTTGAATACCATGCTATGGTCTCCACATCATGTGAACTAATGTATCTTTGACGATTATTTCAACAATTAATGTTAGGAGATGTCAAAGAAATGAAGTTGATTTGTGATAATCGAGATGCTCTCCGATTCTAATTCAATCCTAATGTTCGAGAAAAGAAACTTACAAGTGTAATAACAATTAACGTTATCAATTTCAGTTATCAACTTAGTGACATGCTCCCCAAATCCCTCAAAGGGTCTCAGGTTGTAGCAAACTTAGCTATATTATTTGTATGCTCTAACACAGGTAACCTATGTTTAAATTAGTTTCAGCGCATATATATCGCCAGTATTTAATTAGCATTTATTATATAATATTACTATACCTCACTTATATAAATATAGATAGAAAATATGCGGTTTACTTTTGACACACAATTATCAAATATAATAATAATAATAAAAATTATATTTTTAAATAAATATAATAAATAAAATATTGATTATCTAATAATTATTCGTAAACTATTAAGATCAAACTTACAAAATTTGAGCTTAATTCATTTAAACCTATCTATAAAATTGACTTTGTTGACAAACAAACCTAAGAAATTTGATGAGTGAAATTCAAATAAATCACGAATAAACAACTGATATACACCCCTATGTACACATAAGCAACATATATAAAGATATATTCATCTTATGCTGCAAATATATATCCAGTGCATTAATATATAGTTATTAAGTTCGAATAGTTAATCCTGTGAAAAGAGTCAAGTGGTCGGGAAAATAAATCTTTTAGTGCATTTATAGAAAGTGGCAATGATTAGATATTGAAGAGATAAAGCAATTAATCTTTTTTTAGAATGTTTTCCACTCAAGAATTCCAACAAGAATTAAAATATGCGCACTTAATACAATATAATATGCAAATTGTACTATTTCCAAATAATCTAATATATATCCGCATTTATCGTAATGCAATATATTATATATAATAGCAAAAAGCTTGCACTATCATTTCATTTCAGTGTTTTGTTTTTGGGATTTGAGAAGTAAGGTAAAGCAATCTGTTTTTTTTTTTCCTGTTTGTTATAGTATTTAAAAAATGAAAGGACAAGTGAGAGTTTTATATCTATCATGGACCTACTGAAAAAAAATTAAAATCAACTCACTCAAAGTCTCAAACTTTAAATTCCCTACTAAGTGATAATTGAACTCTCCGATAGGATCTACTGTATCTCTCTTGTCATTATCTTTGAAACATGAGATGTGATACATGTACAACAATTCATATAATAATTTATATAACATCACTTTTTGTATCTATTTCCCTTTATTATTATAAGATGCAATAAATGATGTGCAAGAAAAAAATAGACACAAAAAAGTATTGTTATACAAATTATTGTATGAGTTATTGTACAAATAACATTTCTCAACATAATTAAAACAACGTAAGTATAGAGCTTAGAGTCTTCGCTTATCATAGACACGTACAACTATTGTATTTCCATAACCTTTGTTTTGTCATATTGTTTATATCAACTTATTTGTTCCACCAGGCACCATCATTTGACGACCCTAACCCTAAGTCATCATATATACTATAAACCTAAACAGATGGAATTACAATTTTAAGCTCCTATCAAATCCTCCACGGTTGTTTTGGAAGCATATTTCTATATTAGCTAAGTTTTAGCCCGCTGGATAATAATATTCATGAACACATTAAGGGTTTGTTTGATGGTCAGGATAAGATAATATATAATAGGATATGAAAGTAGGATAAGAACAAGATAGGATAAAAGCAGGATAAATTATAATTTTATCTAATGTTTGGTGTACACTAGATAACAAACCAGATAACGATAGGATAAAATATAAATTATGTTCAAATAACAAAATTACTGTTTCATGAAATTACATATAATTCTCTAAAAGTAACTTTAAATTTAATTTTTATTTTTTACAAAAAAATTACAATTTTAACTAAACTATACAATATTATTTTTTATTTATGTAGTTACTTTTCTTAAAATTATAAAAAAATTATATAAGGAATATGATAGTATTATCATATCCTACTAGCCCAGCAAACAATGTATTGCAACAGGATAAGATAGTTATCATATCCTATCTTATCATATCCTAGCCAACAAACGAGCCCTAATAGTTTAGGAGAGAAAAAAAAAACTCATTCAATTAATTTCACAATATGTGTATATGAACAGTTGTTATGAAACATGGTAATCTTAATTTCTTATTATGTCTTGGGTAATCATATCATAACGATACTAACCTTTAAAAGAGAATTAAAGTATCAAAATATCATAATAATCATTTATATATTAATTTTTAATTTAAAAAAAAGAAAGTTTAGAGGGAAGAGTTGTTTCATTCTAAGATCAAGACATGTCACCCATCACAACAAAAACCTACTGCGACACATACAAATGAGTTATATCAATAAAAGACCGCTAAGTAAAAATAGTATTAATTATTTGTATTAAATGATTTGGATTAATTATATTTGTATTTCAAAAAAAAATAACTGTAGTTTTTGTCAAAATGGAAAAACTTCTAGTCTGGCTATGTTTTTGCTTTTTTGATTGAAACCAAAAGTCCAGAATCCAGAAGCCTTTTCAGTTATAATGTGACTACTTTTGTAAAATCCTAAAACAAATGATACCGTTTTGCGTCACCTCTTCCAACAGTTACATATAATTTGGATTATAAATAATCATTGATTAGAGCTGTGTTTGGTTATTGGTTTGCACACATTTCAATACATTCAAACGGAGAACCATGTCTTTTGATACTTTTAGTTAATCGTTTTTGTTTGAGACTGCATCAACAAAACATGTTTCCCGGTACTTTTTGAACAAACATGCACTAAGTTGTGGCTTCTTATTACCCAGTGGATCAAAGTAAATAACTAAATATCCACATTACTAGGCTACAGACATGGAGCATATCACTCCCTTCCAAGGTGACACAAAGCTCTAGGGTGATATTAATTTGTAGGTTAGATTTTATTGTATATTAATAGAAAAATAACAAGGTGATCGACTTGATATTTATAGTATATACATATCTACACTAATATATCTATAAATAACAAAAAAACCACACGCTGACGCACACACATAAAACTGTTATGTCTATGAACGTTATATATTCTACGAAAACATATAAACAAACTTTTAAAAAAGTAATAAAGAAATCTTCCATTACGAGTATATGACTTATGAGATAACTGTATGCGATAAGAGAAAAGTATATAGGATAGTGAAATATACGTGACCAGAGCAAATAAAATAGACCTTTTCTCTTAAAAAAAACTTGGTGTTGAAACCAAAGTGTATATGTAAAAGGTGAAAACTCCAACAAGTTGTAGTATTGCATACTCGTATTGGATTGGTCGAATTAAACTTAGTTAGCACTATATTTCAGGGTAAGGTGAAACAAATACACACACAAATAAATAATAATAATAATAATAATGACCAAAAAAGAAGATGAGCACTGAGATAGAACAAGGAAACAAAGAAAACAGACATACGACATACACGGTTAAATTATTGACAACACGAAATTAAGAATTATGGTATATGGTAATAAAAATTAATTTCCACAACCAGATGAGTGATATATAGCAAAATAAAATAATAATAAAAAAAGGTGGATCCAACACACAACAAAAAGCATATACAAAACATATAACCAAAAAGGAATAAGAAAAAAAAAATTAATGGAATGGGGAATGAGTAGGAACCTGCGTTCAGAGGAATACTCAAAAAGTTTGCCTTTGGTAGAGAACATAATCAAAGCCACTTGAGCATCACATAGCACAGAGATTTCGTGCGCTTTCTTGAGAAGTCCCGTTCTCCGCTTCGAAAACGTCACTTGCTGGCTTGTTTTGTTCTCGATCCGCTTCAGCTGAACCCTACCCCTTCCCATCTTCGTGCTTAATAATTCTCTCACTACACTAATTCTACGAAAGCACAATCAGAATTAGCTGAAAAAGAGAAACACAACAGGTAAGGAAGGAATCTATATGTACATATAAAGAAGGTTGGCTGTGTGTTTGTATAAAGAAGGAAACCCTAGCTAGGGTGCAAGTAGAGAGGGAGTGGCATTCACCTGAACCAACGACGACTGAGAAAGAGAAAAGGAACACGAAAGCAAAAGAAATGGAGGGTGTCTAATAATAGGATAGCATGCCCATTTCTTTTTTCTATCTTTGTGCTTCAGAAATAATGGCTACTTTAATTGTGAACGAATAAAAAAAAAAAAAAGGGGGGGGAAATGGGAAAGGAGAGAGAAAAATAAAAAGGGTGGAATAACATTGGGAAAAGAACAAAATTAAGGTACGATGCGCTGACGAGCTGTGATTGGAGGGTGGGAATAGGGTACGCTGCGTTGTCGAGCTGGAATTGAAGAAGAGTGTGAGAGTGTTGATGTGTGAAATTGACACGGCTCAGCACTGGGAGACAGGCCGTACGATGATGTGGGACCCATGGATAAGTGGAGGAACGGGAAACGGGTTTTGATGTGTTGTGTTTGTGGCACTCAGCCTTTGCTTCTCATTGGTTGAAGGCGCACCCTCATTTCACACGCTCCGTTTGCTTCTTTCCCTATGCGAGTGCAGTGTTATACTAGTGCAGTGTAAGCGTGTTTTTTAAATTTCTTCCCATACAAAACAAATAATGTGAAGGAAAAAACTTAAATATAATACTATAAGTATTATTAGTATTGTTTCTCTAATTAGAATTTGAGTTTTTTTTGGTAATTTGTATAATAAAAGATTCTGTTATTAAATGTTAATATGTATTACTGAAATAAAACTTTAATTCTAATTAGAGAAAAATATTAACAGTACTTATAATACTACATCCAAGTTTTGTCCTAAAGAAAATATTAAAAAAAAAAACACTTGTCAATTTGTGAGGTGTAGAACATCTTTGATATAAGTTATAATAAGAAAGAAAATACACATCTTTATTTTTTATCATTAGTTAAAATTTATTGAAAATCACATAAATTTATGAATATTTTGTTTTATTTCAAAATTATTGATATTTAAGGTTAGTGTACATAGATTAAAGAGTATTTAATAAGTATAAAATATTAATATATTTAGTCTAAAATACACTTATTTAATATAAGATGTAAATATAGTTTATTATTTGTTAAAGTGCTTTTTAAATAGATTGTAAGTGCAATATTTCTTGTAAACATCCAATCTAATTATTTAAGTAATGGTATGTGGAAAAAAATTAATAAAACTTGAAATTTGTAAAATATCAATAGTTTTAGAATGGAGGGAGTAAGTTTCACTTATGATTTTGTAGTTTCTAATAAATGTTAAATAATAATAAAGAATGTGTTAGATGGAGTGTGTCAAAAAGTGTGTTATTAGCACTCCTCTAATAGAAAAAAGAAATGTTACCAATACATTCTCTACACACATTCTCTTTAATTGGTTGAAATTTATTAGAAATCACAAATTTTTATGTGTCCCAGTTTTATTTGATGAAGCTCATGACTTTGTATTTTTTAATAAATTTTAACTGATAGTGGAGAATATGTTAGATAATGTGTTACTGGCACTCCTCAATAGAAAAATGATAAAAGCACACCTCGTTTTTAGGGGTGTATAGCTGGAAGAAAAAAAGAGAAAAAAGAGAGAGATAAAATAATAGATGTAACAAATGATGTGAAGAAAAATTAAAAAAAATGAGAAGAAAATAAAATAGAAGAAAATGTAGATGTATAATAATAATAATAATAATAATAATAATAATTTTATAATAAGTGATTATAATATGTTTTTATAAAAATACTGTTTATATTTTTCTTTCTTTTTTGTTTGATGGTAGTTTTAACATTATTTTAATTAATTTTTATTTTTCCTACTACTATAGATAATTTCAAACTCTTTTCTGTAATTTTGCCATAAAAAACGATCTAATGTACAATCTAAATGAAATACATTATTTTAAAACTACTTTTCACCTATTACATCCAAAAATAAAATTATTCATATAATTAAGGGTTAAATATGTTTTTGGTCCTCCAAAAATATGACAAAATTGATTTTAGTCCTAAAAAAAAAATTCTTGAAAAAATCTCTCAAATATTAAAAATACCCTAATTAAACTCTTGTGCTAAACTCTATTGAACTTTTCTGTTAAATGATGACTACATAAGCTTTCAAGTAAAGTATTTTATTACCTGAAGTGATCAGTGATAATTTTAATAAAAAATTTTGTAATTACTTTTGCTTTAAGGTTAAAAAAATCTGTAGTTTAGGGTTAAACATTTAATAATTTTATTAAAAAAATATGTTACTAATTTGATTTGGATATAACAGTTGATATGAACGGCCACATCAGCAAATTAATGGTAACTGTAATGCTAATGTGACCATCATGTAATAGAAAAGTTAAACAAAATTTAGCACATGGATCTAATTAGGGTATTTGTAATATTTAAAGGACTTTATTCAAGAAAAAAAAATTGGAGACTAAAACCAATTTTGTCATATTTTTGGAGGATAAAAAACATATTTAACCCTATAATTAATTATAATAATAATTAATCATATTTAAAAACAATTATTAAAATAATCTATTTCACAACTAATATCCAAGCACATGTTTGTCTTTAAACTAATAAAATTTGATTATAGATTTAGAGGATTGATTTTATAATTAAAAATTTGTTCTACCTAAATCAATTAATTTAATATTTTTTTTGTTATTTTATCAAAGAAAAATGTTAATGACATATTTTATTAATAGGTCAAATTCATGTGTACTCTATTAAGTAAAATGAGTTTTATCTTTTTTTTTAATGAGATACATGCATTATTTACTGGAATCCTTATAATTTTACTCCGAAAAAGCAATGTACTACAAAATATGTTAAAAAGTGCATTATTAATATTTGTCGAGATTCTCGAGAACCCACTAGGGTCAGCCTAGTGGTGAAAGATTGGGTAGTATGTATGAGGTTATAAGTTTTAACTTCAGTGCGACCATTATACACAAAAAAAAATGTTGAGAACAAAAGGATAGTTGTTGGAACTCATCAAGGTGAATCCCCTTGAATTAAAATAACATGTCCCATTTCTTGTACCCATTCCGACCTCTTTAATTGAAAAATCACATGTCATTAAAAAAATTGTTTTTCTTTAAAAATAAAATTTTCTCTCCTAATTACTATTTTTTTTGTTTTATTGCTATTTTTCAATATTGAATAAATAAGAAAATGGACAAGTGATTTGGGTCTAGCCCCTCTATGGTTTTCAAAAATTAAAAATTATAGATCAAACCCAAAATGAATCGAATCAAAGTAATTTTTGGTTAACTATAATGTCTATAAGTCAAATATAAGGTCTATAAATTAAATATAACCAATCACAAATTTAGGATAATATTAGAATCTCTTTAGTAAAGATTCAATACAATTTTTATTTTATTTTAATGGATTATGGACTTTTACTTAATTGTATCCATAAATATTGTCCTCTCGCAATGATTTCTTATTGAACCAAATTGAGCCCTGGATTTGAGTTTGAAAAAAAAAAGTTTACAAAACCGAGATTAAAGCAAAAAAAATTACAAAATAATTAAACCATAATATGTTTGTATAATATTTTGAGTGATATTGCTAGCAGAGATACTTTTTTCGGGGAAGTCCTGCTAAAATAAATATAGATCGTTAATGAAAGAAAATAGGGTTAAATATATTTTTTGTAGAATTGATTTTAGTCTCCAAATATTTTTTTCCTTGAATAAAGTCCCTCAAATATTAAAAATATACTAATTAGATCCTTATGCTAAACTCTGTTTAACTTTTATGTTAAATGATGGCTACATCAGCATCACAGTCACCATTAATTTGTTAATGTGACTGTCCATGTCAACTGTTTTGTTCAGGTTAGATAAATAACATACTTTTTAAATAAAATTATTACATGTTTAACTCTAAATCACAGATTTTTTTAATCCTAAAGCAAAATCAATTACACGATTTTTTATTAAAAATTATCATTGGGTGTTTCAGGTAATAAAATAATTTATTTGGAAGCTAATGTGGTCATCATTTAATAGAAAAGTTAAACAAAGTTTAGCACATGGATCTAATTAGGATATTTTAAATATTTGAGAGACTTTATTTAAGGAAAAAAAATTTTGGGGACTAAAACCAATTTTGTCATATTTTTAGGGGACCAAAAATATATTTAACCCAAGAAAATATGTAAAAACGAGAGAAAAAAAGATAAAAAGATTAATGATGGTAATTTTTGAAATCTGTGCAAAATACTTTTTAGGCTAAATTGCATTTTTGGTCCTCTTATTTTTTTTAATCTGCAATTTTGGTCCTCCTATTTTTTTTAGAGACATTTTGTCTTCCTATTTTTAAAAATATGCAATTTTGGTCTTTCCGTCAAATCTCTTGCATTGACCATAAGTATTCAATGTTGATTCTGACATATTAATACTTAAATGATATGTTAAAGTTAGAGTCAACATTGACACGTCAGAGTCAATGTTAAACCACTAACAATCATTGAAAGAAATTTGACGAAAGAACCAAAATTGTGGATTTTTAAAATATAAGGGGACTAAATGTCTCTAAAAAAAGTAGGGAGGGACCAAAATTGCAGATTTTTAAAAATAGAAAGACTAAAGTCTCTAAAAAAAAGTATGGGGACCAAAATGGCAGATTAAAAAAAAAGAAAGACCAAAAATATAATTTAGCCTACTTTTTATGTAAGCATAGTTTTGTAATATTTAGTGTATTTTTTGTGATACTTATTATTTTGGAAAACGGTAATTTTATTAGTAAAAGTTGTTTTATTTTTCTGATTATATGTTAATTTAGACAGAAAGACAAATTAAAAAGTTATTTCTACCTTTCTAAGGGTATAAAAAATAACTTTTTTTATAATATTTATATTTAAAATTTTTATTCATGATTGTTCTTATTAGTGAAATGAATTTTACATATTATTTTTTTATTTATATTTTATATATTAAGCGTGTATGTGTGTGTGTTCTTTGCATATCATTTAATTATATAATTTGCTTTTTTCTTGGGTAGTATATATGATTTTCTTTTATTTGTGTAGAAGTTAATTAATATATAATTTGATATTATTTTCAAGGTAAAGTTAAGTAGAAATTCGTTTTATAATGTTTACATATGATTTAATTGCTTTGGGCATCATTTTTTGATTTATACAAATGTTTTCTTTTTTATTTATTTTTTCTATAGCCACAAGTAAAGTATATTACAATGAGCATGTAGTGTATAGGTACATCATCATGTTTTCTTTGAACTATTAATGTGATTTTTTTCCTCATCATCCAATTTTATGTTAATACCTTATTAATCAATTTAATGAGTTTGTATAATTCTTTTTTTCACATTAATTATATAAAATTTAATTTTTACCATTAGCTTTTACACTTCATTTGGTAGTGAAGAAAGAGGATGGAAGAGCGGAAAAAAGCATCAAAATTACTGTGCTCCCTTTATTTGGTAGTACAAAAAAGCAGCAAAATTTTTAAAAAAAGACGTGGGATCCACCAATAAATTTTTTTTTTGCAATTAAGCGAAGAAATGAGCAAAAGTTACTATGCATTGCGAGATGCTCTTCATAAAAATAACTTGTGTAAATCGATTTACATAGGCAGTGAAATCAATTTGCAATGTTTTTTTTTTTATTGACGTTTTATCTGTTTGGGGCAAATCCATTCCCCCCCCCCTGCCGGCTGTTTTATATAATAATAAAAATAATAAAATAATATTAATAATAAAAATAAATAATATTATTAATAATAAAAATAATATTATATAATCTCAAAAAGTTAATTGTCTTTCCATTTTTCTTCTATTCCTTTTCAACCAAACAATCTTAACTTCTACTCTATTTCTCACATATTTCTCTTTTCTTCTCTTTTCTTCCCTTCCTTTCCCTCTATTTTTTTCCTCTCTACCAAATACACCCTTAGTGTTTCATTGTAGACTTTAGACATTTGTGTATGATCACATTATTTCAGTCAAGTAATCAATGCTATTTTTAAATTTTAATCCCTTCAATTTTTACTTAATTACTTCTTTCATTATTTAACTTTAACTTTTATAAACTAAAATAAAAACAACTCTTGTGACTTGAGAGTGAGGATATAATCTTTTTTTTTTTATATACATCAAAAGTTTAGAGTGATGATATAATCTTCTATTATGTTCTGTTTTTCTTTAAATTAATCATTTTCAGTATTTTATTTCATTAAATTTTTCTCTAGAAATATCATTCATTTTACTATCAAATTAATTACTTTCAAATCATTTTTATCTATTAGATTAGAAATATGTTCTTTTAAGAGTGACTTAATCGATCGCTTATTATATTTTCTTTCAAAGAAAGCACATTTTATTTTAAAAAAAAATTTAAGATTAAATATTTTTTTTGTCTTTAAAAAATTAATCAAATTTAATTTTTATTTTTTTTTATTTGATCCTTACTTTTATAGAAACAAATATTTTATTTCTTGCTAATAATTTAATGTTCCGTTAGTTTTCTCTGCTTCAGCCAATAATAAAAAACCAACACTGGCTGACATAAATGGTAGCGACTTGTGTCTCTTAACAAAGTTGTCTAGGGTTCGAATCCTGGCCTTAAGTATGAAATAGATTATATTAGAAGGAAAATACTTACCTTATGTGCGCTCACGGTCTCCGGCAGTATCAATACCATGGTAACCCCAAAAAAAGAGAGTCAGTAATAAAAGAAATAAAAATGCCCCATCCATTATTCGCAGCCCTAATGAAATCCCCCAACGACTGTAATTGATGGAGGAAGCAACTCTGCTGCCATGATTGTCCATTTGTCATCATGTGTCTTTTCATTTATCAGCTTGATTGCACTTATGCCTCCTGCGTAATAGTAAACCATTTGTAGTCAACTTATGAATCGGGCATACTTTTAGTAGCCAAAAAAGTATTGTCTTATATTGTTGAGTAATGGCTGTTAGTGATTTTTTTAAAATTTAAATATATTCATAAAAATTATAAGAATGATGTAGTGGTTTAAAATGTTGGAAAATTTTCAATTAAAGAAGCGCCATTTTCTAGTAATCTTTTTAATACATAGGAATTATATACAATGATATAAAAAGTTGTAAGGAGTTGCAAATTTACTTCCTCAATTCCAAAATTATTGTTGTTTTAGAAATTAGGCTTGATCAATTTTTCCAATTATATTTTCATTTAATAATTATATGGATAATTAATTAAAAATTATTTCAACTAACTACATTTAACTCTTTGTCTTTCCACCACTTATGTCATTTTTTTAAAATAATTCTAATTTTCATTTACTCTCTTAACTATACCATCAATTAATCCACTAGAGTCGGCCTAGTGGTGAGGAGTTGGGATAGTATATGTATGAGGTCATAGGTTCTAACCTCAGTACAATCATTGTACAAAAAAAAAAAAAAAGTATACCATCAATTAATTTTAAATGACCCACCACTACAAGAATTTTGCGTTTTAGGGATAGCCAAAAACCACACTAAATCGACTTTAGCGTCAGCTAGCAATATAATGCTTCAAAGTTTGAAGCTAAGTTTTTGCGTTCAACATTTTAGCTTACGTTAATTAGTATTGGCAAAAAATGGATGCTAATTTGTAAAGACACTATGTCCTAACGTCCATGTAGCAGACACAAAACTGATGCAAACCTTTGTTGGTTATGATTGATGCTACCTTGGACATCACTCAAACCACCTACCTAACTCAAATCCTCCGCCTAACTTGAATCTTAATCCCCGCAAACCATTCCCGAACTATTGTTTTTGGAAGTATAAGATACAAGAGTAAATGACTTAGTCGTTGTTGAAGAAAATGAGAAAGAGAAGAAAATAATCAACCTTTATGGCAATTTTGATTTTGTTGTGAATCAATAAATACATCCTTACAAATGCTTGCTAAAACAACATGTGCAAGAGTTATTTTAATCTCTCGAGATTGATGTATTACAATAGAGAAAACACTTTTCAAAATGATTTTGTGTGATTTAGCAAGGAAAACAAACCTTAACAACCATTGCGAGAAGAATCCCTCAGGCTTCATATGACTCTAATTCCTTATGAAATGATTCATTCATGGAATATGGATTGTCCTTTCAGACAAATATTTGAAACAATATAAACACTGCAATCAATTCTTGTTTTATTTCTTTTTTCCTGTATTAACTCTTTACCTCAATTAAGTGGTCATGCCAATACAAAAATACTTCACAGTTTACTCGCTCCCATTCTAATTGATTGAATTCCAAGATTAATTCAATAGACCTTTCAAATATCTCATCAGTTTCAATAACTATTTTGTTTTTGTTCAGGTTAAAAGTCAATCACTAACAAATTTCCCAACTCAAATTGTTGCCACTAAAATTAGAGTCAAACCAAATTTGAAAGATCTTTAATAAATACTTAGTAGCAATATTTTTATATATAAAAAAAAAAACTAGGCCCAAATTTAAGAAACCAAAATGATATTTAAGCCTACCAAAATTTATATAAAGTATACTGTTTAATAAACATTGAAATAAAGTTATTATATACCAGATCAATTTAAATATATTTAATTAAAATAGTACTCTAAGTGATGAAATTTTATGATTATAATTTTATGCTCTTTTTTATTAGTTGTAGTGAAAAAAAAAAGAAAAACATAATTAATAAAAGATTAAAGGTCAATTTGATTTTCTTTCACTTTTTTTTGTTTTAAAAAGTAATTGTACACTATTCAATAATTAATTTCACATAAAAAATTTATTAGGTTTTGAAAATTGTTTTGGAAACAAATGTTTTGAAAACTAAGAAAACAAACATAGCTGGGAGAAATTTTCTCATCCCCTCTTCTGTTTTCTTTCAGTATTTTGTTCTAGTGTTTAGGAAATAAATTTTTAGGAAACATAAATATGCTTAAGAAATAAATACTTTCAAATCTATTAAAAAAACAAACAAATTTTAGAAAATAAAAAACTGTTTTTGAAAACAATGAACAAGCAAGGCCAAAAAGTGGAAGTCTCTTTAATTTACTGCAATGAACCTTTTACCAAACCCATTTCTCTTATTCATACAAACTCAATACTGTATAATCACTTATTCAAACTCAAATATTCGTTATTCAGCTGAAACTCAATTTCGTAATGCAGTCGATTTTGGTGCTTCAGCTGAAACTTGAAATAGTACCGTTTTATATGGTTTTCTCTCGTAGTTAAAAGCGATAACGTGCATCTCATTTTGAAATAAACTTTTGGAAGGGTATTATTAAGAGTTTAACAGGCATATACAATAATACTATCATTGCAATAATTCTACACTGTTAGTGCATGTAATTGGGTTAAGTCGGATTCAGTCGTGTTTAAGACTCAAACCAATTAAAGATAGTCAAGTTGGGTTGGGTCAAATTTGCCTTTTTTTTTTTTTTTCGAAGTGACCCAATCCAACTCAACCCGACCTTAATCGGGTTGGGTCATTGGGTTGGCCAATTCGAAAATTAATATAATTTCTAAATTAAAAAAAAATAAAATACTTAATTAGTTCAACTCATTTAACGCTTGTTCAATTTAAAATACAAGTTTAACTACACAAATTCAACACCCAAGAAAAATACAATATATATGAATATTATAATATTTTAATTTTTTTATTATTAAAATAATAGGTCGGGTTGAGAATGCACCAACCCATGATCCAACCCAATCTTAATTAGATCAACGAAAATCAACCCCAACCAACATGATGACTCGACCCGACCCATTGAAATGTAATTGGGTTTGGTCAAGTTGGTCGGGCTCGCGGGTCGACTACGACTCACTTACACCCATAAATGCATGTATTATTGGAATTGAATGCCAGTATAAAATAACTTTACACTATTAGTGCACGTATTATTGATTCTATTATTAATTATATATTCTAAAATGGATAACTGGATAAGTATATTCCTAAAAAAAACAAGGAAGATTAGAGATTGTTCAATTTTTATTTTTTATCTTTTTTATTTAATCCGCTCTATATAAATTAAAATAGTTATCTTAAATGAGAGCATTTTTAAGAGTTATTCTTCAAAGAGATAGTTTTTAGGAGTTTTTCTTCAATGAAAGCACTTTTAGAAAATTTTCTCAACCTCTTATCTCTATTAATCTATCCTTTTCTTCTTTATTTCTAAATTAAATTTCAATATTTTTAAAAAGAAATTATGAATAGTAAAAATTAACCTTGTATCACAATATAAATTGTTTAGCATAAATCTAAAATATAATTTATAAGTTTAAAAATATTTATTTATTACAATATTTAAATATTGTAATATAATTTATATATTCAATAATATTATTTATTATAAATTTTAATTGTATAAAATAAACATTTATCTTATACATTGCATAAACTAAAATACTAGTATAATACAAAAGAATTTCTCTCTCTCTCTCTCACACACACACACACATTTGAATTAATTTAAAAATAAATTTATCATCTCTTTGTCGTACAAAAGATAATAAAACTTTATTATATAAAAACAATCTTTCCATTTAAAAATGTAGAGTATAACAAAACAAGTAAACATGTGCAATAATCATTTTAATTTGAATACCTAAATATAGGACCACAAAGTTACTATTTTAGAAATGAACCGTTGTGGCGCCAAGGTTACCATCATCCACTGCTAGTCTAATTTTTATTCAACGTGCATGTATTAATAAGTAAAAACAAGAGAAAAAGAGACTCTCAAATCCTAGCTCAAGAACCTAATCCGGACTCTTTTCCCTACGTAAGTCGATATATTATGCTCAATAAAAAATGTTGATATATACAAAAACAGGCATAAACTTAGAAATATGCTATATGCTTGTTATGACAACAAAGAATGTGCATTTGTGGTCCATCAAGTCTAAACGAATATATAAGCGACATCTTCATATGACTGGTACTATTAAAAGACTACACTATTATGTGGTCCCATATTTGTTTTATTGTTTTTTGGTCTACATTGGTCTCATCCTTTCTTTAAACAAAAATATAATTACATGCTTTGTTCCTTTTTCTTTTTCTATTGAGTGAAGAAATTAGGAATCTAAGCTAGGGTTCATATAGAACTCATTATTATTGAGGACAATGAAATTGAACGGTCATAGACTCGTAAGTATGGTTGGCTTCAAGAATAAGAAAAATTCGGTATATCTAATTTATAAATACGGTTGGTTTGGGAATAAGGCAAACTCGGTGTATCTAGGTGAAGCAAGTTCTTGAAATAAATTTTTGCACCTTCTCTGGTAAAACTAAATTTCAAAGGCACCATTTATTTGGGCATGCATCAAAATCTTAATTTTGAGCTTTTCGAAGCATATATTTATTAGTCGGGAGTGACTTACTAATCTGTGAATAACATGATCTAATCCGGCCAAAGCATAATATGCGGGTCGGATTATGTTTTAGTAAGTAGTCAATTCTTAACTTAATGAATTTTTTTTAATATTTAAAAATTGTTTGGGGTTCATGTAGAGATAGAAATAGGTTAGGCTAGACTTTGGTAGGTCTAAGTCTGACCTTCATTAAAAAGATGAAGTTGACCTATTTACCTATCATAAGCATTTTTTAAAGGTCTAAACCTACTTGCATAAAAGTCTGGTTTGTCCTATAAATCTGCTTAAAAGTCTATTTTCTTATAGAATCTTGCTAATCAGTGTCCTAGGGCACCGATTAAGGAATCAACAAATAATTTTTTTTATTAAAAGTGTTGCATTGAAAATCATAGGAGAGTGCACTGCTGCATTTTCCAATAAAAACTTTCTATTTTTTATTCCTTAACTAGTGTTCTAAGGGTACAAGTTAGCATTTTTCTTTCTTATAAGACTTATAAAAAAACTAGTAAACCTATTAACCTAAATAGGCTTGTTGGCTTAAAAAGGCCTATTGACATAAAAATACCCATTAATAATTACATATATTTTTTATTATTATACATAATATATGTATTATGTATAATTATGTATATATAATATAACATAATAATATTTTATTATATATGTATATAAATAGGTTGGTCTATTAGGTTTAATAGCTTTTTTAAGGCTTAAGACCTGACCTTTTTAATTTAAATAGGCTTTTTAAAAAGCATATGCCTAACCTTTTTAATAAATGAGCTAGGTTAGGTCAGGCCTTATACAGGCTAGGCTATAGGCCTTTGACAAGTCACCTAACCTATTTCCACCCTTTTTCGTGTATTGTGAGCGCCACACATTACCTTTATATTGCAAAATGCTTTTTTTTTAATAAAAAAAATTCGAATGAAGAATGATCGGGCAAAAATTATAATTAACCACCTCTTCTCTTGATAAATATTTCAAAATCCAAACAAGAAAAAGACAACCACTAAAACGGCATTCCCTTCAATCTGTTTGTTGGCTTCACTAAATTCTTCAGTACATGTGAGAACAATATTTGTTATTCTTTAGTTCACACTTATTTATCCTATTTCTATATTATAAATTAAAATTTTTAACTTCTCTTTTTGAGAAATGAATTTCACATACTATCACTGTAACAAGCTAAAAAATACATCCCTCAATCATCTCAAACTGTTTTGCTTTTATCTTTTATTTGTATATTTAATTTTCTTAACCGTTATCTATTTTAATTTAAAAATAATTTTATATCACAATTTAGGTTATTCATTATAAATCTAAAATATAATTTATTATAGATTTTAATTATAATATAATTTATAAATTTAAAAATGCTTATTTATTATGAATTTTAATTATAATTACATATAAATAAATAGTTATCATGTGCAATGCACATGCTAAAATAGTATTATTTTAGATTTTGTGCCTAAATTAAATTTCTTTCCACTCAAACTTTAGATGTTACACACTGTAACATATTTAGTGAGAAAATTATTTTTATATGAGAGTAAGAGAGGAGAAAATTTAGGTCATATAAATCATATAAGCATGGTCAAAATTAATTTTTTTTAAAATCACATGATCACTTAAAAAAGTTACATGATCATTCATGATAAGATCTAACATTTAATATTTATTCATCTCGTATAAAAATGAGTTTCTTACTAGATACGTGTGTGTACATAAAGAGAGAGAGAGAATGGATCAAGTTACTCCAGGAGTAATTCTTGGTAACGTTACCTCCTTCAATGACTCATTGTACAAATTGAATTTTATTAATCTAACCGTTGAATATTTTGATATTAACTAGATGATCATGCGTATCAAATTTTAGATAAATTAGATATTGATAATAGTCACATAATCTTATTATCAATATTTATTCATATTTTTAAAATGCATATTATATGTTCAATTGAATTTAGTTAATGAAGTATCAAATAGTTTTAAATTCTTAATTATAAAAAAATTGAAGACTTCTTCCACTCAATAAGAACTTTTAATTTAAAGGCTGGATTAAAAAAAATTTAATTTGTACATAAAGTTATTGAAGGGAATAACTCTACCAAGATTTACTACTAGAATAACTTGATCCCTCTTCTACCAAGAGTTACTCCTATAGTAACTTGATCTCTCCTCATATGTGTGTGTAGAATTATCCTCGAATTATCCTTCATTTTCCATCGAAGCTTTAATTGTTAAGGCTTTTAAACGTTAGGGTGTACACTGATTGGATTGGCTCGGGTTTAGGGTAAAATCAAATATGAATCAATCATTTTTAATTAGGTTGGTTTAGTTTAGGTTTTAAAATTTTTTTTGGCCAATCTAAACCTAGTCAATCCAATTGAGATCAGGTTAGTTTGCTTTTGGACATTAGGATATGATAAAAAAATAAAATATTATATCTTTTCAACTTTTTTTCTCCATTTATTATTCTTTATATAAATATTTAATTTTATATTAATGGAAGGTAAAAATGTTCCTTGTTGTTTAATGATTAAGTATTTATTTTATTTAATATTTAATTTTTTATAGTCATCACTTTACATATATCATTACTTTTTTATGCTAAATACAATAAAAAAATATATAATAAACATGACCAAATTAAGACATTTGATAACACTAAATAAGATCATAAAAAGATGAAAATGAGTGAAAAAGAAAGAAAAGATAAAAGTAGAAGAAAAATATAAGTTCTAAGCTCTAAAATGTATTAATCTTAAAGTTAAAAAAAATACTTGATCAGTTAATCAAATTGGTTCAGAATTCAAGAATCAAACCAATTATAATTGATTTGGTTTGGATTTGAAGTAAAAAGAACCAATTAATCAAACGAATCCAAACCAATTTAATTGATTTGATTTGGATTGTCGAGTTTATCATATCAATCTAATTTGATGAACACCCCTATTGAAACTTGTTAATATAGAGAATTATCCTTAAATTTTAATTATCTTGGTTAATTATGTAGACAATTATTATATTGGAATATACATAATCTTCTTCCACAAACAAAGTTATTAAACTTTATCTAAATCATTTGATATTTATTTACTTCAATTATATAATATAAATAATCGGTCACAATTTTTTATGATAATAAATTATGACAATAAAAATTACGTATTAAATTTAATCCATCCAATATGCAAGCTAAAATTAATACTAGTTACTCATAGCCCTGCAATCATTTTTGTAATTCCTAACCTCGGCGTTTATATTCTCTAATCATTTCTAGAATTATACTTTAGGAATGACGTAGAAAATTACCGAAATTTTAATTCCAAAATGCATCTATGAACATTCCAGAAATAAAATTTATTTCGAGAATGCTTGTAAATATACTGAGGAATTAAAATTTCAGACATGTGATTAAAATGATTCTGAATTTGTGGATAGCGAACACATGTGCTACAAACCACATTTCTTACAATCTTAACTCCTTTACTAAGTATAAAATAAGATAAATTGCAATTTTAGTCCCCTATTTTTGAAAATATGCAATTTTGGTCCCCCCCATTTTATTTTAGAGACATTTAGTCTTCCAAATTTCAAAAATTAGGAAAATTGGTCCCTCCGTCAAGTTGGTAGGCATTGATTGTTATCTATTAACGTTGACCAACTTAGCTGGCAACTTCTGAGCCACGTGGCAATTTAGCCATTAATTAATTTAAATAAATAGTTAACAAAAATAATAAAATTACAAAAAAATAAAGCAATTAAGGTTAAAACGTGTGTTATCCCTTCCTAGCCCTAAAACACATTTCCCCTTAATCAACGTTTCCTTTTCTCTGTTCTGAACCCCACGTGCATATTCCTCCTTCCCTTTCGGTGTTCCTCGTTTTCAACCTCTTGTCGACGCGCGTTCTTGTTCGTGCCCTTCTTTCTCATTGTCCTGTAGCTGTCCCACTGTGCACGTGTGAGTTGTTGTAGTTGATGGCAATGGATTCGAATGTATCCTTTTTTGGAGGTGAATTGCACGCACAGACCAAGGGACGTAGTGAACCAATGTACTGTTCAAGGTAACAGCAGCACATGGGTTTTTGTTCGGATGCAGTATTTTAATGTATGTGGTCCATGTTAGGGTTGGGTTTTTTTTTCTCTTGGTAAATGTCCATTGTCAGGGCCTTTTGTCCTTTATTGTTAGGGATTCCATTTTTTGTAATTTTGTTGGTGAAAAGGTTTTTGTATGGTGCGAGGATAGTACTTGCCATTACTGAACTGAATTTTTTTTTTTCTTATTTTGGGTTGTTTAAAAGAGAAAGTTGCCATTATTAGTATGTAGCTGTTTTGGTATGTCAAAAATTCTCATGATAGAATGTACACCTTAAATGAATTTTACCTACTAGCACGAGCAATATAGTCTTATTGAACTTGTTATTTATCTTAGTGTTTTCATTGTTAATAGCTTATAAATATTGTTCAGTATATAAATATGGTTCAGGTTGATTGTAAATAAAACTTTTGTTGCAGGCCTACTACAGTACAGAAGGTTAGATTGTGCATCCACCATAGTGGACTGTTTGTTTATGAACCCTTCACTTTGTATGTTAAGGGGACCACTGAAGAACTAGAATGGGGATGGGATGTTGATGAGATGTCGTACATTGATATCTCAAAGCTAATTAAGAGCATGGGATATTTGGAATTTAAATGTCTTTAGTATTGACATTCGAAACTAGCATTTAGTCGAGGGTTGAAGCCATTAAATTGTGATGCTGATGTGTTACAGTTTGCTGAAGATGTGAAGGGGTATGAAGTGGTTGATGTGTGTGTGGAGCACTTAATTGATACTCCATTAATATTTGAAGGGAGACCAAAAGGAAGAGGAAAAGATTTTAAGGACACAGAAGAAATTGAAGTTATTTTCATTGATAAGGTTGAGCGTGAAGATCAAGTTGGGGGCAACGAGGATGGTGATGGTGAGGTCCAGGTTAAGGAGGAGTCGAAAATGTAGGGGGAAGTAGAGGTAAAAGGTGAAGTGCATGGAGAAGTTGAAGCTGAAGTAGAATGTGAAGTGCATGGACAAGTTGAAGGTGAAGTGGAAGGGGAAATTGAAGGTGAAACCGACTCAGAAAAGGAATATGTAGGCGAAGAAGAAGTGGACAATGAGGATGTCTCATTAGATAATAGTGACTTTGAAGAAGATTGGGATTGGACAAGTGTGTTATCCCATAAACATTTTGTACAGCACCCCCTACCAGCTACACATGCCACTAATGAGGAAGCATTGAATGCCAATGACAGAGAAAGAGCTAGTACACATTATAGAAATCAAGAACCAACAACATCAACTGAATTTGATGATGAGGATGGTCAATCCGATGAACTAGAAACCCCACTTGGTAGTGACGAAGAGGATAAGAATGATGAGAGAATGAAATTTCCAAAGTTTAGAATGACTGAAGATGAATTTAATGTTAAGTTTGAGGTGGGATTGATGTTTAGCAACAAAGACTTTGTAAGAGAGGCTGTTAAAGCATATGGTATGGTTAATAAGAAAAATGTATACTTTAGGAAGAATGGTGCGAAAAGAATGATGGTTAAGTGTATGAAAGGATGCCCATTTTATTTGAGGGTTAGCAAGTCAACGCAAAGTCAATACTGGCAAGTGGTTACTTTCATTGATGAGCATACATGTTATAGAACAGCCAGAAATAGGCAAGTAAAGATAGAATGGCTTTCAAAAAAATTCATATCAATGTTGAGGCACACGCCTCATATGAAGACACAGGGGTTGATTGCATTTGCATTAGAAAAATGTGGTGTGAAGTTGACAATGGATCAAGCCTATAAGGCCAAGACACGGGCACTTGAAAAGATACATAGAGCTGCGAGTGATTAATATCTTCACTTGAGAAGATATGCTAAGGAGTTGATGAGGAGTAACCCAAATAGTACAGTGAAGATCAAGTGTGATATGGGCAACAAGGCCCTATATTTGAGCGGATATACATTTGTCTAGAGGCATGCAAGGCTGCTTTTATGACTACATGTAGACCTTTAATTGGTTTAGACAGGTGTTTTCTCAAAGGTGAGTTCGGTGGTCAATTGTTGGCTACTATTGGGAAAGATGGAAATAACCAAATAATTCCTATTTCATATGCAGTAGTTGAGGCAGAAAGTAAGGAATCATGGACATGGTTTCTGGATCTTCTCCTTTTAGACTTAGAGAGTATATAGAAAAAAAGATGGACTTTCATTTCTGACCAGCAAAAGGTATGTATTATGTAACTGTTGTAGTTACTTCATACATTATTATTTATTTCTATTCTCTAATATTTTTTCTATTCCCATCGATACAGGGTTTGGTTCCTATGATAAAGGAACTTGGAGAACACATTCAGCATCACTTGTGCGTTAAACACTTGTATAGAAATTAGAGGAAGAAGTATCCAGCAGCTCATATGAAGGAGATGTTGTGGATGGCAGCTAGCAGCCACAATTGTTTTAGATTTCGAAGCTGTAATGAAAAGATTAAAGGAGGTTGATGTTAATGCCTGGACTAATTTACGGCAAATACCACCTCCAATGTGGACTTAGTCTGCTTATGGTACAGATAGTTAGTGTGATCTGCAGGTTAATAATATGTGCGAGGCTTTCAACAAAGCAATTCTCGAATACAGGGATAAACCAATAATTACACTGCTTGAACGATTGAAGTTTCATATCACAAAGAGAATTGTTAGACTAAGAGATCTGATGCTTAGGTATAATGGTTCTATTTGCCCTAAGATTCAACAGATTGTTTAGAAAATTAAGAAAGAAGCTGAGGGGTGGACACCAAACTGGGTTGGGGATGATCAATTCTCCCCATTTGAAGTGTCAAAAGATGTTCAGAAGTTTATGGTGAACCTAAGTCAGAAAAGTTGTGCATGCAGAAAGTGGGACCTTAGTGGTATTCCATGTTGTCATGCTATTGCATGTATGTGGCATAACAACTATCGTCCTAAAGATTATGTGGCTGTTCATTATAGGTAATGTTATTTTGTCATATTTCTCAAATTAGTTAGCTTGAGATATGTTAGATTGAAATGTTTATTTTTGGTGTAGGAAAAATACTTTCTTGGCAACCTATTCATATATTGTCCAGCCTTGTAATGGCCTAAACTTATGGCCTATGGTGGAGACTGACCCTATAAATCCACTTAGTATGAGGAGAGCACTTGGAAGACCCAAGAAAGCTAGGAACAAGGCTAACGATGAGCCTAAGAGTAATAATAGGTTACCAAGGCAATCACCTTCAGTTACTTGTAAAAAATGTGGAAAAGTAGGTCACAATAAGAGGACCTATAAAGGTAAAGCTGCTGTAGATAGGGAGATACCAAAGGGTGGAAATAAGGCAACTAATGTAATACTGTGATATTGTTTCAAAGTTTGTGTGACAGATTGAATTTGATACTGTTTTTATTGTTATTGCAGAATTTGAAGAGGAATTGTGGTGCTAAAGTGGGGGCTAGAAAAAAGGTTTATGTTTATGCTTATGGTTGTGTTATTATACTGTGTTGATTACATTTTCAAATGCCTTTTCCTTTTGGTTATGGCCAGAAATCAAAAATTGCAAATTGTGCTGAGGCAAGTGCTGAGACAGTTGTTACAGCTACACCACGACTTGAAGTAGCTCCAACAAATGCTACAAGTACAGCATCATCTGTTGACTTCACTAAATCTATACCTCAAACTCAAGCATCACAAGTGGCTAGTAGTTGAAGATGACATATAGGATTGGGATAGGTTTTTTGTATAGTAGTTTGTATGGGTACATTTAGGATGAAGATGATTTTTTGGTACCATAATATGTACATGATTTTTTGGTAAAGTTATAGCATTGGATAGTTGGTGCTAAATGCTAATGGTTTTTTTGATTTAGCACTATGTAGTGCCATTCTATATATTGGACAAGACACAATTACATAGTAAATGACAACTGCGATTGTGGTTTATGGTTATTGGTGCATTCTAGTTTATGGTTACTGCTAACATATTGTTTTTATAACTCAAATGATGTATCCAGGTTGAATAATTTGCTACCTGCTAACAATATTCACTAAAGCTCGTATCTTTATAAAGTTTCCTCAATTAAATTGAACCTAAAATTACTGGAAGTTGGGTTTTTAATCCATATTAAACACTCAAGACATTTAATAGGTTGTATGTTCCCTGTATTCTTATGTAGCAAGCAATATACATACCATGTGAATTTTGTGACAATAATTAACCATTAATTTTCTCTCAAATGTAAATTATGAAATGTTATATGACTACGCATGCAGCTTGTATATAACTGGTATTGCCTTTTAGCCATTAAGGTATATAAGCTTTTGCTTTATATGTGCTTCTGCTATTGGTTTAGACTTTAATTCTTCAAGCCCTTCTATAAGTCCAACTTTATTTGTTTCAATATAACCTCCACTTAAATTTTAGGATATTTGGTCCTTCACAGCAAACCAAATCAAGGAAGTAGATATTATTATTTAATGGGGCCTGCTCTCGCAATTGGGAAAAATTTTAATAAACAACCATGTAATCTTAGTGACAAGCACAGCTTGGAATCCCAACTAAAGAAACAACTTAGCAATAGCAAATTGTGGATTGTGACTCTTGCTTGTTTCTTACATCCAAAGCAAGCACTTTGCTCACAAAAAATTTAATTGACAAAGTGTCAAGAAGAGTAAAGACAAATAACTTGTTTGATGTAACCACCATGGCAAGTGTCACACAACATTAGGAAGCAACCAAAGTTTCACCCTCATTGTACCCAAGCCTAACCAACAATCTAGTAGTTCAAATAACACACACACTGCCACAGTTTAACATTTAACCTTTCTCTAAAATTTAGTACATAAAATCCAATTCTTGTACGTATAGAATATGGTATGCAAGGATTATTTTTTGCATAAATTAAGTTACAGAACAAAAACTAACAAAAACTATTCTCTCTCCAAAGCCAAAAACTGGAAATATGAGAAAGTTAGAAGTAGACACCATAAATACTGAGGTGTCAACATACATTTCATTAAGAAACATTTGCTGTACTGATTACATGAAAAGGGTCATTGTTGCCCACCTTTAGCAAACATGTGCAACACAAAAAGTTCCTCCAAGCACAAAATATACATAATGTCCCTCCATGCTAACATTTGGTCCTATCACACCCACACTAACATTTTCGTCCCCACAACCATGTCACCTTATGCTCCTACCAACAAGTACAAACATAACATAGATAATAATGACCCAAGAAAATAGAAGAAAAATTCCTAACAGCTTCTGAATAATCTTCATATCATTCATGTTCTTCTTTAGTTCATTTTCTCTAAGCTTCATTTCTTCAACTTTCTTCATCAGTGCTTTAATGATTTTCTTCTCACGAGCATTGAGTTGAGGATCATGCCAGTCAAAGAACTGACAACCCCTTCTTCCTGTTGCCTATAAACAAAAACGAAATACATAAAATTTTGAAATTTGACTTTACATTTACACATGGAACATAGACCACTATCATATTCTACCGCGTACATCCCACAGCCAAAAAACCTCTCCCTGGATTTTCTTCTATCCATGGCGTCACCAATGGAGCTTTGACGTTACAATGACACACCACACGTCGTCTTCGTGGTCCAGACTCAATGGTAAAGGATGATGCACTCATTTCGAAAGCACCATCCATCCACTGCTCTTGCATTGCGATGCTTCGATGTGTGGCAGTAGAACTATGTTCGATAGCTTAAGGTTATAGATGTTTGGGGGTTGGAGAGCAAACGTCATTGTAATTGTTTCTTTATTTTAAATTAGTTTTAACTTTAATTTTAAATAAAATTTGTTCATTAATCTACTCAGCACCTGTACAATCCATGGAAAATTGCCACATGGCTCAGAAGTTGCTAGCTAAGTTGGTCAACGTTAGTAGATAACAGTCAATGCCTACCAACTTGACAGAGAGACCAATTTTCCTAATTTTTGAAATTTGTAGGACTAAATGTCTCTAAAATAAAATTGGGGCGGGGGGGGGGGGGGGGGGGGCGGGGGGGGGGCAAGATTGCGGATTTTCAAAAATAGAAGGACTAAAATTGCAATTTAGCCTATAAAATATTAAACCTATTTCCATTATTATACTGCCTAGTGTCTCTAAAGTGTATGTAATTATTTCTATAACAATTTTATAAGTGATTCTTTAATTCTATGTAATGTGCTTTATGTACCAGATTTCAAAGTCAACCTTATTTTTGTTGCAAAGCTTCTTGAATTAGAATAATACTTAGTTTTTATCTCCACTTATTGTTTATTAATATTAAAGAAGCTTTGCAATCTTAATATTAAAGAAGTTTTGCAATAGAAATAAGGTTGACTTTGAAATTTAGAACATAAAGCACATTATGTAAAGTTAAAGAATCACTTACAAAAAATGTTCCAAAAATTGTTGCATACATTTTAGTAATGGAGTTAAGATTGTAAATAATGTGGTCTGTGGCACTTGTGTCCACTATCCACAAATTCAGAATCATATATTTAATTCCTAGAATTTTAATCACATATTTATTTATGAAAGAGTAATTATATTTGAACATTTAAATAATATAAACTCTTTATTGATACTATAATTTCTCTATCTCTCTCTCTCTTTCTATTACATCATATCACTTATCATATCTACAATTTTCTCTCTTTCTCTTTCTAGCTGTATAGGTGTCTTTAGTATTGGGTGTCCATGTAAAAATTTGCTTTATGGAATGATTGTAAATATGCTTCTAGATTCAGCCTCTTTAAAAGAAAGATTGGCAGTTTTGGTTTTGGATTGATAGCCAGGAGGAAACCCATGCTTAAAGTAGCTTGTGTCAACAATGCGATTATATTTACCACAATGGAAGCAGATTCTTGTTGGTCCAAAAATATTGACCTCTACCAGAAGAATACTTTCCCTTTCCACAACCACCAGAGGCACCTTTTCTACCACCCGCTAGTACAAACTTGATGCAGGAAAAGTTGTTTTGTCATTGTTGTCGGCAACTATAGGGGTGTGCATCTGCCTTTCTTGTTGAAAGACAAGGGAGAAAACCTTACTAGTTACTAATAATAAGCAAAGGATCCATCATCATGATTTGGGATTTTACATGAGAGAATTGTTAATTCAATCCCTTTAGCATAGTCTTGGTCTCTATAATTTTGCATTGAAGATATTGTGCTACAGGTACAAGGTATGGAACACTTACTTACAAGCTGAATTTGGCCGAAAGTTTTCAAGTTCATCCCACAAAACCTTTAATTGTGTGAAGTAATTTGAAACATCAAGATTTCCTTGCTGAAAGTATGCAAAAGTCATGTTGAATATTTGATATTTTGAAAATCTATCATGGAGATCTTTCCAAACAGTAGCAGGATCAATCCACACAATGGATTTAGCAATTGATTAGAACGAACATGGAAGCCAAGAAACCACCATTGGGTTGCACCTTCTCCATGTTGTAAGAGAGGATCAGAGTTGGCAACTTGAGTGATGGTGCCATCTATCAAACCTAGCTTATTTTTCTATATCAAGGCAACAATCATTTCACGAGCCCATGTGTGATAGTTCTTGCCATTTAATAGAGGAGTTACAACAACTATCGAAGGAGTTCCATTTGGGTGAAGGTAAAATAGATTAAAGGGATTTGTGGCAAAGTCAACGTTAGTCTGATATCATGTAGAATACTAGAGAAAACAAAGGGATCTAAACTTTCATTATTGAACAATCTACCAAATACAAGAGAAGATGTATCTTATATAGGCAGGCTTGCAAAGGAAAAATACTAAGTAACTTAACCTTCCTAACAGAAAACAACTTAAATAACATAAGAAGAATAACTAACTACTTAAATAAGATATTCTGATACATACACTAACAATCCCATTCCATGATATGCAAGGTAAAAGAAGCAAAGCGTAAACCTCAAAGTCACAAACCTTTGCATAGGTTATTTGGGCATTACCAGAGGGGATGTACTGGGAGCTCTTTATTAGGGAAGGTTTAACTTCTAGATATGAATAAGTTTGGAGAATGAAGAGAAAATGACTTCAAGAAAAAAAAAATGAATGGTTTGAGAAAGGTGTCTAAATTAGCATAGAGAAGAGTAATTTTGAAATACCATTAAAAACAATAAGGATAGTGTGATTAGTTAAAAAAATAGCTGTATTCATAGTAATTCCCTTCTTTTGGTCCAAAGCAAAACTAAACTTCGATTATCTATTTTTCAGGTCTGTTGGGAGTATCGGGCCTGTTCTGTTTTGCGCATAAATGTCATCCATTTATGTATGTTCACGATGTTGGGCCCCTAAAAAAACGGCTGACAGAGCCCAATCTTCCGAGTGTTTTTACGGAAAGGTGCTCATTGATCTATTTATTTATTAAATAAGAAATACGATTCTCTCTTTGCAACTAAGTTCAAATTGATGTTTGAGTAAGCATTAAAAAATTCAATATGTTGGTATCTATATTATTGTCTAAATCGTTGTGTTTTTAAATGAGTTTAATTTTTACACACAATATAAATTTTTTACCTTATCAACCAATAAAAAATTATGATAAATATGTCTTATAAGATATTGTAAAAATCAACAAACTTATCATACATAACAATTTATAATGAATTACAATATAAAATTCTTAAACATGGACTATTTTCTTAATTACATTTTCTGTTTTTAAATAAGCAGTACATTATTGAAATTACAACTACGATATTGTTATGGTTCATATTCTTTTAACCAAAAAAATTTGCACAATTAATTTAGAATTAAAATTTAAAATTAAAACAAAAAATGAACAATTACTGTCATTCTTTAAAGAGTTTAATGGTTATACACTATTAGTATAAAAAGTTTTATACTATCAACCATTAAAAATCACTGTTGGTATGATTTTTAAGGTAATTATCGTAAAAATCAACAAACTTATCATACATGATAGTTTGTGATTGGTTGACAATGTAAAATTATTTTATACTGTCAGTACATAGCCTATTTTCTCTTCTTTAAATTGCTTTCAAAAGAATAAATCACTTTAATATACTTAAAATATAGTTTTAAAAGTAATTAATTTCAAAATTATAGGCATTTAAAATTTAGGGAGAAAGAAAATTGTTAATGTAACAAGAAATGTTTCGAAGTAATTAAGAATTTTTAAAAGCTCAAACAAAAATACTTTTCAAATGTAATCCCATTCTCAAGAATTAAGACAATTTTATTATATAGGGATAAATTAAATAAAAAATTGAAACTAGTCTATTTGTCAGAAGATAAAATATGAAAACGAAAGCTGACATTTTGATTTTGATTTTGATTTTTTTTTTATAATGAAAGATTGAAAAGAGATTTCTGAGATTTTACAATCCTCCACTAATAATGCAAGCATTATGAGTAGAAAACTGAGCTTACATCAAAATTAACATGCGATGCAATGGAAGGAAATTGTAACTGGTCGTTCAGATATTTAATAAAGAAAAAAAAAAAAAAAGGATCCTTCAAAGATACTCAATGTTATAAATTCCTTACTGCCATATGTCTATGGCTAAAGGTTTAAAAGTTTGAACAAGTCACAGCTGTTTCTCATACCAAAATAAAAATAACAGAAGCACGGTTGCATTTACACCTTGCCAACACCAAGAAGCATTTGGCTTTGCCCTTTTGTACGGTGCTTGCTTTTATGTCTCCAGCTGAATACTGTGCTTAGTTAGCTCAAAGCATCCACCCTGGAATAAAGCCATTCACTTGTTGAGCTTGAGTTGTGGCAGTTATCTGATCTGAAGCTACAGCATTGTACCTGTAATCAGGACTGAACAAAAGGGACACATTAAAATATAGTTCAAATCACCTTCAGCTAGAACATTACAGAAAAAGTAATTGATGATATATTACCCAATCTGCAATGTGGGATTGCATTCCAATGGCTGGAAGAAGCCCTGAGAGTGAGAATTCTGTGGACCACCATATGGCATACTTTGATCACCAGCTTCCCATGATTGCCTATAGTGATTTCTTGAGTTGATTTCTTCCAGCTGGCAACAAGTAGTAGTCATGAGTCATGTCATCAGCAGAGGACCTTAATGTGAAATGACTAAGACTGAAGATTTATCAAATATCAAAATAGTATTTCCACCTTAAGGTTTTTTAATTATTTTGTTTCACCATCTTAAACAATCTTAGGATTATTTTGAAGAAAATTTTAACTTCCAGGTATCCAATCTGATACGCCAGAATACACAGATGCAGGGTAGTACTCCCAAATTGATTAAAGAATACCAAAATATCTAAGCTGGACATATTTAAGGTATGAAAGTATCACATTAAGGCTGAGGGATATATATTTATGTTACAAAACCAATCATGCTAGGTATGGGAAGAACATTGTGGATAATGGTATAAGATTACCTTCATTGTCAAGGATCTGTTTGCTTCTACCAACATCTGCTCCTGTATCAATAGCAATAGTTTGAAATTATTAGGCACCCATAAAGTTGCTTTATTACTTTAAGTATGTCAAATAAGTGTACCTTATTTTGAAGATCAGCTAACTGATCCAGCATGAATTGTGTCTGCAAATTGATGTTTCAGACAGAGCCAGGTAACCAACAGGAGTCACAATAAGCTTTTCTTAAGGAAATTTCACAGCAGTGAAAATTAAAAGATACAAACACAATAAATCATGTATTTACCATTTTTTTCCATTACAAAAAGAAGCACGTGTCACGTGTGATTTCTTACTTAACAGTACATTTTCTTCACATCGAAATTTGTCCAAAA
This sequence comes from Spatholobus suberectus, assembly GCA_004329165.1. Lineage (NCBI taxonomy): Eukaryota > Viridiplantae > Streptophyta > Magnoliopsida > Fabales > Fabaceae > Spatholobus > Spatholobus suberectus. The sequence continues at coordinate 5,908,600 of CM014731.1, forward strand.
TCTTTAATGAATGGTAAATCCTATTCTAATGGTTTCAGTTTTCTACAATTTAATTCCATTATATGAATGTTTGAACTCCTAATTCAGCATAACTTTTTAAGTAGATCAAAATTTTTGTCATCGTGTTATAACAGTATATGCCTTTATCATATACAGTAAATGATGCATTGGCCATAGTATTTGCAAGAACAAATGTTACAGAAAAATACTTACGAAAAGATGTTAAATCAAATGGAGAAATTACGCTAGGCTGCTGCAACTAATGATCAAGAACTACATTAATAAGCTTAATTGTATATCCAAAAAAAAAACTTAATGTGTACAATTTGCTGAAAAATTAACATATTGTTTATGCTTAAATTATCTATTATTACCTTTGTGGACCTCACTTGCTTTAGAGATGAATCCAATTGCCGTTCAAGCTGCTCAAGTTCTTTGGTATTCAGTGGGCCCAGGTCTTCCCCTAGAAGGTTTCTGCAGTAGCAGGGATAATTTAACGGTCAGAGTAATTAAATCTTGGCAAACTAATTACGCAAAATATGAAAAATTTATTTGGTAAATGATCACTAGAAATTTTTTCTCACATCTTAACGCACAAGAAATGAACAGAAAATAGGCGAAAGTTACAGTTGTTTCATTATGACTTTATCTCTTTCTAAATACTATTCTGTTATATTCACCTTTGGGTCCTTTGAAGTGATTCAAATCTTGCTTTCAGCTTCAAGTATTCACGGTAGCTGCTCTGTTACAAATGAAAAATAACAAGAATTGCAAAATGTAACAATAGTAAAGAAAAACTATATATATATATATATAATATATATTGTATGTTATATAATTATTTAGTTTCCTATATGAACTTTCTGAGATAAGCTGTAACAGCAACAGCAGCAGTTACTATACCTCGAGCTCTTTGGCAGGCTTGCTAACTTCCACAGCACCATAACTGCATTTCTGGTATCTTTCAAGTGTTTTGGGCATGCTGATTTGAAGGTGGATAAAGAAAGGAAGAACAGTTAAATTGATGATGGTGTATGGTTAATCATGCATACCACACAATTAATAAATGGATGTCAACAATGAATAAACCTTATATATCTTGGGTTGTGCCATTTTAAGATTGTCCTTGTGTCTCTTGAAAGTAAAATTACATTATAAGTAGATGGATTTTGATGACACAAATCTAACGTCAGCACTTCTTCTATATGAGATGCACCTATATGATCATATCATTCAGTTATGCCAAGAGCTGACTACAAAAGTACTGACCAGGTTTTAGAAAATGTTCCTTACGCAGGAAAAAAAAAGTTGGCATTTACATTTATAATTATCTACAAGGTACCCAAACTGTAATACATGATATAGATAATAGTGGGGCAAATGAGTTGTATTGATATTTGGCCACAGAAAGAAGAAATGCTGAATGGAAGCTTTTAATACTAAACCAATTTGATAAGAATTGGCCAAAAGAAAAATCGGACATCGTGGTGTGGAATCATTGAATTATCTGTATGACTCTAAAGAACTAGTAAATTAAGCACTCTATTATTTTGTTTGGTGTTAAAATGCAAGTCAACTCAAGAAAATTATTTAACAAACTCCACCCAGCGAGAACAGGATAGTAAAATTAAATATCAATTATCCAGCAATCCACTTTGTTTGCTAGAACTAATCTTCTTATCTTTAATATATATATAGGTCAGAATCCGTTAACACTAGATATCAAAGTTAGTCAAATTACACTTTCAATAACTTTTTGTAGAGTGTAAATTTAACTAATCTAACAATTGAATTATGTAATATTATCTTCATAATCATGTATATCAAATTTCACATCATTTGAAAATTTCTAGATATGCTATCTAACATTGAATATTTACATATATTTTAATAACATATTTTACGTTAAAATAACGTGATGTGATGAAATATTAAATAATTTTGAAATTGTATGAAATTTCATATATTTAATCTAATTAATAAGAACATCAAATTCAATAATTTGATTGATTAAATTTGCATTCTACAAAAAGTTATTGAAGATGTAATTTGATTAATTTTGACACCTGATGTCAACAAATTCTAACCTATATACACACACACACTCACTGAAATCAAACCTGTATCTTCTTTAACAAAAAAATGAAATATTACACTATAAAAGTTTGTAGGTTAAGTTTAAAAATTTATAGGTTTGTATTCCCCTTCAACTGTTAGACAACTGATACACTAATATGATAACATAAAACGTTGCCCATATGAAATTTTCCTCTTTAAAATCACTTCTAATACCTATTTCTTTATAATCTACTATTATTAAATACTAATCTTCTTGAAAGGCCACTATGAGCATATATGCACTATCTTTTTCCCCATGTCGATTCACTAGTGCATCTGATGCAATACAACGGAAATGTAGAACATCATGTATTAACATCTTAGAAGGAAGAAATGGACATTGAGATCCTGTTGGGATGTATGCATAATATCAAATGGGGAAGTCGTAAGTGACTGGTTATTAATCGTGTTTAAAAAAATTGACGACGTGTTATCTAGTCTCCTAAAAAATCAAGTTAGTCTTTTGGGATGACAAGAATTAAACTAATAATAAGTTCAAGATTAGTTCCATCCTTCTAACATTATCTTCAATAAAAGCTTATTCACACAAAATCTTATTCATTAGTAAGACTATAGAACTTGTCGAAATAAGTTAAAAATAATTTATTTTGATATATTTTTCCGTGAAATTTATTGAAGCAAGTTAAAAATAGTATATATTTATAAATAAGTTCTCTGAAAGTTTTTTTTTTTTTTTAAACACTCTTTCAGGGTTAAAAAGCTGGACAATATCCTATCCATTAATGATTTAGCTAGCTACAATATGATATTAGACTAGCTAGAAGATACGTGCGAGAGATTGCAAGAAGATAGCATGCTATTCCGATTGTGCATGAATGAAAGTTCATTGATCCACTACTTGAAATTAGCTTGTAAATTCTCACGGCATTTCCACACATCTGCAAATATGAAGCCTATAGTCTCAACTCAAATTTTCAGATATAAATGTAAACTTGAGCCCTAGCCTAACACAGTTTAAGTTTATAATAGAGGTAGACATGTATATAAATACATAAAGAAATGTGGGCATGGAATTCTAGCATTATTCATAAAAAACTTAGTCCTAACTATTGCAGTATTGCTACTTTTCTAGGTTACATTCACAGTAAAGCAGCTATTGCCTTCGTGGTTTTTCTTTCACTTTTGTCCACGCTAATCTCACCTTATTTTCATTATAATCCAACTGTAATTGAAGTTAAACTCCCTTCTATTTCGTAGATGCTTTTGTACATTGAAATTTTAAAACAAAATTGAGTCATTTACATATTGCATTTAAGTAGCCAGGCTATATTATATTATTTCCTTAGTTTAAATAAAATAGGTTAAATATATTTTTATTCTTTACACATAAAGTAATGTTGCTTTTTAGTTATTAAACAAATTGTTTTCTTTTAGTTCTCCCATCTATGAAATGTATCATGTGTTATCTTTATTTTTATAAAGGAAGAATTAAAAAGAAATGATTTTTTGTGAATGATAAAGGTCATACGGTCACACCTGAATGACCTGATACATTTTCTAAATCAAAGGATAAAAAAAATGATTTTTTTAAAAACTAATAGTAAGCATTGTTATATTTACAAAAACTAAAAACATAATTAACTCAATAAAATATCTACATGCTAATTAACAGCAAAATCTGAAGCTTATGCTTAGTATTCTACGTTTCATATTTTTATCAACATTATATAATTGTCCAAAATTATAAATGTTCTGACAACTTTCTTAAGCACTGTGAATCTGTGATATGTTGTTAGTACTTATGTCTACATCAATCATACGTAGTTTCACATACCCCATGAAAGAAAACTCACCCAAAGGGAATCAGAACAAGAAGTAAGGATAATGTTTCCCAAGACTTATTTAATGTTTTTGCCACCAAATATTTGCAATAACACTTCCTGATTCATATATTAAGAAAAGGATAAGAAAAAAAAAAAAAAAAAGATGAAAGAAGTTTCCAATGCCATGTTTACCTCTTATTTTTACGTTTTACCACAAATTATGGTCTTCCTAGCCATAGTATTTACCATAAGCAAAACCAACTCACTTTCCTAAAGATGAATTTCAATGAATATTATCCGATTCGTTTATTTGCCACTTCATTTTATAAACTTATATATAAATTAAATGCCTGGTACTGAGAATTCAAGGAATTAAAGCAAAAGGAATGAGATATCTTAAGTACTATATAAGTTTGGTCATCATACAAAATTAAATTAAAATAAATAAACAAAATAAAGGGTGGAAAATTAGAAAAATAGAAATATAGTTTTTGCATGGAAGTGCCACAATGACATGATGACAAACATTTTTGCATACACTCAGATATAATAATCTTCACACCCTCACTCCTCCCAAAACCCCACAAGCACAAAATTAAGAAGAAATTGCAAGGCAAAGATTTTGTAATTATAAGTACACCGATACAAAGTAGGAAGCTGAAATTAACACTTCACTCTTTCCAAATGTAAACATAGATTAATTTTAATAAAAGAGAATAGAAATTTTATTTATTTCTAGTGCAAAACACTGAATGTTTACTGCTTCATAGGACTACCTGTTTATTAGAAGTAGTTATGCAGAACATTTCATGACACTACTAACAACTAGAACCTGTCAGCAACTCACCTAGCTAGACCAACTTCCAACAAAATTACTTAGTTAAGAAGAGAACTCAAGCAAAAATTAGGTCAATAAACAGAAAAGATATTGATCCCATTTCTTACCAAAAGCCACATTCCAAGGAAAAAAGTTTAAACTGAAACGTGACAAAGAAAAAAAAGAAAAAAGCTAGTTAACAATTAACAAATTAAAGTAACCGTACAAGGACACAAAATATTAGATATTCACCAGATCGTGTGCCATACATTACTAGATCTGATAAATCTACCACCCCTTACAAAAAGGATCAAATTAGAACTGAACTCTGATTACAGTATCTTGTAGTAACAGAAGCGATGAAACATATATAGGACTTCTTATAACAGTCACAAGTTCAAATAATAAGAGATGGGATAAAAAAGTCTGTGTAGCAAGATATTAAAAATTCGAGAAAAAAAAATGAGAACAAACCAAATAATCTTCTCTTTAATTTTTGAAACAAACAAATTAAACAAATCCAAAGAAAAGCACAAAAATAAAATAAAAAAAGCAAGTAGATCTCATAAGTCAACAAAGAAAAAGTGATTTCAGTGTTTCACAAATAGAAAATAGACATCAACACACACACACACACACACTGCATACCTAGAGCTGCTACAAAACTCATAAAGCTTGCCACGGTTGGAGAAGATGATGAGGGCAACCTCAGCATCACAGAGAACAGATAGCTCATAGGCTTTCTTGAGAAGCCCATTTCTTCTCTTTGCAAACGTGACCTGCCTGTTTATCTTGTTCTCTATCCTCTTCAACTCCACTCTTCCCCTCCCCATCCTTATTAGTTTCCAACCTCACTCCTTCAACTTCTAATTTTTTTCTTTTTTTTCACTTAATTTTTCTATTTCTGTACAACACCTATCCCTTTCTCCACTTTTCTTGTTTTTTCTTCTCTTTCCTCTTCCTCCTCTCGTGTGCCCGGTGATCCTTATTTTCTGGGTCAGTTGCAAGTGCAACCAAATTTGTGAAAAACAAGAGAAAGTTGAGCACTGTGAAGTTGAAACTTGGAACCCTAGACAGAGAGAGAGAGGAAAGTGTTGTGTGAGTTTTGTGTTGTCTTGTGTATGTGTACTCTCTAACTTGCCTTTTTATCCTCAGGATTTTCCATCTCCACCAGAAAAATGGAGTGCAGCTTAGGGTTGGACCTCTTTCTAGTATCATGTAACTTTCTCTTTTCCATGATTTTCCATGTTAACGTATTTTTGGAAAGGAAACACGTCACCCAGATTCAATATTGGCGCGTGTGTGACACTCAACAATGTTTGGCCCGTTGAAATGTAGGGCGTGGTGAACACAGGCGCGTGGTGACAGATGTCTTACGTGTTGATAATTTATAGTATTACTTACAAAAATGATATTATTCATGCAATAAATCTTGAATTTAATGGCTATTTACATTGTAAATTAATCAAAAATTATTTTTTATATGACTTTTAAAGTAATTATTTAAAATTCAACAAATTTATTATTATAGTAATTTGTAATTAAACAACAATATGAAACTATTTTACAGTGTTAGAGCGTAGTTCATTTTTTCATAAGTTTTTATCATATTTTTTATACATTTATTTATTGTTTCATTTTTTTATTACATCACTTTGCTTATCACTTTTATTTTTTTTTCAAACCTATCTCTCCGTTACGCATAATTATTGTTCGCAATGAAAATCTGTGTCGTTTTCCACTGTCTTCAGAGAGGCAGAGCAAGTGCATCAGAACGTCGTCACATACCTTAAAATGGATTCTACACGTGTCACTTTATCACTGGCTTCGGCTCACTGGAGTATCATGCATAATAAATTGTATTGAGACGAGGTGAGTGAGTGAAGCCACACCTTGGAGCATTGCCCTTCGATTACTTTATAAAATAACAGAATTATTGGAAAAGTAACAGGTGAGACTTTTTTTTTTGGGGGACAATGTGTGGTAATTAATCGAACGCTAGTAGTACTTGACGTGAAAAAATCAATGGGAAAAATAATGTGTTTACATTGTTGGTTGAAATTTGAAAGTGACTAGTAAGATAACTTTCCTGTACATCATTAATTAAGGTGGCAATGTGCAGATTTACAAAGGTTACTATTCGTACTACCGAATGTATGGATAAATTAGTGTATGGTTGTTTTAAGTTAAAGAGTGGTTTTGAGTTCGAATACAAAGTATGTAGCTGTATTAAATAATAAGAAGAAGAGTTTTATCGTCTATAGTAGTTTTATCCAGCTTCAAGTAGCTAAGATTGTTTTCTATAAAAGATATCTATAATTTTTACTAAAAAGGTTATTACCTATCTTCATATATCTGCATTTTAATAATAATAAAAAAGCATCTTTATTTGGCTTCTTACTCACGTTGTCGTAATTTTAATATTCACACTCTTTTTTGTTAAATACCTAATTACTCATATTTATACTTGTTATATGTACTTTAATTAATTATGAAAAATTAATGAATAAAAAACATTGATTAAAATTACAACTGTAAATCCATTAAAATATCATTCAAATTTTTTTATAAAATGTTATAAACATAATTATAAATATTACAAATTTAATGCTACAATAGATTTTTGAAATAACAAATTTATAAATATCTATGCGGCAGTAGTACACCCTAAATGCAGTAGTCATGAAACCTGTTATGTTGTTTCAGTCACAACTTAGTCACTTACGTTTCATGCAGTCACACAAGGAGTCAGTGGCAAACCTACATTATAGTGAGGGTGTGCAAATGCACGCCCTCACTTTGAGAAAATTGTAAGTATACATATACAATTTTTGTATATTGCCCCCCTATTTATATATATTTGAATCCATTGTCTTCAATTTCTCACTCCATTGCAAAATTTTATTTTTTACTCACTACCTTCTTTCTTATGTTTTGTTCCATTTTTAGCTCTAGTGAGTATTTTACACTTTATGCAGTTGAAAATTTCATTTCATCTCACATTTCATTCTATTCCATGATAATAATTATTATTAATTTTTAATTTTTAAAATAAATTGCCCCCATTGACTCAGGGTCTTGGATCGTCATTGCAAGAAGCTGGGCCTTGACTGCAAATAAAAAAAAAAATCTAAATTTCATTTTTTAATTTAATATTATAAACACACACGTGTGTGTGTATATAATTTATGATTACTAATATATATAGGGTGTAGATATGGTTTAGAAAATTTTGTCAATAAAAAAAGATTATTTAGAAAATAGCTTCTAATATGAAAAAATAATTTACATTGATCTTTTTTTAAATTGAAAAGTGTTTAAACTCATATTATATTCAACATATAGATATGTATATTAAAAAAATATTTATCTATGTAATATATTTGAGTCTTCATAATCTTCTGAGTAAAAAAAAATACTCTTCTCGTTTAATTGTGTATCTTCTCACATGCTGTTTTGAGTATCAAATTAATATTTTTTTAATGAATTATTTGTTAAAGAAATTTTCATTTTCATTAATTTCTTTAGTTAGTACCCAAATATCTTTAATCAACAATAGACGTATAATATTTGTAAATTACCATAAAAATAATCTTTTATCAATTAAAATAAGTTTAAATATTTTTAAAATCAAAATTTATAAATACCTATATTTTTATATTTTGACTCGTAGTAAAATGTTTTTCATCAAATAAACCAACACTTACTTAAATACTTTTTAAATTTATATTTTTGTATATTTTATCTATACTTATAAGTAATTATACAATATACAAAATACTTTCTAATTAAAAGAAAAACATGGTATTACGCTTATGTTAAACTTGCTAAATTGTCTTTCATTTTGCTGTTGGATATGGATATAGCTGTGCAATAGCAGTATAGCACGGCAAAGCTGTAAGCTTTTGAACAAATCTGGGAAATCCATTCTCTTACTAATTTTTGAGTTACCATGCTTAATCTAATCATTTCTCATATCATACACGGAAATTGACTAGGTACAAAATCACTTTTACTTTGAATCCAAAAAAAAAAAAAAAAAACATTTTATGTAGAATTAAAAAAAGCTACCATGGTCGGGGAAGCATATATTATCTCTTCAAGTCATTTGTGCAATGAGACAATTTTATGGGAATAATGTTTTTTTTTTGGGCTTATTATCGATTTGAAGCTAGACAGAAGGGCATTATTGGTTAGGTAATCTGTTCATTGATATTGACATCTCTACTGATAAGAAAATGTCAACTAACCGGCCTTCTCCGTTATTATTCGAAGTAATTAAAACAATTAGAGCCCGATGGAATTTAATTATACCGTTGTACTTCATTTTATATATGAAATGTCCAATAAAAATTCTATTCTAAAAGAAATCAGTTAAAGTCTTTCTTGAACTGAGAGCCAAATATTTGCAAACGCGAATGATTAGAATACCAATATCAATTTGGATATTTCCATAAATAATGAATTCATGACACCAACCTTATATTCCATATTTTTCCTTAGTTATTTTGGGTGCTGCAAATCTAGCTAATTGTCATTTCTTGTTGTTGGTGCCGTCATTACACCAAAACCACAGCCTATAAAGAAGCGGCAAAAATTTTGAATTTGATCGGAACTCAAATGATAGGTTAGTTAGTTGCAAAACACGACTGGGTCAACGGACAAGTTTAGTTGTATTCTGCTTTGGGTGATTCCATGATATCATACAGCTTGTGTGAGAAGTGATAGCTTCATAGCTTCCTATATTCCAAACAAGGAAGATAAATGTGGGCTTTATTTTTTAATCCTATTAAAATTCACCACTCAAACTACATAGTACATATTGATGATAAATGTGCTACATTTTTTTTCGTGGTCGAAGAAGAAAGAGCCCAATTTTGCTGCTTTCTTATTTGATAATGATTTGAAAGGCACGTACCATTTTGAGACCAACAGAAAAAACAAAAAATAGAGCTCATACCATTATATTTATGCCACGGGTGCTACACGTGCTCTTAAACAAAACTAAAATATTGTCCAAAAATCTTAACTCAAGTGGAGTTGACTTTATTTACATACTACTTAGCGTGTGTTTAACGTTGGGTTGAGCCACGTTCAGCCCCAATTTACCAATATGTTTAGTTTCTCATCGTGGACACTTGACGCTAATACACGTATTTGGCGCCACACTAAACCTTTAGGATGTGATTTTCTATGTCTGATAATTAATTTTAAGAAGTGAACGGTTATAACTTTCATACCCCAAACACAATTTCTTATTTCTCAATAGGTTTTCATACATGTTATTAGTATGAGAGAAATATTCGTGTTAAATGTGCTTTGTATAGTGGAAAAACATTAAAATAAACGATTAAACCATCAAATTTATTTTTGAAGTATTAACTTCTCCCTTAAGTGGTTTCTAAAGTAAGAAAAAGTACTTAAATAATCTTAGAAATATTAGAAATTATGTTAAATAGTTTCTTAAATATTAAAATATCCTTTAAATTAATCTTTGAATTTTAATGAAATACATCAACTTAGAAACTAAAGTAATAAATATGTAATACTTCAATAATTACTTAAATAGTTTTATTAGTTTAGTGATCATCTTTAAGAGAGTAATATTTAAGGATCTAAGTTAGAGGTTTATTCTAAAACAAACACATTATTAATAGATGTTGTTTTGGCTTTACCTTCTAACCTAGCATTTACCTACGGATCCACTTTATAAAAAAGAATAAAAATAAATCCACAAAAAAATCACGACATTTAAAAAACATTAGAATTTATAATTGATTTTATAAACAAGTACCACACAATTCTATTTCAGTTCATACACACAATTCTATTTATAATGGTGCTATCACGCATACATAAATATAGTCCACTTAATTTGTCGGGCAACATTTATATATTGCGAAAGTAAATTTATTGTCTAGTCATGTGCATTTTTAGATGTAACTTAATTTTGAAATGTTACAACCAAAAACATAATATATGTAAGTTCCTTTTTAGAATTTAAATAACTTGAACGATGGAGATGTCTCAAAGGCAAAAAAAAAAAAAAAACTTATCTTTCTCCACTTTTTTATTTTGAAATGTTAGTGCAAGATATTGTATTGGGATTCCTCATAATTAGAGGTGATAATTAAAATAGGCTATCTGACTTGATGTGAGTAGTAAATTGAGTAAAAAAAAAAAAGTTTGAATTCAATCCAAGTTTCTAAAATGAAGGTTATGGGAATTTAATTTTTTACAAAACTTTGTAAGTTAAGCTCAAACCAGGCCATGATCGAATCGAATTAAAAAAATTCATGTTAATTCAAATTCAAAATTAAAATTCAAGTTCTACATTTTATTGTGCGAAAGCAAACCCAAAATATTTTATCATCTCTACTCAATAAAAACAATAATCCAAAGTTTTTTTTTTTTTAGCGATAAATAAAACAGTAGAAATAAAAATACATATGTTGATTTGATGTATAACTATGATGATGTTTGGTGTGTTTGGAAACTTGTTTCTCTAGAGTTAAACCAACATTTGTCACATTTTAATGCAAAAACGTAAAAGGAAGAGTGGTGTTAAATTGGCATTAAGTTAGACATAATGGCCATACAAACACACATTTTGAGATGTAATTTTTCGGCGAGTCTAACACACCTTACGAACAAGCATTTTTCTTTTTAGAACATTGATATATGAAAACCTAAATATTCTAAAAGAGTTTAATGGTTATGTAGTGTAAAAAAATTTACATTATCAACTAATTAAAAATTACTATTAGTATGACTTTTAAAATAATTATTTAAAAATTAACAAATTTACCATACATGATAATTTATAATTAAATAATAATATAAAATTATTTTACATTATTAATACATAATTTATTTTCTCGTTATAAAAATCTATTTGATACTTTTAATTTTTCTCTATCTCTCCGTTCTTATTATATTATTATTTTTTTCTCTTTTTTACATTATATTACCTATTAGAAGAGAGTTAGGATTTCCACGTAGCATCTTACTTTTTAATACTATCACTTCATTAATTACATTGTGAGATACTGTGCACCAGACACCGTAGCATTATAGTGTGTACAATCAAAGACACGGCAGCATAACGACATCGACGTCCCCTCGGATCCTCGTCAATTTCCACCGGTTGCGAGGGTAAAGAAGCCTGGAAACGTGCCGAGCGACGACAGGGAAGAGTGTACAGTACCAGGTGACACAAAGTTGATTGATGGGAAAACCCTGCAGTGGAACGACGTCGTTAACTGAGACATGACCAAACAATAAAACAAAAAAGTTAAAAAACGTTGCAGTTGTAGAGTGAAGTGGCGTGGATGAGATACGTGTCATGACGGGAGAAGAGGAGCACGAAGTCATGGGATTTCCGTGGGTGACCGTGGATGGGACGCGTGCCGTGAAAAGCAATATTACTAGTATTAGCTAGGGGGGGCACAGTGCAGTGGTGGTGTAGCTGCCCCTGTTTTCTTGCCACCCTATTGTGGTTGCGACTTATGCCTCTTCTGTCCTGTAGATTCCATCACTCACTCACTCACGCCGTCCAATCATCATCTTCAAACTCAAAATTCAAATAAATACTTCCATAATTTACCTTTTTTTTTTTTTTACTTACTTGTTTCATCCCTAATTTACAACTGTCGTCATTCATGTTAAAAAATTAACAAGTGTCTTCATGTGTGGGTTAAAACATTTAATTAACCAACGCTTATTGATTTAAATGGTAACTAATGTGAACTGAAAAAATAAGTGTTAGAAAGGTTTTACTTAAATAAGGGGATATTATATTCATTCATTCAGTTTTTTTTTTCTATTCTACTTTTATCTCATTGTTTTTGTTTTTTTTTTCTAAAATAAGTTCATTTAGCTTAACTTGGAATATACAATCTAAATAAAGACAAACATTTAATTGGATTTTTTATAATAAAAACATTTATTGTTTTTGTTTCGGTCATAGAAAACTTCCAGAGAACGGCTTGAAGGTCGCCTATGGCTAGAGCATTCAAAAGTGTGTCCTTCTTGCTTTTCAGATTTGAGGAAAATTTTAAACTTGAGCTGGTTGGCAGTTATTCAAATTACGAGGAATCTTTTGCTGTGAATTTTATCTTCTTAAATATCAAATCTTCAAATAATGACTAATGTACTCGCTTATGGGTTGAGGTCCTAAGAGATATTAGAAAATAGGCCTAATATCTGGTGATAAGTCTGTTTCAGATCGTGAAATAAGATGCATATGGCTCAGCTTAAAACCAAGAAAGTACATAGCCCTCCGGCCTCAAGCCAAAAAGGCAAATAAGGCTTAAAAAAGAGAATGCAATTGACATATAGTTCAACCTAAAGCTAGGAGAGTACGTAGTCCTCTAGCCTCGAGCTAAAAAGCAAATGAGTGAGGCTTAAAAAGGAGAATAAAATTGACATATAGCTTAGCTTAAAGTCGAGAGGGTACACAATCTTCTAGCTCGAGCCAAAAAGGTGAACGAGGTTTAAAAAGGAGAATACTATTGACATATAGCTCAGCCAAAAGATGGGAGAATACAGTTTTTGAAATAATTAAAAGTATTTAATGAAATATATTAAATATTTAAATGTTCTTTAACCAAAATTTTTAGAGAATTCATTCACGAGATTCATATATAAAGTATCAAAATATTAAATCATGCAAACAAAATTTCAGATTTAATATGTCACATGTACTTATTTGGAGGAAGACAAATATAAATCATTTGTAAATATGATATTTGAAGTTAAAACTTTATCTGGTGACATCATCTTCTCTTCTTAAAATATATATTATTTAAAAAATACATCATTTGTTGATAAGAATAATAATTTTATTTATACTTATTCTTATAATTTTGGTGTGTATGCTTATGAGATTTTATGAATATTGAATAACAATGAGATTTGTTTGATTACTAATAGAGTTTGAGATTTTAAATAATACAAATAGGATTGGAAATTAGGAATTGAATTGGTTCAACTTGACTTGACTCGATAAGAATCGGTTTAGCTTGAAGCACAACTCGAATTCGATATGAACCTTTTTTTCAATTCAAATTTGTTTCGATTCAAGCTCATGAATCAACTTGGCTCAAATCATTAGCTCGATTTGATTTAAAATTATGATTGTGTTATATAATTTTATTTATTTTATTTATTATATAAAAAATAATATAAAGTTAATTAGAGACTTAATTATATGAATTTAATAATATAAATATATATATATATATATATATATATATATTATCTATTTATCTATCGAGTTAGTTTATAAACCAAACGAGTCAAAATATACATAACTCAAGCTCAACTCATTTATTTAACGAGTTCAACTCACTTGATTCATAAACCAAATTTAACGAATTAATTGTAAAATCAAATCTCAAACTAATGTCCAATTGGTTTGATTTATTACCAACCCTAAAAACAAATAACTTAAAAGAGCATTGAAGGATAAATTTTTTAGTTTATGAAAAGTGGATGATAAAAACCTTTTTTAATATAGATTAAAGAGTTTAATTTTCATATATTGTTAATATAAAGATATTTACATTATTAATTAATTAAAAAATATTGTAAATATGATTTTTTAAAATAACTATTATAAAAGTAAAGAATTTAATTATACATGACAATTTATAATTAAATGATAATATAAAAAAATTTTAGACTGTAAGTACATTTTGATTAAATTCTAAATTAATTTTTTAAATTTATAGTTTTAATATTAGTTTTTTATTTTCCAAAATAAATGTAAATATGTTCACTTACCAAATTACATTAAATTTCTGGATCATTATGATCCTATGGATTAATTCCCATGATTAGACCCAACAAAGGAAAACTTGTCATGCAGTAAATTGTATTGAGGTTCTCCATGTGTCCCAAGGCGTGGGCATTTTGGTTTTGTGGTGGAGCTTTCTACAATCCTCCTAAAAGAATGGGCGAATATGCAAAGGAAATCTCAGCCATCAAGGTAAATGATTTTTACATCAACGCCGGCATTACCTGCAGTAACAGGTCCTTTTCTGAAAGTTACATTTATAAAAGTTCACCACAGTTAATGATTTTTTTTTTCTTTTTTTCATGTATCTCCAAAAATATCTTTCAACTAACAATCAATAATTAATTCATTTTGAGATGGAAAGATAATAAAAGTGAATAGAAATGTTTTTAATAAAGTTTTTTCTATACAAATATTGAAAATCAAATTCTAATCAATATTTTTTAGGAATTCAACTATATATCTATCTTTGCCGAAATTTGTTCACCTTTCATGACTTCCTTATAGTGTACATTGTCATTGTCATCTCGTTCCGTCGAAGTTAGGAATGAACAAATGATTGCTTACAAATTTATTTTAAATTTTTTATGACAAAATCATTGTAATTTTTATGATCAAATTTGTTTGCTTCTGTATTTTTTTAAACACGTCTACTTAAAATTTCACATCACATAGCCTCAAAATACTTGGAGGCCACTTTTTTCTACTTCAAGTAACATGCGTCCCTTTCTTATTGATGAAAACCAAAAATGTATTATTGCATTAAGATTGTGTGTAGTTGTAAAACAAAAGCAGACAGCCCATCAGCATTTGGAGAGTCTCCTTTCTTTCGAGAAATATTTAATATGATGTTTTAAGCTAACGATAGTATATATATTTGCTGATGGTGATCCTTGCAAAATTAATTTTTTTAAAGAAACTTTTGATCAATATTTTTATACCAAAATAATGTTAAGATAAACAGAGAATGTTTCCCTAGGTAGGATTTTATGTGCTGCTGAAAGAAAATGTCATAACATGACAAGCTTTTGGGATTAAGATCTTCTGCAGTTATCTTTTCAACTGCACAAATCTCAACCTTTCAAAAGATTTATTTTTGTATTAAATTGAAGCATGGAAATTCCTTTTAATAATTAATCACCGTTAGATTTAGAACTGCACCCTGTGCAGTTTAATTATAAACTGCAGGGATCCAACTCCCTTTTGAAACTACCTTTATTTGGCCAAAAAGAAAACGGAAATCAGGTCATATGTCTCGGTTTAATAAAAAAATAAATAAATTACTTATATCTTATGTTTACATCTATATTTCTGCATTTTTCTCCAGTGAATATTTTAATTTATAAAAAATCATCCAACAACCTCTAATCATGTTTTATTTCATTCGTATTAAGAATTTTTTTATTCTGACTTTCTAAAATAAAATCTTAATATATAATCTAAATTTGGGTGTCTGACTTGATTTAAGACTAGAGCTGCCAAGCCGGCTCAATGGCCTGACGAGCCAGGTCAGGCTGGGCCATAAAAACTTTAATCTAAAAAAAAAAAGGCCAAAATGTCCTAGAAAAAATTGACTTGCATGGTATTAGGCCTATTTGGCTTGGTGCTATCTTTTTTGTTTTGGTTTTTTTCTCTGTAAAATATATTAAAATGCAAGAAAAAAAGAGAGTCATAGGCCATTTTGGCCTGGCCCGATAGGCTCGTCGGACTAGGCTAAGCCAAAAAACACAGTTCGTTACAAATTCAGGCTAGACAGGACTAGGCTGCTTTTCACTCTTGGCCCGTCGAGCCATGCTGGGCTAGATCAGGCTGGGTCTTTTGACACCTCTATTTAAGACAATGCCTGGAAGAGGTTTCTAAAAATCCCTCCTATTATTACTTTGCATAGTAAAAAAACTATAAAAGCACAAATTGAATTGAGGACAAATTTAGTTGTGTCTAACAAAAGTAACTTAAGGTGTTGGTAAAGAAATAAATAATGGACCAGACTGGGTCTTTTGACACCTCTATTTAAGACAATGCCTGGAAGAGGTTTCTAAAAATCCCTCCTATTATTACTTTGTATAGTAGAAAAACTATAAAAGTACAAATTGAATTGAGTACAAATTTAGTTGTGTCTAACAAAAGTAACTTAAGGTGTTGGTAAAGAAATCAATAATGGAAAGTTTTTATTGGAAAGATACATTATGCTAGAAGTGCATTAATGGCATTTTTTTAATAAAAACTTTTCTCCTTTTGATTCCTTAACTAATACTTTTAGAATATTGCTTAGCATTTCTCAATTTTATTTTACTTTTACTTTTTTGGGTTTCTTGTTCAAAGTTGAAACTCGTGGCGGTGCTTCCCAACAGAACACTAGAGTTACAAATCTGTACATTTTTCTCAATTTTCCAAAAGCATCGGGAACATCGTCCAATGACATGGTTTGCTTGCCACTCTGTTTGAGGGAAAGGGTTAATTTGTATTATGTTTTGGAATATGAAGTATGCTTGTAGCATTTGCGTTCACTTTAACCATTTCAAAATGATGCTTGCTTCATGTTGTAAAGTATTTGCTCTCAATTTGATTAAACAGCCTAGACTAGAAAGCATCTAACTATGAGTCGTTTGCGTAAAGAATCTAATTTATGGTCCATTCTAGATCACTCTTCATTCCAAAAGGCTACTATGGCTTTGGCAATGTCCCAGATTTAAAGCCAGATGCTGATCAAGAGACTATTTCCCCATGTTGCCAAGGTTGTAATCTAAAATGTAGAAAAGCAAAATTATTATCCCTGTTTATCCTTAAGAAATATGGACGCATACCAACAAAAGTTAGGATGTAAGGGAGCATTAATGCTTCATTTTTATTTTTTTATTTTGAAGAGAGGATGAATGCTTCATTAATTTTGGTTTCATCAACTGTTTTTTTAATGCTGCATGATAGTTAGGATGTAAGGCTTGCATTTTATATTTTTCCCATTATCCTAGATCGAGTAATATGAAAATTATATTGCAATTGGCCACCCTGCTTGAAAATACGTTTCAAGTGGAGAATTTATTCATTTTCTATAACAATATATACCCTGGTGAGAAGGGAAAAAAGTATTGCTACATCGTACCATGCAGGAATCACGATTATGTGTAGATATTTTAAAATATCATAGAAAGTTTGTGTCTGACTTGAGTACATCCTCTTCGCAAATCTAAATGGTTTCACATCAACAAAATGTCTTGGCTTATCAAAGAAAGAAAAGACAAACGAATTTCAATTTTTTTTTAATAAAATCAGAGAAAATTTTTATAATAATAAAAAGTTATTAAAAAAATGTCTTGAAACATCGTTGGGCCATAGAGTGTCGCTATTTTGGCTTGGGCTTCATCTTCTTTGGCAGCGTATGTTTCAACTAGGCTTGCTAAATAGAAAGTGGTATGGAAGGGAACTTCAACTTGCAAGTGCGGATTGAAAATTTATTATTATCCATAAGTGATTCTCTCAGTTGGACATGGATTCTTTTTTTAATAACTTAATCAATTTTAGTTCATTAAAAATTCTTACTATGTCGCTATAATGGCTTTCAAATAATTTTGACTTCTTAGATTATAATTAGAATTCCTTTTTTGTTTGTTTGAAACACTACTTTGTAGTTATAATAATGGACTCATTGTTATTATTTATAGTGAATTAAAATTAAAAGAAACAGATTGAACATTAAAGGCACGTTGTCACCACGAAGATACACGCCACAGTAGGATAATTAAGGTGATTTAATTAGAAAATTTATTTTATGGAGATCAGCGAGTAAGGTGATCCTTGACCACTTGATCAAGTGATTGTCACGTGATCTTTAATTGATATTTACATTATTTGTCATTTATTACTTAACTTAAAAATATTAGTCACAAATTAATATATAGCATGGATTTCATTTAAGAATAATTATAAATTGAATTTTTTTTGGTGTAAATATAGACTCCAAGTGCTGGGGAAAGACAACAAAACAACAACTAGCGGAAACAAATTATATCTCATTTTTTTCTGTGAAAATAAATAATAGGCTTTGAAAATATCTCGAACAACAATTAATAATGGCTTAATTATGTTTTTAGTTTCTCAAATTTGAGAAATGTATTTTTTTGGTCCCTCAAATTAAAAACTAGTTTTTTTAGTCCCTCAAATTTTGAGAAATATTGTTTTAGTTATTTAGGACCACCTACGGTATCATTTATAGGATAGATTGAATCAGTTGTGTAGCATCAGTTGAGTTCAGTGTGATGTTTTCACTAATAGGAACATTACTAGTGAGTTGTTTTGTGTGACAGATTTACTAATTGTGTTTGGACAAAAGAACCAAAATAGAAATTTTTAAAATTTGAGAGACTAAAAAAATTAATTTTTAATTTGAGAGACTAAAAAAATACATTTATCAAATTTGGGAGACTAAAAAATAATTAAGTATTATTAATAATTTTAGAAATATAAAAGGATGTACAGAACAAAAATAGAAAAATAACAAGCACCAAATTTTAACGTGGGAAAACCTTTAATGTGAGGTAAAACCCACAGGACCTAGTCCAGTAAAAAATCTCTACTAATAATAATTAATAGGTACATCACAAGTCTTCCTGATACTACCAGGAATCAACTAAAAATTATTTTTCACCAACAAGGTGGATAACAAACAACTCAATGGAACCTCAGATGGGACCTCAGATGGGTACCTAGCCAAACAGCAGAGAGAACCAAAATACAAGAAATTTGATACCAAAATAATCCTCACACTATCAAGATCAACACAGCAAAAGTCCAACAAGAACAGAACACACTTGCTCTCTCCTAAACGTCTGATACTGGAGCACGGTTTTTCTTCTCCCTGCGCTACTGTTGCTTCACGTCTTTTTCAAGGTTTTTCAATTTCTCTCTCTCGGTGGTTTCTTTTCATGCCCCCCTGCACCTTCTAAATCCCTTAATACTTAATAGGGTATAAACCAAATAATAGGCTTTTGGCCCTTGAAGCAAAAGCACGATCTTTTTTTTTTTTTAAGTTTAAGTCAGCATGGGCCTAATTAATTGGTGACCCATCTGACACCAAGTGAGAAGAAAGATGAAAGAAAAAGAGATAAAAATTGATAGAAGCGTATGAGTGATGTGACTAGAATAAAAGAGAAAAATAAAGATGAATGTAAAATGAGTAGAAAATTGAGATGTAAAAGACGATATTTATTTTTCTAATAGTGGATAAACTTATTTATTCAACTAGCTACATAGCAAAACATAAAATAGGTCATCTAAACATGTCTTTTCCGTAGAAGAGGTTATCGAATGCATCATCAAAACAAAAAGTTGTATCATGATTTTGCATGGAAACCCCCCCAACCCCAAAGGTAGCTTGGTTTGGCATGGCACATTTGCTAAACTGGTTAACATAATTTGCAATACTTTGTGGTTGTGGTTCATCAAAGCCCCATACACTAAACCACGAGCCATCATCCGCTAGAGTGTCTGGCCACGTGGATGAGAATCCTTCATGCATTGAAGGAACCGTATATTGGTGCTCTATTATTGTTGGGTAAATGAAGCCCACTTCTTGTTGCTTATTGTTTTGTGTCTCAAAGGATTTTGTTTCGTTTTTGGTCTCTTCATGAGACGTGGTGGTTTTGATATCGTACTCGTGAGGTTGTTGTTCCTGTTGTTGCTTTTGTTTCGACTGTTTTAGCACCTTTGCTTTTTGCATTTCCAACTTCTTGTGTTTGGATTTCTCACTCTTCCCAAAGTGGGTTCTCCAGTAGTTCTTAATCTCGTTATCAGTTCTACCTGGCAAGTGCTTTGCTATTGTAGACCACCTGTATTTAAAATTCCCATTAAAATTAATAAGAAGTTTGAGGGAAAAAAAAAAAGGAGGGAAGGGAGATTAATAAGGTGTCTATTAATTACTTGTTGCCCAAAATTGCATGTAGTTCAATAATCATTTCGGCTTCCAGAGGTGTTAATTGACCTTTCTTGAGGCCGGGCCTCAAATAATTTACCCATCTGAACCTGCAGCTCTTGCCGCTCCTATTTAATCCTGAAATTAAATCAAAGGTGAATTAATAACGTAGCAGAGAAATATGTAAAAAGGAAAAATATAAATATTTCTTTCTTGTCAATGAAAAGTACGTGCCACGGAAGTCACACAAAAATAACTGAAAATTTTCACTCTTTTAGAGTTACATTTGATTTATATGTAAACTAAATTGTAAAGGAGTTTGTATGATGTTATAAGTTTTAATCTGCGGCTATTGTATAAAAAAATTGTAAAGGAGTAATGATTTTTCTTATACCATCTTTTACCATTCACTTTATATTGAATTTATCTCTCTCTCTCTCAATTTTCCCCATTGAATATCCTCTTCATTACTTTGCAGCAATTTCACCCATACACAGGAGTGCAACTGTGCAAGTGAAATATAAAATCCTTTAAAGCGCGACAGACTTATTATTTATTGTAAAAGTCATAATAGGACATGATAAAGCAAAAAGAAGTGTAAATATTGAATGTTAAAAAATGATTGAAAAAATCAGCATTCCACCATGAACTTCCTTTCCCAACATTGGCAAATTTTTTTTTCTCATGAAAATGGGAGTTGAACAAGTATCTTTACTTGAGTAAGAGAATAAAAAGAAGCGATTGCAAAAATCAAAAGTCACTTGGATTTTCTCCGGTAAAAATTCTCACCATCAAAATTTCATGCCCCATTTTTTTTATTATTTAAATTCTCTTTCTATTACTTTTAATTAAGGCCGGGATTTCACTAGACAGAAATGTCAAGTAAGGAGATCCAAACCCATTTTAACATGGACCACAGCATGATTTGACCACCAGTGGTCCATTTATGACATTAAAAAAAAAAATTAAGTTAATCTTAAATGATACATTTAAAATTTAAGTTTTAGTTCCTTTATTTTTCTTGTACATCCCTTCACATTTGTCTCCATTTAGGGATGAAAAATAGCTAGACCGAATAAGAATTTACTTAAATAGGCATGGTCTATATAAAAAATTCAAAGTCTGAGTCTGACTTGTCTATCATAAGTTTTATTTTTAGGTTTGACATGGCCTATTTAAAAGTCTTGCTTGACTTATTAGCTTACTTAAAGACCTATTTTATATTAAAACTTTTATATAGGTCTAACTTCTCTCTACACGAATTAATAGACTCATAGGCCAATGAAAAAAAAAACCTCTATGTAAAACAAATTATAATCTATAAAAATTAAAATCGTTGCTACTCAAAGCATGAGACAAAAGTGAAAATATGCAGACAAGATTTTATAAGAATTAAGTCTAATTTTTATATGATATAAGTTTATTTTTAATGTCTAATCTGACCTTCATGATAACTTATTCAAAAGCATATTATGTAATAAAGCCTTTAAATAGGACATAAATTTATTCTTCAATAAATTTATAAGTTTGACTATTTATGTATGTTAACATGCTTAATATTTAAAAAAGATAAATAAATATACAATTTTAATACATTATAACAAATTTAATATAATAATAATATTAACAAAAAATTATTATTTATATTTATTTAAATAGGCTGACTTGTTAAGCCTAATTTTTTTTTAAATGGCCTAAAGTCTAATATTTTCAACCAAATAGATGTTTATAAAAGCTTAGGCCTAGTTTATTTTTTAAAAAAGTTTAGCCTAAGTTAAACCTAATATAGGCTAAATTATAGACCTCTATCAAGCAACCTAGCTTATTTCCGGCCCTATTCTTCATTTTCACTTTTCTCCTTGTTTTTAACATTTCCAAATTTCAGTTGTGTATATCGTGCACACCCTTAATAATGTAGGAGGTTTGCAATTCGTAAAAAATTCATAACATATGGTAATCAAAGTATAAGTTAATTATACCTGTACACTTCGCCACCGAGGTCCACCTACCCTCCCCTTGCAAGCTAACATATTCACTTAACAACTTGTCCTCTTCACCAGTCCAAGGCCCTTTCCTCCACCCTTTCTCTGATGCTAGGGAACCCATCACAGCTACCATGATTTTCACTTTAACTTCTTCGATATGATTACTTATGGTTCTATCTGCCATTTCAACGACATATCATGCTCTATATTTATACCATGTTGTATTGGGCCACCTTAATAATTAACAAATAGGTATTGTCATTGAGAACTTTGAATCTAATTTTTCCTCCGTGTTCTTTATTGTGATGTCAGCTGGACTCCACGTTTGTTTGAGTCCTGGAGTTAAACGTGGTGCTTCACAGCTACACTAAATTACCTCTCCAATGAGAATGGATCAAGTGGATCAAGGAAATCCCAAGCAGCCGCACGGAATATAATAATTAGGTACAAATAGTCTAGCGAAATTTGAATGGTTTCATCATGTGCAGGACATAATCTTTAATCAAGCCAAAAAAGAAAACAAAAAAAAAAATGGAGTGCGTTGTTGTTCCCTTGAAAGTGGCTTTTGATCCGATGCTAATCCAACAGGTGTATGATCCTTAATTCAGGATTTAGATTATATGTAGATTATTATTATTATTATAATATATTTGCAAAGCATGTTTTATTTTGTTATTTTTTTTTACCAACCTTGGTTGTGTTTTTTAAAATTGTTCAATGAAACTAACCATTTAATTTCCAGCATAGGATTCCAATTAAGGTATAGTAGGGAACATGACTTTGTCAAAGGCGAGTCACTTAGTCAACACGTGGCCTTCCTAACTGCATTTAGTAGCATATTGGGTGTGTTAGAACATTTGTTTAATTCCCCAATCCGTATGATGATGGAAGACGTTTTGCCCATAAATAGGTATTGATAGCAACTGAAACAATTGAAAAATGTAAAGGTGTTCGCGAAAAGCTACAAGGAAACTTCAAGATCTTCTAAAGTTTCTTAGGCTGTGGTGTGGGGTGCTTGATTTTATAGCACTGAAAGATAATGGAAAGCTTTATGGATTTTCTTCCCTTAAGAATTCTGCCAGTCAAAGTAGACCATATTAGTGGCGTTTACGTGCACGTGTTATGCAAGAGAAGATTACGATCTTCTTCCCCAAATCTAATTTGGAGTGATGATGCATAATCAACGACAATTAACTTCAAAAGTTTTCTCCATACAAATGTTTGTCGGAATTTAACGAGTGACTCCCTAGTGAAAAAAAATGGATTTTATAACTGTGATTTTACATTGGTTACTTAATAACCGATATAAAAGAAAATACAAGATATTTCTGTAAATAAGTGAAATAGTTTTACATTGGTTGTAAAGATAGCCGATGTACAAAGTACTTTTTATATTGGTTAAAATTTTAACCGACGTACAAAGTAATTTTTACACTAGTTATCTTTACAATTGATGTAAAAAGTCTATTTAAAGAATCCTACCATCCATTTTTCGCTCCTTGTGTAACCCTTTTCCTCTCCTTTGTTGTTGTGCAACCCTATCCTCTCCTTTGATATTCTCGTGAGTTCTTCCCTTCCTTCTACCTACACAACAAAAGTGCGTACTCTCGTCGATTGCATGATAACTCTGATACTGCCTGCAATGAAACCCTACGTCTGCAATGACAACGCATTGTTTGCAACATGTCGTAACTACGATTGCGATGGGACATCAAAAAGAAAGTGTAAAAATAAGGAGTTGCCATCAATATTTATTAAGAAAAAATATTGGAAAAACGTAAAAAAAAAGAGTCCTTGAAACCAAATTTTGAGTTCGAGAGTCAATTATGTGTAGGAAAGGTATTAACACTTACTACGTGCATCACGAAGACAATTATCTCTAATTAAATGCGCAAAACTAATATAACTTTAAAATATTTATCTCATCCTAAAATAATTATAACTAAAAAAGATGATTTTATTTATTAAAAAATGATTTTATTTTATCTTAAATTTTATTGTTTTTGAGATCGACAGAATGATCTCGTACTCCTATGTATCTCCCAGTACAATAGAGAATCAGACGCATGTAGTTCTTTTAGTAGAAAACATTTTGTGTGTTGAAGGATTTTAATTTTAAATTTTTTGTTTTTATTTAAAAGGTTTCCACAACAATCAAATAGGAAGTGCATATCCAACGATTATCATTACCTTTTAAAATTTTTGCAATACCTAAACAAGAAATGCATCCAAAATGACTATTACTAAACCATTATTTTATTTTGTTTGTTTTACTTTATTAGGATTTTTATTTAAAAGGATTTCACGATAATCAAATAGAAAGTACATCCGAAATGATTATCATTACACATTTTAAGGTTTTTGTAATACTTAAATAGAAAGTACATCCAAAATAGTTATTACTAAACCTTTATTTTTACTTTTAATTAAACAATTAATTAATTACTTTTTATGAGACTATTAATTTTTGTACTTTTTCTTTAATTGTTATTTATTTACCACCATTTTATATTTGTCCATTATAAATGCTTCTATGTTAACTTCCATAATTTTCAATATTGCTCTCCATTTTTAACTTTATTTTATTATATATTTAATATAACTATAAAAATCAAATACATAAGGGTATCAAAAACATGACCGAACAAAAAGACATATGGAGGACCCTTAGTTTCCATTACCACTTATGATATTCCAACCGGAGTGTAATGACAACAACTCAATATAAACCCACCCGCATAAAAATAAGAATGATAAAGCCAAAACGAATGAAATACCAGTGATTTGCATTTCTCCCATCTTATTTTATTTTATTACAATATTTTTCGATTCAGTAGATCAGAGCGTGCGTGTTATTGACCAAACAATGAGCCTATAACATGGCAAACCAATACCCGCCGCACGCGTCATTAAACAACCAAAACACTTGGCAACAAATTAACAGGACTCAGTACCAGCACAAATCGGCCTAAGCAGTGGCCCAAGCAATGGAACCCGTAAACAACCAACATGAAATCAGTCGAATCACACACAAGAAAAGGAAAAACCCATGGATCAGCACAGACTGGACCCAATGAAATAAACGTAAAATAAGTTAAAAGCAAGATGAAATAAATGAAATGATGAAAAGGGTACTGGTGTGTAGTCAGACAGGATTTGGGTTCGTTCCTTGGTATGTATATGGCTCGCTGGTTTTGGGTCCAGAGGGATGTAATTCTACTAGTGCTCCAGGTGTAGGTGGTTGGATTGGTGATGGTGTACCAACTGGTTCGGTGCAGGGCCCGTTCTGATATTTCGTAGGCTATGGACAAAACAATAAATAAGGTTTCTTTATATATAAGTATTCTAAAATATAAATATATATTTCATAAAAAAGTAGATACATAATTTATTATTATTACATTAAGTAAATAATAGAGTTTTAACAAATCTTAAAAAAATATATTATATTTTTTATTTAATTTACTTTTATGCTATTATCTATTATCGACAAAATATCATCATCTCAAGTTAAATCTTACATGTATTTTTGTTTTTTATTAATATACTAACTTTTAGTTTTAACTACCATTTTAAAGTGTGCGTCACACAAGAAATTTTTATTTTTATAAAATTATAATTCATAATAAATAAATATTTTAAAATTTTAAATTATATTATTATTAGAGTTCATAATAAATAAATATTTTAGATATATAAATTATATTTTAAATTTATGATAAATAATTTAAATTATGATATAATATTATTTTTAAATTGAAACAAATAGGGGATTAAGAATTAGGTATTTATATAAATATAAATAGAGTTAGTTTGAGATGATTGAGACAAATATTTTTGCCTAATTGTGGAAAAGGTTTGTGAAATGCACCTCCCAAAGAGAAGAAAGAGTGTTGAAAATCTCTAATTAAAAAAATGAGAAAAGTGAGAGCCTCGTCATCTAAGTTAGGAATTTTAATTAGTAGTATAAGAGTAAAATCTTTCATAATTTGAGGTTTAGTTTGTATTTCTTATTTTTAGGCGTGAGCATCGGTCGAGTTTGGGTGTAAAAAGTCGAAACCTAATAAGAAAAATGTGGACCATCACCAACCGCTTGGCTTCGGTTTGAATCGGGTTTGGGTGGAATTGGTGGGTTATTTTGGGTCTATCACTCCATAAATGCTTTTTTGGAAAGACTCGATGTCCAGGTGCACTGAGTAACGGTTGCGAGGGTGGAAGAGCGCGACCAATCACCCACCTTACAAAGGTGTCGCCGGCATAGCTTGAGGTGAGGAAGGAGAAGTGCTACGAAGGAGGAAGGGGGAGTCGGGGTTGGAGACATGGAGGTTAACTTTCACTGCCGGTGACAGCCATGACCGCCACCAGTTCTCGCCGCCCCAGCCAAGGGCAAAATGTGGTGGAATCAACCGCCGATGGAAGAAGCACAACGTTGATAACTTCTGGAGAGAAATGTTACTGTGGAAAAAAGTTGTGACTAACTTCTAACATTATTAATAATACCGAGTGAGAGAACAGGGGGCGAAATGCTTAATGATACTAAGTGGCAGAGCATAATGCTCAATGCCTGCAACATCACGTGAACATATTTGGAAGTGGAACAACCAGCTGTATTTTGAACGGATAGCTAAGATTGTTTGTAGTATAAAAGTAATAAAATCAACGGTTATTTTGTTAACTCCATACATATTCGGTCGGGTGCGCGTTCCATCGAAATTTATTTTTCTAACCCGCACCCGCCCGAAATACCTGTATTTAACCGATTTTTTTAATTTTTTTTTCTCTCGAAACCCCAAATTACCCCACCCGAAAGACTTGTTTTTTAGTCGGATTGTTCGGTTTATGGATGGGTAGCAGGTTGATGATCAGCCTTACTTATTTTGTTGTAAAAATAAGCATTTAAAATTATGTTTGACCCAGCTTTTTTTTAGCTTAAAATTTACTTTAAAGTTAAAGTTTAAAATAAGAGCTTTAAAAATAAAGTAAAAGTTGTTTGGTAATTTTTTTTTTTTAGATTTAATGCTCCTTTTAAGCTAAAAGTTGTTTTTTAAAAAATTTTAAAATTAGTTAAAGCTAATTGTCTCATTCAATAGAATAATATACATATTGATAAAATAAAAAAAATATTATGTGTAGTTAATTTTGAGTTACAATTATGTAAAATTAATTTAATCAACATAAATTTATTTTAATGATAAAAAAAATACAAAAAGTATTAAAATATATAAATTTAAATTTAAAAATATTAAAACTATTTTAATTAATAAAAGTTAATTTTAAATATGATTTATAAATATTTTATTACATATTAAACTAATTACAAAACATTAAATATTTTAAAAAAATGTATTATTATTCAATAATATTTTTAAAAGATAAAAAATAGTTTATTTAAACAGAATTTAACAATCTCAATTTATATTAAATAGTATTTAACAAATAATTAAAAAGTATTTAATAAATATATTTTTATAAATAAAAATGAACAAACTTAACTAAAATTAAAAAATTTAAATCTAAATTAAATTTAAAGAATAAACATTATAAATATTTTTAAATATAAATGTTTTATTTAACTATATTATTTACTCATTTTGGTAATGTTTTTTTATTTCATGTAAGAAATACATTTAAAAATTTTAATTTTAAAAATGTAAAAAATTAATTTAATTAACAAAAATTAATTTTAATGATAATTTACAAATGTTTTATTATATATAAAATTAATTAAATAAATTTAAATATTAATTACAAAATTTAAAATATTTAAAAACTTTAATATTATTGTTTAATAATATTTTAGAAGATAAAATATAATTTATTTAAACAAAATTCAATAATGTCAATATATATTAAAAAATATTTAATAGATAATCCAAAAAGTATTTAATAAATATATTATTGTAATTAAGGATTCAAAAATTTGACTATAAATTTTTTTTTTTTTAAAATATGGCATCTAAATTAAATTTAAAGAATAAAAATTATAAATATTTTAAGATATAAAAAATTATTTAACTATATTATTTAATAAATATTTTTTATTTTTTTAAAAATAAATAATTTAAAAATAAATTAAAACCTTACAATGAATAAACATAATTAAAATAAACTAACATATATAAGTAGTATTTAATGGGGAAGCCATTGAAACACTGAAATTGAAAAAACAATAAAAAATTAAAAAAGATGGTGTTTTTTGTCGCATTGAGATTCGAAGAGGTGACTGCATAAATAAGCTCCTTACATGTAAAAAAAAAGCTCTCCCTATCAACTTAATAATAAGCCACTTTTTTTCAAATTTATACAAAGATGAGATAAAATTGCATTTCGTGAAGCAAAAAGGAAAAATCAAGACTATAACTTAACATTAATGAATACTAGTGTTAGCTCATTTAAAGTCGCAGAAGAAGCAATATACCTCAAACACAAAAATACATAAAATGAAAGCAATAGACTTGTAGATTATTTTACCGAAATTTCGCTGGTTTTTGAGGCCAAAACTCCATGAATTCTCCCGAAGGTGGACAGAAGTGTCTTAATGTGTCCCTCCAAAACTGAATGACATCTTTGCTGTTAAACTCTCGGCTTGCATAGAGCTTGCAGCTTCCATTTTGATCCCGGGAGCTTTCCCTTATCTTCTCTTCAGCAGCATGGCATGAAATTCCTTGAAAATATTCAATGTATCATCCACCAACTCCTTGGGAACTCCATGGTTGATAACCTACATCACAGTTTTTCATATATATTAACCAAACATGTACATGATTTTAGCACCGAGGGTGAAGTTTGACCTCAAAGGTCACGAGTTGAAATCTTAAAAACAGTCTCGTGCACCCTACTCATCCTAGACCCCATTATGTGGGACTTATATTGTGTGCATTTGCCTGCTCTTTTATTAATCATAAACTAGTATGTTTACCACATGTAATCTCACAGATCGCATTTTGAGATAATTCTATTTGAGATACGATCCAATATTAAATATAAACATATCTTTTAGAGGTGTTTCAAATCTTGATTTGTCACATTATTCGGAAGTAATTAGCTTTTTTTGTTGGACCTAACCCTTGTTGGTCTTTACACATGTATTAAAATGACATGAAAATATAGTAATAAGTTAACAAATCCATCTATATACATGACTATCTATTATTTATATATTAAAACAATGTCCCCATCAAAATAATTAACTTGTGTTATTGTGTTTTTCATTAATATTTTGTGGTAAAAATATAAGGAACTTATTTTTTTTAAAATTTCTAAAATACTTGTCATCCAAACAAATTCAAAATTAAAAATTTAAAAATATAAAATGAATACAAATTAAAAAAAAATTAAATAAAAGAACGTATATTGTATAAAAATGATGATTGCAAAATATAGAGAGTGTGTATATAAGAAAAGTATTGTTAGTTAAATAAATTATTTAATTATAGTTTATTTTAGGGATAATACATCAATAGGTCCTTGAACTTTTAGGTAATTTTTAATTAGGTCTCTATATAATATAAATTTGTAATTGAGTTATTAATCTTTCAATTTTTTTTAATTGGGTCCCTCGGGTTAACTTTCGTTTGATTGTCGTTTGTCCTAGGGACCAAATTAAAAAAATTTCAAAAGATTAAGGATTCAATTAAAAAAAAATAGTATAAGGATCTAATTAAAAATTGCCTAAAAGTTCAAAGACTTACTCAATAGTTTAACCTTTAATTTACTAACATTGTGTTAGTCCAGTAAGGTCTTGGGTTTGAGCCTTTTAGATGAAAAAAATGTATTGGGAGAAGATACCTCATTAAAAGTGGTTGGCCAAATTCTCTGATAGAGATTAGTCATCGACAAAACCAGTAAATACTTCACACCTATTTTTAATTTTGTGATTTTAGTCCTCCAAATTTTAAAAATCTACAATTCTGGTCTAAATGTTAACTGTTCATCTGTTGACTATTAATGCCTCAACGTTAACTATGATGAGGCATTATACTGAATACGTGATAGATAATATTTAACAAACTAATGTCATGTCATAGTCAATGTTGAGACATTAATAGTCAATAGATGAATATTTAACGGTTGGACCAAAATTGAAGATTTTTAAAATTTGGAAGACTAAAATTGTAAAATTAAAAATAAGGGATCTAAAATCTAGGATTTATAAAAATTGGAAGACTAAAATTGTGAAATTAAAAATAAGAAGACCAAAATTGTGGATTGAGAATTATAGGAGGACCAAAAATGCAATTTAGTCACATAATAATAATGTGGCAAGATTTGAATATTGAAAGATGCTCTTTGCCCCTTTCTATAATTTTCCATTTTTTTCTAAAATAAAACAAAGGCAAAATCAAGAGAAAAAAAATAAAAAGAAGGTTAAATTATTGAGTAGATTCCTGAACTTTTATATGATTGTTAATTAGGTCTTTATACTATTTTTTTTAATTGAGTCCTTACTTGAGAATATTTTGTCCAAGTTAATGGAATATTCCCAGCAATTTAACCCGAGGAACCAATTAAAAAACAAATAAAAAAAATTAAGGACTCATTTACAAATTTTTATACTATAGGGACCTAATTAAAAATTGCCTAAAAGTTCAAAGACTTATTGATATATTATCCCTTTATTTTAATTTTAGTTTTAATTTTAAATTTAATTTTGATATAATTTTTAAAGTAATCATAACAAAATTAATAATTTTCTATTGTATGATAATTTTTAATTATAGAAACTTAAATAAATAAATAAATAAAAAGGGTCAATTATGTTTTTGGTCCCTCATTTTTTGTCGATTTTCGTTTTTAGTCCCTCAAAAATATTTTGACCAGTCATAGTCCCTCATAAATTTTTCGTCTGTGTTTTTAGTCTCTACCGTTCAATTGAACCATTAAGTGATGACGTGTCATTCACATTGGCAGCCATATGGCAAAAAATGATTTTTTAAAAATTAATTTAATTTTTCTGGCGATTTCACAACAGCCAGAAAATGTAAATTATGAAAATAGTTCCTCACTTTATCACAATTTCTGTTTTTAGTCCTGCAAAAAAAGAGTTTGACCGATTTTAGTCTCTCAAAATTTTTTCATATGTGTTTTTAGTCCTTCCTGTTAACTTAGACTGTTAAACTTTAATAATTAATTAATTATTATTTTCATATAATTTATATTATTATTTTACACTCATACAAGTTTTTTCCTCAAAATTTATTTTAACTAATGATTTATTAATTAATTATAACTCAAAAGCTTATCACTATACTTCTCTTACCTCTTCATCGTTATGCTTCGATAATTCAAGGTATTCATAATTTCTTATGAAATCTAACCTCTTTGATTATCCTTTGTGATATGATCCTGGTTAGATTCATATTGTTTTAACGGATCATCCTTGAGTTAGTTATCTTGTAACAAAAATTATAGGAATAAAATAAAATGAAGAAAGGTAGAAGATAAGACTTGCATAAACAGATAAAGAGAATTAATGTAAGTGGCGCAGAAAAAATAATAGCAAGAGAATTAACAAGACAAAATAGAAAGGACAAGAAAATTGAATTGATAGATAAAATAAAGAAAAGGGAATAGAAAAGAAGATGACAGAAGACGCCACACTCTATAGAGAGTGATAAGTCTAGCGAAGATTCGCCACAAAGATATAGAAACCTTTGATAAGAACCAAGAAAGGTTCAATCTAAGAACCCCAAAAAGGAGCCAATGCTAAACTTACACTCACAATGGAGTCAAAATTTCAATCTTATTCAACTTGTCAAATGAGAGGGATTACATCTCTATTTATAAAGTTTATTCTAAAGAGTCTTACCTTAATTCTAAAAAACATAAGCAAAGACCCAAGAAAGCTTAAGGCCCAAATTATAACTTATTTTTAAAATTAAAAGAAACCTAAACTAGGACTAGAAATTGGGCTTCTAATTTAGTATCAAACCAGCCCATTTATTATATAAAAAACTACCCAAACACTTAAATAAAAGCTAATAAAAAAACTAGGTTGCAAGCCCATAGTTGGTGCATTAGGTTGGGCCTTCTTCCACTTGAACAAGTGCACCATCTTAGGCTTTTCTTTTTCCACTTTGGGCTTGATCTTGTAGTGTGTTGATCACTTCTAAATGCTCCTTAGGTCTCTTTCTTCTCTTTGTAGTTGTTTCGAGCCAAATCATATGATCATCCCTTTTAGCTTTTTCCTTCTTAGGTCTTTTTGGCCAAATTAAGGGGTTTTTTTTCTTAGGTTTTCCTTCTCTTCTTGGAGGCCTTACTTGATCTTCATCATTCCCTCCTTCTTTGAGGAGATTTTTCCTCAAATTTAATCCTCTATTACCTACATCAAAAAGTCCTAACTTAGTCACTTTAAATGTTTCATTTAGTTTATACTTACCAATTATGTCAACTTTGTAGGTTTCTAGGATCGAAGACATTCCTTTTCCAAGGTGGAATACAATACAACGGGGCACTAGGAATGAGACCAACTAGACGCTTAACCCTTCTTAATGAAGCATCCTTTGACAAGGTGCCTTAGTTGTGCGACCTTCTTGAGTAAGTACCTCTAATGTCCTACAAAAGAGACTTATCAACACTATATAAAATTTTAGAGTTAGTATCCAAACAAGTTTCCTTATTCAAGTAACTATGCCTCTCTTGTTTTTCCCAAGAAACTCTCTTGTTATTTTTTTCTTCTTGTCTCAAGTCATTTCCCTCTTTCTCCTTTTCTTTTACTTTTGAAATTTCCATTTCTTTTTCTCTCTCTTTTTCTCTCAATTCTTTCATCTCTTGCTCTTTTTCTTTTATTTCTTTTCTCTCTTGGTCTTTCTTTATTTGCATATTCTCTTGTTCCTTACTAACTACTTGTGGCACTAGTGTTAACCAATTGGGACATTGATAATTTGTGTGCCCTCTTCCCGAACACATGGTGCATCTAATATCTCTACTTTTAAAAGGAAGAGTAGAAGTGGAGGGATCATGACTAGAGATTTGACCATAATGCTCATGGTCATTTTAGATTTTGAAGAGGAATCCTCCTTCCTTGGCTTGGTCTTCCAACTTGACCTTTCATATCTCTTATTGTCATTTTCTTTTCTATCTTTTTCTTTACTTCTTCTCTCATGACTTCCTCCTTTTCTCTCCAAGTTGTCAAACATCTTGTGAAATTCTTCCTTTTCTCTTTGAAAGATCCTCTCCAAATGCCTTGATAGGCCTTGAAGTTGGAGATCTGCTTCCATAGCCATGCTTCAAAGAAAAGAAGTTAGTAGACATAAAAATGAAGGACCTTGCCACTCTTCTCACGTGTTTACACTCTTAAGATGATTCCACTCGTGTTTTAAACAATTTGCTCTTGATTAATAAAAAAATTCTTTCCTTTTACCATTCAACTCCTTTTTTACAAGTTCTTAAATAGAACACAAGCGTGAATCAATTATCAAAAACGCATACAATTGTAAACAAGCCTTGCAAAAGTTATCACTCAAAAGTCCAAGAAAGAGAAATACTCTAGACAAAAACTTAAAAGGAAATTTAAAAGACAAACAAGAGAAGCTAATTTAGAGAAAGGTAAAAACTCAAATGGAATTCAAAAGAAAGGCAAAAAGGAATAATGAAAAAGATGAAGAAGAAATGCGCAAGTTTAGATATTGAGAATAGCATCACTTTTTATAAATTCCTTAAGGCAACCAAATTTAAATTATTTAAGTGCAAGGGGCAATCTTCTTCTTTATTTTTATTCTTCAAGAATATTTTTTTTCTTTCTTTTTATTCTATTATTCTTTTCTCTTTTATTTTATTTTATCATTCTAGAATATTATTTTTTACCCTTGTTTGTTTTGCACTTGCAACAAATATTATAACCTTCAGAGTAAGGTGCTACAATACATGCAGAAAGACTTGCGCGGAATTAAAGAGAATTAAATTGTGCATAATTAAGAATGATTATGACAATTAAGACTCAGGTATGGCACAATTATGACATTAATGACAATGATAATTAATGAGAAAATTAAGACAATTAATTAGGCAATGGAAGACACAAAACATAAGAACACCACCAATTTTAGGATCCGGGCTCTAGATACCACATGATATGATCTTGATTAGATTCATATTGTTTTTACGGATCATCCTTGAGTTGGATATCTTGTAACAAGAATTATTGGAATAAAAAGAAAATGAAGAAAGGTAGAAGATAAGACTTGTGCAAATAGATAAGGGAATTAATGTAAATGGCACAGAAAAATAATAGCAAGAGAATTAACAATACAAAATAGAAAAAGACAAGAAAATGGAAACGATATAAAATAAAGAAAGCAAAAAAGAAAAAAGATGGAAGAAGGCGCCACACTCTATGGAGAGTGATAAGTCCAGCGAAGATTCACCACAAAGGTATTGAAACCTTTGATAAGAACCAAGAAAGGTTCAATCTAAGAACCCCAAAGAGGAGCCAATGCTCAACTCACACTCACAATGGAGTCAAAATTTCGATCTTATTCAACTTGTCAAATGAGAGGGATTACATATCTATTTATAGAGTTTATTCTAAAGAGTATAACCTTAATTCTAAAAACCAAAAGTAAAGGCCCCAGAAAACTTAGGGCTCAAATTACAACTTATTTTTAAAATTAAAAGAAACCTAAACTAGGACTAGAAATTGGGCTTCTAATTTAGTATCAAACCAACCCATTTATTATATAAAAAACTACCCAAACACCTAAATAAAAGCTAATAAAAAAACTAGGTTGCAAGCCCATAGTTGGTGCGTTAGGTTGAGCCTTCTTCCACTTGAACAAGTGCACCATCTTAGGCTTTTCTTTTCCCACTTTGGGCTTGATCTTGTAGTGTGTTGATCACTTCTAAATGCTCCTTAGGTCACTTTCTTCTCCTTGTAGTTGTTCCTAGTCCAATCATACGATCTTCCCCTTTAGCCTTTTCCTTCTTAGGTCTTTTTGGCCCAATTAAGGGGTTTTTCCTCTTAGGTTTTCCTTCTCTTCTTGGAGGCTTTACTTGATCTTCATCACTTTGCATGTAATCTTTTTTTTTTTTTTGGCATTTTTGCTGTGAAATAATTTGTAAAATAATAATATAAATATGTGAAAATAATACTTAATTGATTATTAAAGTTTAACGATCTAAGTTAATAGGAGGGACTAAAAACATGAACGAAAAAATTTTGACGGACTAAAACTGATCAAACTTTTTTTTGAGGGATTAAAAATGGAAATCGTGATAAAATGAGGGACCATTTTCATAATTTACATTTTCTGGCAATTGTGAAACTGCCCGAAAAATTAAATCAATTTTTAAAAAATTATTTTTGCCACGTGGTTGCCACGTCATACTAGTAGTCCATGTGGCAAGTCACATGGCTGCCAACGTGGATGACATGTCATCACTTAACGGTTCAATTTAACGGTAGGACTAAAAACACAAACGGAAAATTTATAAGAGACTACGACCGGTCAAAATATTTTTGATGGACTAAAAACGGAAATCGACAAAAAATGAGGGACTAAAAACATAATTAACCCAAATAAAAATTATATATTATGGTTGTCTATATATATTAAAATGTAATTATGGTTAGTGGTAAGATAACCGTCTATATGCTAGGAAGTTAAAAGTTAAAAATCTGAGGCCTGTAAATATTTTGTATTTTGTAAGCTAAGAGAAAGTAAGAAAAGACCGAAAATAGTAAGACTTGACAGCATGAGAGAAGGCGCACGAATAAAACGTATGTTAAAATGTGAAACTGTGAAAGCGTGCAAGATCGCAAGACCGGGAATTTTGAGCGAGAAAATAAATTTACCAGAGATTGACACGTGTCCCTTTAGGACATTACTTCAATACATAGTAATAGAATAGATATTTTTATTTAGCATACAATGAAGCACTTTGGTATCTGGAAATTTTTTATATATATAGTTGCCTGCTACGTGTGCTGATTAATTTTAGAAAAGAGAAATTATGAGATGGAAGTAAAAAGAACACATCACATATGTAGCGAAATTAATTAACAAAGGGAAAGAAAATTCTTCAATAAGAACCTGGAAAAATCCATCCTCCTCGGAGGCTTCCAAAATGTGTTTCAAGGTTTGAGCACGATCATGTACCCCGAGATCCACTACTGGGATATTCTTGCTGGAAGCAACAACCATGCAGGGTCTACTTTCCGGTGGTTGCACGAAGGACTTAGGCATTGAGGAATGAAGATGGAACAAACTAGACAAGCTTGTGATCCATTGTTTTAATGCCTACATTCATGTAAAGAAGTGTGCTCACGAAAATAAATTTATGCTAATTTTTCTGGGATGATTATTTTTCTAATAGTGTATGATTTTTAAAAATGATTTCTAAACTTTATATATAGTCTCTAACTTTGTTTGGTAAACAACAATTTTCCAAGACAGAAAAAAATATATAGATAGAAAACACATTTTTTTAAAATATCTTCTCTTATTAATTTCAATAGTATTGAGAATTAGGAGAGGAAGCAAAATAAATAAATAAAATTATAGGACACATGTCTTGATTTCTCTCCATATATCCAAGCCAAGAAAAGAGGGAAAAAAAAAATACTATCTATTATAAATAATCGTATTTTATTAAATCATAAGGACATAATTATCTATTTTTAAGAAAAAAAAGTTTTTTTTTTTTACTCTTCATGTTTTTAATTAATTTTTTTATACTAAATAATCTAAAAATTTATTAATTTTCTTTCTATTCAATTTATTTATTTATTTTCTTTCTATTTTTTCTCAAATTAAATAAAATGTAAGAAATTGTGATGTCAGACAACGAGTGAAAGAAATAATTAATATCATTAGTTCATTAATAACAAGTTTACATCAATCACAGGAAGCCTAATAAAAAGATGCATTCAACTAGGTACTGAAAATGACAAAAATTATTAGTAAGACGAAATTGACGAACTAACCTAGTTTGCAAGAAATTATTACATGTTCTGAAATTATATGGTTTTGACTAATCTCCATATGACATGTAACTACATTTTTTAATTTACGACAAAAATAATAACATATCACAAGAAGATTAGTTGGGACCACATGATCTGGATCATATAACAATTTCTCTATCCCAAGATTATTTTTTCCTATATAACAATACATGTTTGGATAACTTATTTATTCAACTAACTGCATGGCAAAATATAAAATGGTCATCCAAACACGTCTTTTTCGTGGAAGAGGTTATCGTATGTATCATCAAAACAAAAAGTTTT
The DNA here is from genome assembly GCA_004329165.1 of Spatholobus suberectus. NCBI lineage: Eukaryota > Viridiplantae > Streptophyta > Magnoliopsida > Fabales > Fabaceae > Spatholobus > Spatholobus suberectus. Next base: position 5,946,237 of record CM014731.1, read on the forward strand.
ATCATGATTTTGCATGGAATTCCCTCCAACTCCAAAGTTAGCTTGATTTGGCGTGACACATTTGCTAAACATAATCTGCAAAACTTTGTGGCTCATCGAAGCCCCATGAACTAAACCATGAGTCATCATCTGCTAGAGTGTTGGACCACGTGGATGAGAATCCCTCGTGCATTGAAGGAACGGTATATTGGTGCTCTATTGTTGGGTACACAAAACCCATTTCTTGTTGCTCATTATTTTGCGTCTCAAAGGATTTTGTTTCGTTTTTGGTCTCTTCATGAGACATGATTTTGATATCATAGTACTCTTGAGATTGTTGTTCCTGTTGTCGCTTTCGTTTCAACTGTTTTAGCACCTTTTCTGTATGCATTTCTAGCTCCTTGTGTTTGGATTTCTCACTCTTCCCGAAGTGGGTTCTCCAATAGTTCTTAATCACGTTATCAGTTCTACCCGGTAAGTACTTTGCTATTGTAGACCACCTGTATTGGTAATTGTAATTCCCATTTAAATAACAAATTTGAGGGAAAAAAAAAGGAGGGAAGGCAGAATAAGGTGTTTGTTAATTACTTGTTACCCAAAATTGCATGTAGTTCAATAACGATTCCGGCTTCCAGAGGTGTTAATTGACCTTTCTTGAGGCCCGGCCTCAAATAATTTACCCATCTTAACCTACAACTTTTGCCGTTCCTATTTAATCCTGAAATTCAATTAAAGGTTAATTTAATAAGGTAGTGTGCAAAAAAGAAAAAGAAAAATATTTTTTTTTTCTAATCAATCAAAAGTGTGTAACATATAAGTTTCACAAAAATAACTTGGAAATTTTACACTCTTTTACACTGTGTTTAGTGAAGGTGAAATGGGTGAGAAATGGGAGAGAGAGGTGAGAAATAAGTGAGAAATAAGAATAAAAGATTGTTTGGTAAGAGGGAGAGGTGAGAAATGGAGGAGGATCGAGGGTGAGCTCCACTAGTTTTTATTTCTGCATTGAGATGCTTGGAAATGCAGAGGAGAGAGACATTGTTGAATAATTTGTAGTGATTTATTTTTTAGTTAAAAAAGACAATTTTTAACATTTTGTACAAAGTGCAATAGTCGATTATTCAAAACTACAACATACAATAGTCAACTATTGGCCCTCTAACTCGATTAAAATTTATTTATTTATTTATTTCTCTCTTTTTTATTTTTTACATATTTTTCTTGAACTAAACAGCTTCATTTCTACTCTATTTCTTATCTATTTTTATTCACCTATTTTTCTCTTTTCTATTTTCATCCACTTTATTCTCACCTATTTCTTTCCTTCTTACCAAACACATCCTTAGAATTACATTTCATTTACACTCATATAAGTGAGCTAAATTGTAAAGGAGAACTGATTTCGTTTTTTTATACCATCTTTTACCATTCACTTTATATTGAACTTACGTCTTTCTCTAATTTTTTCCATCGAATATCCTATCATTACTTTGCAGCAATTTAACCCATATATGTAAGAGTGAAAGTGGAATGTAAAATCCTTTAAAGCGTGAGAGACTTGTTAAGAAATGATCGAAAAAATCAGCATTCGACCATGAACTTCATTTCCCAACATTGGCAAAGTTTTTGAAGAAAATGGGAGTTAAATGAGTGTCTTTACTTGGGGCAAGAGAACAAAAAGAGGGGAATATCAATAGTAAAAAGTCGCTATAGACGAGTGTCAACAACTTAACATGGACCACAGCATAATTTGACCTCCGGTGGTTCATTTGTATCATAAGCTCCCTCATATCCTCTCTTCTCCAAGGAAGCATCTCCGACAGCTACACAAACCACCCCCTCCCAATCCCTGTTCTGGTGTGAACAAGGAAAGGTGTGCTTCAGTGGCTGAACACTTTTTGTATCAAGGACTATTTAGCAATAATAATTTCATAAAGGATTAATTAACAAATTCATAGTAAAAGAATCATTATTAAAAAATATTCTTGATGCATCTATGGGAAACATCTTATTCCCAACGTTAACACTCGTCAATTACCACTTACAACCATGCCTCGTGAAATTTTACTTTTCTATTCGTCTCGATTTTCACTTTTTAAAATTCCCAAATTTCACATCTATCGTGCACACCTTTAATAATGTAGGCGGGGTGCAATTCGTTAAAGAAAAAAAATCATCATAATATATGGGAATCAAAGTATAAGTTATACCTGTACAATTCGCCACCGAACTCCAACTACCCTCCCCATGCGAGCTAACATATGCACTTAGCAACTTGTCCTCTTCACCAGTCCAAGGGCCCTTCCTCCACCCTTTCTCTGTTGCTAGGGAACCCATCACAGCTACCATGATTTTCACTTTAACTTCTTCGATATGATCCTACTTATAGTTATATCTGCGATTTCTACGACATATCATGCTCGATATTTATACCATGTCGTAGTGGGCCATCTTGATCATTATCAAATAGGTATTCTCATTGAGAATTTTGAATCTAATTTTCCCTCTCTGTTTATTATTGTGATGTCAGCTATACTCCACGTTTGTCTGAGTCCTATCAGTGCTTCACAACCACACTTCATTAGCTTCCCAATGAGAATGGACCAAGTGGATCAAGGAAATCTCAAGTAGCCGTACGGAATATAATAATTAAGTACGATTATTCTAGCGAAAGTTGAATGGTTTCGTCATGTGCAGGACATAATCTTTAATCAAGCCAATAAAGAAAACGAAAAAAAAACTGGAGTGCATTGTTGTTCCCTTGAAAGTGGCTTTTGATCCAATGCTAATCCAACAGGTGTATGATCCTTAATTCAGGACGTAGATAATTGTGGATTGATTATTATCTTAATATATAGATTTGCAAAGCATGTTTTATTTTATTTGTTTTTGTTTTTTACCAACCTTGGTTGTGTGCTTCAAAATTGTTCAATGAAACTAACCATTTAATTTTCAGTATAAGATTCCAATTAAGGTATAATGGGGAACAGGACTTTGTCAAAGGCGAATCACTTAGTCTACACGTGGCCACCCTAACTGCATTTAGTAGCATGTTAGGTGTGTTAGAACATTGTTTAATTGCTTAATCCATTTGATGATGCAAGGCGTTTTTAATTTGCCCGTAAAAGGTATTGATAGAAACAATTGAAAAATGTAAAGGTGTTCGGGGAAAGATACAACGAAACTTCGAGATCTTCTAAAGTTTCTTAGGCTGTGGTATGGGATGCTAGATTTGACAGTGCTGAAAGATAATGGAAAGCTTTAAGTATCTTCTTCGCTTAAGAATTTTACCATTCAAAGTAGACCATGTATTAGTGGCGTTTCCGTGAACGGGTTGTGCAAGAGATTACGATCTTCTTCCCCAAATCTAATTTGGAGTGATGGTGCAAAATCAACGGCATTGACTTCAACGTTTACTCCGTACAAATGTTGGGCGGAGTTTACCGAGCGTTTTTTTTTTTAATTTTTTTATTTTTAAATTGTGTAGGAAGAATACGTTTACCTTTCCCACGATGTCCATAGCGCTGAGCATCGAAGATTACAACTCTGAGCATGCCTTAGCTCTAGATATATCCGGCTACATATGATATGATCTCTCGTAAATTATTGCATAATTTGGGATCACAGGGTGTTTATAATTCTGATCAATTTTTATGGGTCACGTAGTCGAATTTTATTAATTTTTTCTCATAAACTAAAAATTTCAGTTACGTATTATATAGAGATTGGCAGACTATAGACACATGATGGTCTTAGATCATAGGATGATTTTTCTGTAACATATGTAGAGTCTTTAATTAAAAAATTAACTATTAATAATAATAATTTTAAATTTATTATATATATCTATATATCAATTTAATTGAAATATATTGACAATATAATATTTATATATATATATATATATATATATATATATTGTCATCTAATCATCAATTAATAATTACTTTAAAATTCATATATAAATTGATTCTTTATAATTATTTCACAGTATTAATTTTTAAAGAAACCATATATATTCTCCTATCGAATTCTCCTTACATTAATGACAATTATATATAAAATTTAGTATGATAAGAACTTAAAAGGTTTTATTTTTTATTGAATATTTTTTGTTTTTTAATCTTTGATAAACGTTTTAAGAATATTCATTAATATTTTTCCAAAGAAAATTAACATAAGAATGGTTAGAGTGTGAGTGTGAGTAAGAAGTCTTACACATTGGATAGATATAAGCATGTTAAGCAACATATAAGTGGTAAGTACCTATATACTTATTACCTTTAAGTTTTTTGGTTAATGTAGTGTCAAGTTCACTTATATGGTTTACTTATGGCATATTGATGGAAATCTTTCCGATATTGTACTCCCTTATATTCTATAACAAGTGGTATTGGTAAGCATGACAGTGGGCTGTGGGTTTTGGAAATGTGGGTTTAAGCCCAATCCCATCCCTGTTGGATTTTGTCAGGTTCAAGAAAACTTACAGGAAACCTAGCTCATTTTTTAAAAAAATTTGTTTACTTATCTATTTTTAATTAAATTATATATTAAGTTATTAATTATATTTTAATACAAACAATATATAAAAATTAATAAATAACAAAGATATTAAAAATAAAAAATTGAAGAATTAAATCAAATTTTTAGTTAAATATATAATTTTATCGTTATTATTTAATTAGTATTATAATTAAATTATTTAAATAATTCAAATAAGTAATTTATATTTTTACTTAATATAAAAAATAAAAGTATGAAAATAAAATCCTAACTCATATACATATATAGCAGGGTGGGTTTGGGGGGGGGGGGGGGGGTTACATCCTTGATCTTCACCCTACTTTCACAAGTCGTGGAAAACCCAAACTCTTGAACTTAGTCAAAGCAGGTTTTCCCGTCAAAATTGGGTTCGAGGTCAAATGGGTACCCTTGAGTTCGGATTTAATTACCATGTTTAGGTATCAGAGTTGATGGTGTGACAAAGTGACCTTTTCCTAACAATGTGGAGGTCATGGTGTGACCAAATGATTGACTCAAAACGAGTATCGAGGCACAACAAAATTGTGGTATATTCATAATGATCCCTTGCATTGAAAGTCTTCGTACAATGTGGAGGTCAAGCGGTATGTCTTGTTGATGTGAGATAATGGGATGCAAATATGTAGAATGTATTGGCAAGAATGATTAAGCTCTAGTGCCACCATATATTTAATACTCACAGATGGAAGGACTTTTGCTTGAGGGGTGCATACAATCTGAAAAAGACTTGCACTTGTAGGAGAGATTGGTAGAGTAAGTGTGGGTAAGAAGTTCTACATCTAATAGAGATGATCATGTTGAGTAACATATTAGTGGCAATGGCTTATATACCTAATGCCTTAAGGTTTTGAATTATATGTGATGTTAAGGTCACCTGTGTGGTTGACTTGTGACCCATTGATGAAGATCTCTCTAGTGTTTTATTCCCTTGTATTCTATAACAAGAATATAGAATTATCAATAAATATTCTTTTAACACATTACCTTAGGTGCACATTCTCATCTTTAATTAATTATTTTCTTATTTTTTTAACTGTTTTCAATTAATTCTTATAGCTAATCTTATCTCTATTTAAAAATTTTAAATAACAATTATAATAATTAATTTTAAATGTTAAAATTACTTCCTAATTAAAATATATGTATTATCTTTGTTTTTCTTTTTTCTTAATTCAATATGTTCCTTAAGCACTGATATGAACCAAGTTATATTCATATTGTTTTGCAAATATTTTTTAAGTTGGTTATCTTGAAATTAACAATTATAGATGATAAGAAAAAGATGGATGATAGCAAGAGGAAAGGTGTTACACTCTTAGAGAGTGATAAGTTAAGTGAGAATTTGCTATAAAGGTATGGAAACTTTTAATAAGAATCAAGCGATTCACTTCAAGTATATACAAAGAGGGATAACTATTCACGCTCATAATGAGCAAAATTCAAATATTATTCAAATCCATCAAATGAGAGGGATTACATTTCTATTTATAGAGTTTCTTCCAAGATGGCTAACCCTAATTTTAAAGAAACATAAGCAAAGGCCCAAACAAGTTTAAAGCCTAAATCACAACTTAAATTAAACTCAAAAGAAACTTAATCTAAGGCTAAAACTTGCACCCCTAATTAGCATCAAATAAGCCTATTTATTAAAATTAATATAGGTCTAATACACTTAAATCTAATAAAAATTAGGTTGCAAGCCTATAGTTGGTGCATTATTAAGTCCCCTATGTTGGACCTTTTTTCACTTGAATTAAGTGCACCATCTTAGGCTCTTCTTTTCACACTTTGGACTTGAGTCTTTAGGTGTTGATCTCCTTTTCATGCAAGATATCCTTTGCTTTCCTTGCTATTTCCTTGCTATTACACTAACTATTAGGCCTCTTAGCCCAATTAGGCTCTTCCTTTCATTAGCTCTTTCTTTTCTTCTTAAAGGCCTTCCTTAATCTTCATCAAGCCAAAAAAAAGAAGGACTAACAATACCATATATGCCATTGAAGCTACATATATTTAGTGGGAGCAAGGATATGGAAGGCTAAAAGACTATGACCTTGTAGTTTCTATTAGTGAAAGAAAAAGGCTTTTGTGGTGAAGGATTAGAAAGTATGGATAATAGTAGGAGCCAAACACGACCTTTCCCTTAGTAATAGTAGTAGAATTTTTTTATGTAATTTTTTCCTTTTATGTTTTTGCCTCTATTAGCAGATTATGCCTCTAAACTCTTTCTTAGAGGTTTGGAATTTTCTCTTTTGGACTGTGTAGCAACTACAAGAAATGCATGAAATAACATTGAAATGTAGCGTTGACCTTAACACTGACACTAATAGTGTGGGCTAGGATCGATGCAACCTGGGCACAAATTTATTTAATTTTTTTAAAGGGTAAAATATAAAGCACCAGTCGAAGTTGATGCTAATGTGAAAGATAGTGAGAAATTTAACGTAAGCTTGGCCGACGTTACTTAAGATACACTACAAGAAAATTGGTATTTAGTGGCGGTCAAGTTGATTGTTTAGTGGTAGTTTAAAATGCCAGGAAGAAACTTAGTGGCGGTTAGAAAACTAATGGGGAAAATGGGGCCACAAGTACATACAGCCTCACTTTAGGACGACCGTTGGAATAACCGCCGCTAGACATAGTGGCAGTTTACAACCACCATAAGGATCTTGTAACCTTTTTTAAATTTCTCTTAGTGGCAGTTTACAACCGCCACAATAATTTTTGAATGTATTTTTTGTTTCTCTTAGTGGTGGTTGAAACCGCCACAATCTTTTTTTATATATTTTTTTTATTTTCCTCTTAGCGGCCATTTTAACTGCCACTAAGTTTTAAATGTTTTTTTTTAAGTTTTTTATATTTTTCTTAGCAGCAATTTGAATTGCCACAATTTATTTTAACCTTTTATTTGATTTTATGCTTTGCGGCAGTTACAACTGCCACTATCGTTTTCTATGCCTAAAAATTTAATGGTTTAGTGGCAGTCGCAAATCGCCACTATGGTTGTATGGTTTTTTTTTTTTTAATTCTTTCAAAAAAAAATATTTAATTTTTAAATTATTTATTACATTTTAAATAAAGCCATTATTCAATAATAACTGGGTATGCATATATTAGTCAAAGAATTAGGTCCTAGTCATTTGTTAAAGATATAATTTGTAAATTTATAGACACTATTGGGTTAAACATAAACAAAATATTTGGAATCATATTGCAAAAAGATATTCCTTATTCTAAATTTTAAACTAACATTAGACCCTTATCAAAATGAATACAAAACAAGATTGTCCAAGGTAACTACATAGGATATCTATAATTATATATTCAAACCAAAAGTGTTGAATCCAAACTATAGTCACATACAATAATAATCTAAACCTAGAGCTTTTGCAATAGCAGCCAAAAAATACAATAATCATCTAAACCTATAACTTTGCAATAGTACCCAAAAAAATACAACAATCGTCTAAACCTATAACTTTGCAACAGTACCTAAAAAATTATCAGTCTTCTAGAATATAAACAACGAGCATATGCAGATCCCCAAGATAGTTCCTGTCACGTGAGATGAGCTTTAGTTCAAGTAGATATTGTTTGCAAATAGCTGGAAACTTGCAAGTAAAAAGCAAATATTCAATGATAACTGGGACAATAACTGGAAATATCGGTCAATGCAAATAACTGTAAACTTGCAAGTAAATAGCAGGACTATACTGTTGTTTGTAAGGATGAAGAAACTCAAAAAGAAGAAAACCTTAACGTGAGATGAGCTTTAGTTCAAGTAGATATTTAGTGATATTTTAGTAATTAACAAACTCCTACAAAGGTTCATATTCACACCCTAAGTAGGGATTGAACACTTAGTTTCACAAGTGCAGGAGAATGCATATGCGTCAGTTATAAACATCATAGGTCTTTTTCAAAGCATCACTCAAAAAAAGCATGGAACAAAAAAGCCATAAGCAATAGCAAACAAGGCTAATGAATCTGTTACTCCTCCTACAATCCTAGTTTTTACTTCCAAATAGCTTCAATGCTCTGTGCTTGTAATCATTGTCATATGTAACTAGATATATACTCGTGCATTGCACGAGCACTTAATTTTTTCCTTTTAATGTTATAATTATTAACCTAATTTAGCGGATAAGTTGAAATTCCATTCTATTAATAATAATTTAGATTTAGGATAAATTGAGGGTGGGGTGCTTAACAGTTCCCCGTAGAGTGGGCAGAGATCTGAAGTTTGAAGTGTTGAGGATGTGGAGGTGTTTCCTCCACCTTAGTGGAATCCCGTGTCTAGTAGATATCTGATCTAATGGATGGTGCATTTTGAGGTGTGGTTGATGTTGTAGAGCGCAAATTTGAGGGCTTGTGTAGCTTGGACAAGCATTAGAGATGGTATGCAAATTCCTTGCAGGTGTTACGGCTTTTAATTATTTAGGTGGTGGACACTTGGTAGATATTGGACCAAAAGAAATGTTAATTTTGCAATAAAGCTTAAATGTTAAAAGTATTATATGTATCAACAATCATAATGTTTCACAATGCTCAACTGTTAGTCCTTAGGTAGAAAAAGCATACATAGCTATTATCTATGGTGCAGCTACATTCTATATCCAAAGTACCAGGAGTATGTTGAAAGCACAGGGGGGTGGGGTGGCTTTTATCATAAGGGGGGTATAAACATCCGAAAGTGGGGGAAGACTGCATTTTGTAATAAGAAACATGTTTTGTCCTTGGGCAGGACTATGCTTATTTTAATACTTTGTATTTTCATCCCTATTACCAAATTTGGCACAACTTGTGTTGTTTGGTATCATTTAATAATATTTGCTTTGCTTTTTTAAAAAATTCCAGCTAAATAGACAGCTAAGTGTTGCACATGTGTCATAAAATTGAAGAATTAATATAATTGTAAACATATAATAATCATTTAATGTTTACCATAATGGTTAAGTATCATTCAACATTATAAGAATCTAAAAAAAATTAACTTAATTATACTTTTGATTTCTTTAGTTTGAACCATGTATGATTTTAATTTTCCAAGTGTTTTTCTAGCTAATTAAGTATCTCTTCACTTATTAACTAATGAAGTAACAATCAATCAAGAGTGGCACTACACAAGTATGACAAAAAATATCTATTCACTCATTATTAAAAGCAATCACGTAATGGCTCATTTTGCTATCAAGAGTAGTGACATTACTCAAGTAATTGGATCTTACTAATAATTATAGTGATTCAATTCAACTATAACTTAAACTACCTTTTGCAGTCTCCCTACTCCCTATATTTAGGCAACCTAGAATTAGTGAAATTCATCAAATTCAATTATAAACGCTATATACCAAAGTCTAAGAAAAATAGAGAAATTGACTACCTAGCATGCAGGTGATGCTTATGGAACATATAATAAATTAAATTATCGAATATATAATGAAGCTAGGGATTCAACGTTGTTTACCTCATTTCATACATCAACACTATTTAATAAAATTTAAGATAATGATGACTTTACTAATAATGCAATCTAAATCTAAGTAACTCAATCATTTACTGAATTGCTAATGATAGAAAATATACCCTATTATGTGTTCCACATTTCTCACTAATTATCTAAAAGAAAAATAGAGTTATCAAATGTAAGAACAATAATTTTTATAGCATGATGATAAAAAAAAAGGGTATAGAATAGTTAATATTCCTCCCATTCAATTTAAGGGGGAGGTTATCTCTGTTTGTTCAACATTTGGCATCAATACTGCACAATTTTGCAAACCTTGAGTTTTAGCTCAACTAAGGAGGTGGTGTACTAAATCTTATGCTTATTAACTATAAGTACAAAATTTAAAAGAGAAAAATAATAATTATGATGATAAATGACTAAATAATTAAGATGTTTGAGTGAAGTAAAAATCTATCTATTTCATTATCAACTAATTGTTAAAAAGCCTCAAAATGGTTGTTATTGGTGACCACTCATGTCAGCTAGATGTGATCTCTGCAATATTTCATTTGCAAAAATCACTATTGTCATGTTAGATTAAGCGTCATGTAAGGTGTGTGATTATGGCAAACTTCTTTAAATGCAAGCATGCATCAAAGTTGCTGGAATTTAATCTATGGACTTCACACCTATTCTATTTTTATTTTCCTTTGTTTTTGTTTTCTCATAAAGCAGTGAAGTGGAAATCAGTATTTAAGATTAACATATAACCAACCTACTCCAAAGTTCACAAACATGCTCCAAAGTTCAAATTAACATATAACCTAAACCTATACCAAGCACAACAGAGGAAACAACGAAAGACCAAGGCATCCTTGCACAATATAAAGAATATTAATAGGAGTAGAGAAAAAAAAACTAACAACTTGACTTCTTAGAATCAAGTCAGCAGAGAGCAGTTATATTAGGTGGTGTATGTCACTAGTCAACTTGACTTCTACATATTTGCTACCAAGTAGAGAAAGAATACTCACCTTGTTACACGTAGTAATGGATCTAAACTATGACTAAGTAGTGTTAGAATGTGCTGATGGGTGACCACTAGGAGTTCACTACAATTATAAAATTTAAAGTGTGAATTACTATAACCATAAAACAATAAAAAATTATAACTAACCATTTAATGATAAGAATAACTTACATTATTATCAAGGATGGTGACTAGATCAGGAGGAAGAATCATAGATGAATTTTTAAAAAGGTGAGCAAAAAGCATATCGTACTTCTTAAATTTTTCATCATTTGCTTTTAATTCATTTTGTAGGTTCTCAACTTGATTTTCTAATTGCACAATGCGATTTTGTTCAGTTGAATTAAAACAGGTAGAAGAAGATGCAGAGAATCGTGGGTTGGTAGATCCAAACACTTTAGAAGGGCAAACACCATCTCCTACACCTCGAACCCGACCAGAATGTTCTTTACCAAAAACTCGACCAAGAGAATCATTGGGTGAGATATGTACAAGAGCATTTCCTTGACTCTCAATCTCAACAATTTTCTCCTACATGATTTAAGTCAAATGTTAACAAAAAACACAAAATAATAAAATGGTACCAAAAAATACAAAGAACTAATTACATACACAAATAATCCTAGCTTCTTCACTAATGTATGTCCCATTAACTCTCTTGTGAGTAATGATATATAAATTACCCCTACTCACTGGTTCTCCTGTTTGTTTTATCTATTCATGAAACACACATTTTCAAATGTTAGGTATACATAACACATAATTTGAAAAAAAATAATTTCTAATAGAACATGTTTTTAAATACACACTATCTCCGCCTTTCTCCTCTTGAGCTTTTTGGAACCACCAATGTGATTAATTGTAAGCTTTGCTCTACTTTCAACATTCTTTTGACACATTTGCTGTAAACAAACAAAAAAAAAAAAAATTAGTGAAATTATGATGGTCAAAACATTTAAAAAATGAATTAGCATAATACCTTAGTTTTCTCTTTTAATCTATAATTAATAGAATTGACTTTGGAGGGTTTTGATATTTTCTTCTCAACTTTTTCCTTTGTCAAAATGTGTATCAAACAATCTAAGTTTACTCTCTCTCTACTTTTTCCCAATATCTCTTAGCATGTATGACTTTGCATCATTTTCGTGGATTGGATCCCACCAAAATTTGTTCTTCAATCAATTGTTGGTGTTATAACAATATATTATAATAAAACAAAATCTAATAGGTAATCAGAAAGCAAGATGTCATTGTATACCTTAATGATATTATAAAAAACATGATCCTTATAACTTTGCAACACATCAGGCCATCTCTCAAAACTAATTGGAAAGTTATTGTGATTTTGTGCCAACCTGCTAAGAGCCCATCAACATCTTCACCACTTGGTTCATAACCATCAAAAGGAATGATAATAGTTTCTCCAATTTGAAGTGTGTCAATGTCTCTTACCCTACCTTTATCTCTCCTTCATCATTTGCATAAACAAAGTGATAACCAATTAATATCAAATGAATCAACTAATACATGAAGAAAAAAATTAATATAATGCATCAAAATTAAAGGACATACTTTTCACTTGAACTACCCAATATTTCCTTTTTGTTCTGCCAGTTGAAGTACCTTTAGTAGCATCTAAGGGCTCAGATTGGAATTCCTCTTGCTCGTTAGGAAAAACATAATCCTCATCAAGTGAATTAAGAGGCATCTGATGTGTTTCCATAGTAGATGAAGAGGACTAAATTCAAAAAAAATTGCAAAAAAAAAAAAATGCAAAAATTTATGTAATCTAGTAACAATAAAAAGTGAAAAATGTTTAAAGGCTAGAAGAACAAAATTATCCTATACATGAACTAAAATTAGTTAGTTTACAGCAAACACTACATGAAGAAACAACTAAAAAAGATAAGTATAATTGTTTAGCTTATTCAAATTCAACATGTAAACTAGGCCTACACATCTCAACTTCATTGTTATCATCTGACCAAAGCAAGGCCAATTGTTGATGATTAAGCTCACTCTCATAAATTGTTTCTGCATCATCCTCACCCATATCAAACAAATCTCTTGGTTTTAGATGTACTGGAGTACACCATCCTTCATCCATCTTATCTTCCACATAATACACTAATTGAGCTTTAGAAGCTTGGATGTACTGATTCATCATCTTCATGTACACCAGTATTGAGGTGAAGCCTAATGCATCCTTTTTAATGTATCAATAATTTGTAGTATTGGCCCATTGACATTTAAACAAAGTCACCACAAATCAACCAGAGTAGTTTAATTCGATAATATCAACCAATTTCCCATAGTATGACACTAAACCTTCAGTCGGCCTATTATCACATGCATTCACGTAGCTTTTAGTTCCAAATGCATAAAACACACCACTATTTTGAGTTTTCATCCTTGTTCGCATTGTAAGGTTCGAAATTTATATCTATTCACATTATACGCAATAAACCTTTTAACTTGCTGGAGCGGTCCTCTTGCAAAGGCATGAATATCAATAGAGTGTGCACCAGTATTATCATTCATAATCTATCAAAAAGAAAATAATATTTAGAAACAATGCTTATTAACATTTGACTATAAAAGTTATCTATTATACTTACAGGACGCTTAAACCATTCAATAATGCCATGATGAACTTCCTTTTCTATCTCATTTGATGACTGTGTTTTACTCCTTAACCTCTTTTTTGTTACAGTTCTAAATTCCCTATATCAATCATGATTATAAGAAATACAATGGAAGCTAAGAATTCAGAATAGGTGAGCATTTCAAATATTACTTACTCAATGTAGTGTTGTACATCTTTACAATTGATGAGCACATGTCAATGTGCTTGAAGCAGTTCGTAGGTGTTAAGGTAAAATATGATGAACATCCAACAAGTTTGCCTACATTTGGAAATAGAAATGACGAAGACTCATATAAATCATCATCAACACGACCTCCTCGATTAAATCTTGTCTCAATTTCATTGTTCAAGTATCTTGAACAAAAAGTAAGTATCTCTTCATACATCCAAGCTTCAGCAATGGAGCCTTCAGGATGTGCTTTATTACGCATAAAGGACTTCAATTTCCCTAAGAACCTATAATTGTAGAAAATTAATAAACTTAAAAATTATTAAGGAGTGATAATACATTGGATGTCTCACAAAGTTCATAAATGGTCATACCTTTCTATGGGATACATCCATTGATAATGCATTGGTCCTCCAAGTTTAGCTTCATCAACTAGATGCACCGTAAGGTGAATCATAACTATAAAGAATGAAGGAGAAAATAACATTTCCAAATGACACAATGTAAGGACAATTTGGTTTTTAAGCTTGTCTAGTTCGTTATGGCTCAAAACTTTGGCACATAATAGATTGAAAAATGTGCATAAATCCACTAAATTCGTGGCAACTTGAATAGGTAGAACATTCCTAATTGCCAAAGGTAGCAATTTCTCTATGAGAATGTGATAATCATGGCTTTTCAAACTAGAGATCTTACGTTGACCTATATCAACACATCTAGAGATGTTGCTTGAGTAACCATCTGGTATGGTAATATCCTTCAAGGTTTTTAGCATAACATCTATCTCTTTCCTTGATAATGTAAACAAAGCTGCAGGGAACTTTTTTCCATCATCTAGTAGCCAAAGTTCTCTTCTTATGCCCATTGCTTGCAAGTCTTTTTGAGCCTCCACATGATTTTTTCTTTTGCCTTTGTCATTTATTAATGTGTAAATTACATTATCGTACACATTTTTTTCAACATGCATTACATCTAGATTGTGTCGCAACAAGTTAAACTCCCAATATGGAAGTTGAAAGAATATGCTTTTATTCTTCCATTGTTTAGTTTGATGCTCATCATGATTCTTTTTGCGAGTTCTCTTTTGATTATCTAAAGGTTGTGGTTATTTTCCAAATGTGACTTCTATATTCTCTACTTGTTTCAAAATTTCAGAGCTAGATAATTGTCTTGGTGGATGCCTATCCTCAGTATTTCCATTAAAACGAACTTGATTCAACCAAAACTTATGTCCTCTAGACAAAAAGCAACGGTAACCTATAAAACACCATTTTTTACTAAATGGAAGACGAAGAGGATTTGTATCAAAATTACAAGATGGGAAAGCTAGACCGGTATAAGTGTTCCATCTAGAAAGCATGCCAAGACCAGGAAAGTCACTAATGGTCCATAAAAGACATGCTTGCATCATGAACATTTCGTCTCTTGAAGCATCATATGTCTTAACACCATTTTCCCATAACTCCTTTAACCCTTTAATAAGAGGTTGCATATAAATGTCAATATCATTACCTGGCATTCGCTTTCTAGGAATCAAGCTTGAAAGAATAAAGTTTGTTGGCTTCATACACATCCATGGGGGAGTGTTGTATGGAATTAGAATTAATGGCCAAATGCTGTAAGCAGAACTCAAAGTTCCAAAAGGATTGAACCCATCACTTGTTAAGGCTAGTCGTACATTTTAAAGGTCTAATGTAAAATTGGGATATGTCAAATCAAATTTCTTCCAAGCCTCGGAGTCTCTTGGATGCCTCATCATCCTATCATTATTACTCTCCTCAACATGCCACACCATATTCTTAGATGTCTTTGAAGACATGAACAACCTTTTCAACCTCGAGATCAATGGAAAGTATCGTAAAACTTTTGTTGGTAGTTTTTTTCATGGCTTGGTAAGAGTTGAACCATGACCACTTGCAATTTTTTTTACCATTTTGCTTCCATCTAGATGTTTTACATACTTTGCATTTCTCTTTGTCATCATCTTCCTTCTAATATAACATACAATCTTTAGGACATGAATGTATCTTGGTGTAACCAAGACTAAAATGAGTTTCTTTGCCTCATAATTTGATGTTGGAATTTTTGCATGTTCAAAAGTATCATGCAATAACTCAATGATCATTGACATTGCTTTGTCACTAACTTGACATAAACACTTAATATGATAAAATTTCACCAAGAAAGATAATTTTGAGTACCTAGTACATCCATCATACAATGGTTGCTCTCCATCCTTAAGTAACTCAAAAAATTCTTTAGCATCACTAATCGCTCCATAATGCAATTCTGGCATACCTCCTTCACTGCCATCTCTATGTTTGGTTGAGGATGGGAAGGGAACTTCATTGCCACACATTCTAGAGGATCCAAATGCATCATTTATCAAATTCTGCATAGGATCTTCATTTGTTGTGCTCGCTATATAATCTTCATTTATTAGGTTCTATGGAATTACATATGGACAAACAATTGGCTCCCTTGACATGTTGACACCAAAAAGTGTATCCTTGAGGAAATGGTTTACATAATAAGTGGTCATACACTTCTTCTCGGGTCATCCACTTCCTAAAACCACATTTGCTACATGGACATATAATTGTACTAGCACTTGAGTTGTGTAGAAAGGCAAAATCTAAAAATTCATTCAATCCCATCAAATACCCAAGTGTATTGCATGGCATTTTAATCCATGATTTATTCATATTTGAATACAAAAATGTGTAACCAATTAGCTTAAGACATTTTTATCACAAATATGACACTGAGGAAGATCTTTCAAGACTATGACATCTAAGATTCATGTAAAAGCACAACACCAACACATATACATGACAACTTATTCAAAATTTTACAAAAATTTATAGATAAGTGAACTTCGTGCATTGTAAGTTGCATACCAAATGAGAAGTAAAAGAATGAGTCAAAACAAATCACAAGTAAAAGCATTTAAGGGCTAAAAGATATAGATATCAAGTTTATAACAAAAAAAAGGCACTCAATTTCAATGTGTGTATCTTTGGTTAAGAATAAATAACTAGAGGTTGTCCAAATTGACACAGCTTACAAAATTGGAGCTTTGAACCAAAATTGGGGCTAAATTTCAAGGAAATAAATTCTAAAAATCTGGGGGGATGAAATATGTATGTCTCAGGGTTCTAACAAAATAAGAAGAACTCAAATATGATGTGTTAATATCAAGTTATGACTAAATAATCAAAGGTTGCTCAAACTAAGACAACATGCAAAACTATAATTTTATAATAATATTTAATGTTTGTAGAACGCAAAATGTAGTAAGAAACAGAATGTGGTGGAGGGAACCTTCTTAAACATACCACTAATAGATAAATTAAAGGTAAAAAGACATCACAATTTGAAGGATTCATCATAGACCATAAAAGCAAGTAAATTGCATTTATCATAAGTGCATTCCTCGATAACAAATGTTAATGGGTAAATTTAAGCTTTGAAACTAAGCAAGCTTACCAATAACTTCTTTGGACCATTAACCATCCAAATCTGACAAACTACCTCTATTTCAAAAATAAACCAAGAGCAGAGGAATTTAAATTAAGGGTTGTTTATATATTAGGACATAATTGTAGGCGTAGGGTGGGTTTGGGTCTCTATTAGGCAAGGTATTTGAGGCCTTTTTAGTCTGTATTGTTTGTAGCTTGGGCACATCTTGTGCTTTAAGCAATTTCATCAACAAATTTTTAGCTTATCCAAAAAAAAATAAAAATCTAAGGTTAATGAAAACAAAGATTTACTTCGGTTGCGGTGCTACTCACTAGGAAACTTGAGTTGAGGTCCATCTTACTAAATTTTGTAGTTCAATATTCTTCAGATAGGATTCTATCATAAAGAAATAATACTATTTCTATAATCTCTGCTACATACAAGATCCCCTTGACCCTATTTATTTAAAGAAAAAGCAAGCTAATACAATGACTAGTGGATGTGTTTTTTATTTTTAACAAATTCCTATTTAATTGTCTAATGTATTTAGCAGTAGCATTATGATTATTTCTTTCAAGAGGCCTAAACATGTGTACCATATGCCAAATGCTCTCACTTTTTAGATTTATACCAATGCATTATTAAGATTGTCGCTGGTTTTAAGATTCTTGAGATTTGGTGCACACAGCTATCTGCTACGAGATTTATCAAGCCTTAACTTATTATGCCTTCAACTGCTTGTGTGCCCAAAATTGGAAGTGTTTGTTTTACCCAAAATTGGAAGCGTGGGTGCATAAGAGGGGTCGTTTATATTCCACTGGTTTATGTCTTATAGTGTTTCCATTAGGGCTTTATGTAAACATGTTGGTAGGATTAATTTATTATGGGGTTAACGTGTGGACTTGGGCCCTTGGGTATATTTTTGTTTTCCTATTTTGTAATTCTCCTAAGGCACATCTTGTGCTCTTAGCTTTTTTCTTTAATGAAATTTTTGGTTATCCAAAAAAAATAAAATACTAGTGCATTATTGCTCAGATAATCTTTTGTTGCTTCATTGACAAAGTAGGTGATTGAGTGTGAAGAATAAGTTAGAAATGCTTTTAAATATTCAAAAAATTGATATTTATCAACAACTGTAACGAAATTCTAAGGTAAATGATCACATGCAAATAAGCTCTCCCTATTTTAATTTGTTGGTCACTATACTACTCAAATGATGCCATCTTCATAAATCATAATATACCCTGAACAACAATCTTTACAATATTAGACTTCAAGGATCTTTGAAAGCCTAAAGAGGAAATTATAATTAAATTATAAAATCCAATAATTTTGCAACTATCTTTGTGTTAATACAAAGAGATGTCACTATGGTTATACCTACAACTTGAAAAGTACCTTTAGAAAAGCACATGTTATTGTTATGCCATGCATACGTCTGCTCCAAAGTATCGACAGTAAATTCATCATTGTGTTAGAGAATATGAGAAGCAATTATAGCATAGCATGCATTCATAATGTATCAAAGTTTTCTTTTAAAAAAAATAAAAGATTCACATCATTGGGCGAAGTGGTAAGGGCCATAACTTATTTGTTCATGCTATAGGATGCCACTAAAAGGATTGGACAATAATTCCAAGTATATTTGAGGCACTTACATCAAATTATACCTTAAAAAAAAAGGACTTTCCTTAGAAACTAAGGGATATCCCCATTACATTTCTCTGTGTCCCTAAAGACGTGGTGGTAGAGGTCCAGGGACAGAATCATGTGTAAAGTTTTGACAAAGGAGATATTAACTTTGAAGTAGTTTAATAAGCATAATTATGCTCATAAAAGATTCTAGTGGATGTTTCTTAGTGCATAGAAAGGTTCTTATAACTCATTTTTGAATTCATTAGGTCAGCAAGATATCAATCAAAAAGTCATACTCCTATCTTAGGTCAAAGACTGGCATCTAGTTCTTATACTGTGAACCCTATAGAAGAGCACTTGCTTGGTTCAACTATCCTTACACAATCTGCACCAGTTTTAAAAGACTTAACGAGGTATAGGAAAGGTGTAAAACTGTTGATATTTTTTATTCATTACCTACCTTTAATCATATTAACTAGCAAATAAGAGTTTAATATTTTGATTCATTACCTATCTTTAATCATATTAACTAACAAAATCAACACACATGAAGAAGGGCAAATCATAGTTGAAATTACTCGTTCTATATCTATTCTTGGTTTAAGTTCATAGCCATTGTATCCAACCCCCCACTTCACATAACCAATCTCCAAGACCAAGCATCGAATCCCAAAAGCTAAAACAAATAACACAATAAGCACCCATTTCACATATAGAACATGAGAGCAGAGTGCACCCAAGTATATCTTAAATACATAAACCTCAAGTTTGCAAGAGATAAATAAGATGATAAATAAGGAAAAGAAAGAAAATAACAAGCACCCAAATCAGAACTCTTTAGAAAAAATAAAAAATAAAAAAACAATTTTAATTTTTTTATGGAATCCAAGTGGCTTTGGTCTGACTCAAAGAACAAAGAAAACCCAATAGATGAGATTATGATTACGAATTAAACCTAAGATTTGCATAAAAAGTGGCCCAAAATTCAATTTGGGGGAGAGAAATAGAAAAGGAAAAAGGGGTAGAAAGAGTGGTACTCATTGTAGAACATTGCAGAAAGTTGAGCAAATAAGGTGAATTGAAGTCGAGTTTTGTAGTAACACCAACAATGATGCCACTCTTTGATATGCTGCTTCCCTCTCCGTGTATAGTTGAACCCTTGTCACTACCCCTATCCCAAACTCCAAATCAAAAAAGAATACAACCATTGTGAAGGAAATATAGCAACAAAAATACAAATAAACAAAAACATGAGAGAGAGAGAGAAAGAGCGAAAATGATGCCCACCAATTTAAGGTCTTGGAAGATGGCAGTAATAGTTTCAAAGAAATTTGGGGAGAATGCACGGCATTGGAGAATTCATGAGGCTAACTGTGTTACTTCCTGAAGGAGAACGCGAGAGTGGAGAATCAAAGTTAAGGATATTTTGAGCATGATTGGGTTTCAAAATGCGTGAGAGTGAAAGGTGAGGGTTTTTTGTGTGTAAAATGAAAACGAGGGAATAAGTGAAAGCCCACGAGTGAACAACGATAGAAATACAGCATAGTGACGATCATAATATCCAAAACTGCTGCAAGTATTTATAATTTTTTCAAAATATTAAAAATAATAGCATCATGGCGGTTGAAATTGACACTAAATTTATAATTTTTTTTAAAAAAAATTAATTTTAAAAACATTAATATTCATTTTTTTTTAAAATTTAAAAAAGAGAAAAAAAAAACTAAAAAAATCAATGAATATGATGGTGGTTGGAAACTACTAGCATCTTTTTAATCAAATTGGCTTAATTGACCTAAAAAAAGGTGAAAATTTTAAAAATATTCCTGAATCCTAGGGGCGATTAAAACCGCCGTTAAGTTTTTATTTTATTTATTTTTATTAACTTTTGAAAATAAAGAAACTATATAAAAATTCTAATAAATTTTAAGGGCGGTTACAACCGCCATTATCCATTAAGCATATAAATTATTTAACTTTTAAATTGTATAAAAACTTTAAAAAAATCTTGAAAAATAATAGGGGCGGTCATAATCGCCATTAGACAAAAGGAACCGCCACGAGAATTGTAAATTTAATGTTGGCTAGCCAACTGACGCTAAGTTGCTTGCTTAAGGGTGGTTTCGAAGGACCGCCACTAAGAAACCGCCACCAAACATCATTATTGGTGTAGTGATATCATTGTAGCATCGACCAAATAGGTAATAAATGTCCATTAAATGGTAAGTGACCATTGAGGTTAGCATGGGTGTTAGTGTTGGTCACAAAAAGCATATAAAATAGGTACGCACCCAAACCTTTCTCCCTTACTTTTCCTCTTTTTCTCTCTTGGGCTTTCCTTCTTTTCTCTCTCCCTTTTCAATATTGTTGTTTCTCTTCACCATTCCTAGATTGACGACATTGCTGGAAGCTCATTCATCGGTAAGTACCTTCTTTTTCACACACACACACACACACACTCTTTCTCTCTCTCCTTGTCTTCTTTTTCTCTTATTTGTTCTCTATCTCTATCTCAGGTTTAGTGTGCCACCACTACATCACCAACAGTAAGTCTCTATCTCTCTCTTTTTCTATCAATTTATTGCTTTGTTTTCTTTATTTGATTCCTGAGTGAGAATGAATGAGAAATTAGTGATGGCGGGTAATGAGTACCTATTTTGAGTTGATTATGGGAATGAAATAATAAAAGAAGGAGAGAGAAAGATGGGTATTGGTATTGTGTTATATTTTTTTTAGAGGTTGGATATTGTGTGTGGTGGATTTGCCAAAAGAGAGAGAGAGAGAGAGAATTTTATTTGGGCATGTGAAAATTGAGCGTTGGTACTTGTTGTAAGGTGAATTAGTAATTCACAATTAATCACACAAATTTGGGTTCTTTATTCAATCGACAATGGTTAAATTTGTTATGTTTTCATGATGTGGTTTTTATTCTAAATTGTTCATGGACTGCTGTATTGGTATTATTATGGAATATTTGATTGTGTAAATTAGTGTTTCACTCTAATTATTCTCTAATGTTGAAGAAGATAACTCATTATTCTTTTTGTATACTTTTATGTACAACGTGAATTTACATATAATTTTGTATGTTGTAGCTAGTTTTGTTATTAGATCTTTTGAACCATTTTGTTTGTTGAAAAATATGGGTCGTTTAGATCATTCAATGAGTAGCTATGAGATTTAAAGAATGTTAGGTTTCCTTAATTTGTAACTATCCAAAATGTTTAGAGGATGAATCATTTAATTTTAACTGCCAAAATTCAAGATTAGTGAAGACATATTTTTACTCTTAGGCTAAACTTGCTCTACATAATTCATCCCACTATGGTTGCCAAATTGTGAATCAAATCACAAAGGCTTGGGGTTAGTATGATCAAGAACCTAAGAGACTTACGATTGATACCTAAGAGCACCTTATAACCAAGAATTTTCGACAAAGAAATGGACAATCATAGTGCCTAATCCCATGTAATGGTTATAAACTAGTAGAATGACAAATTTAAGATGCAAGTTATGCATAATTATGCATAACACATAATTATGCCCTAAAGTAAGTTTAGGGAAACCTAAACTCATTGTTTCGGTTCAAGGGATCTAAACTGAGCCACAATGACCTTGTCAAGTTGGTTTTTGGTGAACAAGAAGCTCATAGTGATAGGAAACTAGAGGAGAAAAACCCACTTCGATTAGGTACCTAGTATGCAAGTTATGTGCCGAGATGATTCAGGAAAATTAACTTAAACTCGTAGTTTCAGTTTAAGGGGTGGGTCCAAACTAAGTTATAGTGACCATGTGGAGTTGGTTCTTGGTAAGCAAGAAGTTGTTAGTGCTAGGCTACGGTAGCTCAGTAAGAGGTTGCAACGACTTAGTGGGAGAGTGCTATCATGTGTTAGCAAATTGAGTAATTAATGGAAAGGATGGCAACAATGGTTTTATTATTTTAAGCTATATGTATTGGTTTTGTAATTCAAAATAGGAGGTGCTAAACTAAACAATTTATTTTAAAAAAAAATTGTTGTGTAGCATCACCTAGTAGACACTACATGGACGTTAATAGCGTCAACCACATAGCTTTAGTTTACCATTGATGCTAGCCTTACAAATTGCATCGGTGATAGGAAGACGCTACTAGTCTCAACTACATATCGCTTAGCGTCTATTAAGTGGGTGTTGAACATAGCATCCACCAATTTTTTTAAAAATTTGGTTCAAATGTAGCATCCATTTTTGGCCGACACTACTTACATCGGTAAAAAATGTGGACACAATGTTTTTGCTTCAAACTCTAGAGCATCCAACGTGAAGTCGACACAAAACTGACACTATGATCGTAGTAGCTAGCGTTGACTTTCATGATTTAGCATCCGCCAAAGCTCATGCTAAAACACAATTTTCTTGTAGTGAACCTCATTCTCTCGTAAAAGAAAAGGTAGGATGGATATGAAGTAAGATACCAATAAATATATGTAATCGAATTTTAAAATTATAGGACACAACATGATTATAATACTACGTATAAAATTACTGTAAAATTAACATGAAATGAAAATTTTAAATTACAAGAGAAGATTTATATTTTAAAAATAAGAATAAATCATTGTAATAAAACAATGTAATTTATTTAATTATTGCAGAATTCCAATTTAAATTGTTAACAAAAATTAAAAATTAAAAGTAAAAAATTATAAATGTAGTGCAAAAGTATTCAAAACGTCCGTGTCGAATTTATATCTACGGATACAATACTATACAACTACTGTGAAGGAATACCGTACTTTCAATAAAAATAAAACAACCATCCTAGAAAATCATAATAGAAACTAATTGAAATCAGGCCACTACTTTCTTCTGTAATGTATGATTTCTAAATGATCTCTATAGATTTCAAGTAGAATTTATGATTTCCAATGCAGGAAAATACTAAAAAAATATTATATATGTGTGTGTAAACTGAAAAATATTAAAAATATGATTATTTTTATTAGTATAACATTTATCAAATAAAAATTAAATTATTTGTGTACACAATATGAGTCTAAACTATATTATGATGTAATATACAAACAATGTGATTATTAATAGTATATACCCCTTCCGATCCTATTTATAAGAACCAAATTAAAAATGTTGCTTGGTTCTTTTTATAAGAATCAATCCGTAATGTCTCTTATATTTTTTTATAGAAATATCCTTAATTAAAGTCATTAATCTAAGTTCAATAAATAGTTAGTGGATACATTAAATTTAAACTTCTTGAAACAGAAAGTCTAATGTTAAGGCTAATTTAAAAAAAAAATATAAATTTAAGACAAATTTAATATTATCAACTAAATTAATCAATGTTCTTAATCCTAATAATATAGTTAATAGGGTCTTATAAATAGGACCAAAGGGAGTATCTATTTTTATTGGCAACAAAATTGGTTGTTAGTATGATGCATTCTACTATTAGTATAGACCCATAATATTTATATAATATACTTTAATTTTTATTAAAAAAATATATCTATGAAGATACCAATTAATGTCCAACTATATTAGTATATGACATTTTTTTGGTTTGATTGCACTTTTGCTCTCCTTTTTTAATTTTGCAAATTTCGTTCCTCCATTTTTTTTTCGTGAATTTGATTCTCACTTTTTTAATTATACAATTTTTGTTCATTTGTTAACTTAACATCTAATATTTAACAAAAACAACGTGTTAATGTAATAGAGTACCACGTCAGCATAGTATGTAGACATGACAAACTAGTACATTAGAGTTTCACGTTAGCATTCCATTAAATGTTGGATATTAAGTTGACAAATGGATAAAAATTGCACAATCAAAATAGGGAATCAAATCTGTTAAAAAAAAATATAGGGATGAAATTTCTGAAATTGAGAAATTAAAGACTAAAATTACAATTAAGTTTTTTTTTTTTTTTTTTACAATGAAAGTTTGCATCTATTGGATGTGTACTATCTACTACATTTGACTAAAGTAAGAAAACAATGCCTATCATCTAACCATATTAATACCAAAAATTATTAAAGTGGATTTGATCAAAGCATTTAATTGTAATGTATCCGAATTTCCTTAGGTCAAATTTTCTCGCATTTTACTACATTTAATGATTTAGCACAACGTGGATGGCTAGATGAGCGTAAATTCATTCCTTTGTTTATGTTGCACCACGTTACTTACTGTAATAGTATTCTTGACCGGCTACAATGAATCAACAAGCCTTTGTGATACGTTAGGTTAAAGCGGATCTAGAAATTTCACCCGTACATATATATATATTCGGCTAATGTGTAAATTAGAGAGTTAATTAGGATGAACATTATGGTATGGACCAAAGAGTAGACTAAATTAAGGGAAAGAAATTAAAGTTCAACAATTAATGAAGGTAGACTTGGCTCAGATTTGAGAGCCTATATCTGGTTGTATCTACATGCATGCTTGATAACCGCGTTTTGGATGAAAAGAAAAAAAAATGATAGGTAGACACCCACATGCTATTTCATACTTTGAAAGATAAAGGGATATAAAAGAAATAAGTGTAAGTATAATAGGTAATATTTTTTTAATCAGTAGTATAATAAATAATATAGCGTGATCGGAAGAGATAGACAAAGAGAAAAGATACAGGTTAATGGAGTGTTTATAATATATACATATCATTACTCAAAGGAAAAAAAAGAAGGAGTAACACGGGTTCATTGTCTAATATAATTAAGATATATTTTAATTAGTCAATTGCAGAGCAACGTAAATTTATGGGTTTGACTAATATTCTGCCACCGAGAATATGCATGCTAATATTATCAATCCCATAAAGACATGGATAAATATCAAGTGGTCGAGTTGACGATGTAGTGTTTTCGGTCCTTAAGCTAAAGGCAGTTAAAGGTGACGTGGTAACAACTCATGACTTTATTGATAGCTCATCATCCAATTTTGGTGTGCACTAATATTTTTTAGCCAATGGTCGAATTCTAACTTGCATTTGGTATGATGAAAATAGAGGAGGACAAAAAAAAAAAAAGAGAGTGAAAGTGAAAATGTTGATTGTTTAGTAGGATAGAAATGCAAGAAATATTTTAAAAAATAGTGGGACTTGCAAAAAAATCTTTTGCAAAAATGAGCAAAAAAATGTGCAAAAATCACTCATGAAGTACAACATAATCAATTTAAGTTGTTTTACTAGATCTATTATGTTGCACATTAAAACTCCCGCCCCGTATATTACACCTGCCCCTACATGATTGATTTAGTTGTAACTAAATCGATTATGTAGGCTCCCACTTTCCTAGTTTTTTTTTTATTTAAGTGTACCTCCCCCTTCCCTGATATTATAATAATAATAATAATAATAATAATAATAATAATATCAAAAAGTTAATTTTCACTCTATTTCTTTTCAATTAAATAATCTTAACTTTTATTTTATTTCTCACTTATTTCTTTTCTATTCTTTTCTCACCTATCTACTTTCTCTCCTTTCATTTCTTTCTCTCTATCCGATCACACCCTAAATCCTTTTGAAACATAAAAATAATTGAAATAAGTTTTATCTCATATAACGATTTTTTTTATACATATAATAAAAAATCGAATATTACAAATCTAAAAATCTCTTATAGCATTGAAACCTAAGGCAGAAAATTGGGGAACCTACAAGACAGGTTTAATGGCTTAATAATATCCACTGCATGAGGAGGTTGTGTTTAGAATTTTTGTGACACTAGATAAATTTTATATTTGAGTCCCGCTTTAATATTTTTTTTTTAATTTTTTGAATTGTAAAATTGTTAATTAAAGTTTATAATTAGGAAATTTTAATATATTATTCTATGGTAATCTATTCGGTCAATATCTTGTAATATAGTTGGTCTCAAAATAAATTTAAAAAACTTTAATTTTAATTTTTTTTACAATGGTAATACATGCAAAAACATTACATGCATTTTAAAGAATAATTTTTTTAAAATAATTTAATATTCTAATAAGATATTGATTTCTTTTGTTAGTATTTCTTTCAATATCTTCAATGTAAAAAAAAAAAGGTCAAGATCAATAATATCAAATTCATGCTTATTGAAACTTAAATTTATTTCAAGATTAATTCAATATTTTTAAATCATTCTCTTTTTAAATTTTTAAATATTGAGATTCAAATAAAAAATTCACAATTGATTTCTTATTTTTAAAATTGTTCAAACAAGCTTTGAATAAAAGAAAATAATTTTATATGATATATATACAAAATAATCAAAATCAAAAGAATTAAATTTTTATAAGAACTAAAATAATTAATCTTCAAAAATAGATTCTAGTGTTGTTACTTATTAAAAATTAAGAATAAAAGAAATAAATAAAAAATAAAATATCAGTAATTAAAAAATATTTATTATATTTTACTAAATAATTTTAAATATTAAATAAAATAATAAATGCTCCTCAAAATAATTTAGAGTTGGTTTACTTGTATTTTTTATGGAAAAATATTTTAATATAAAAATATGTTAAAAAAAATTCAAACAATGATACAAGGTGTCATAAAAACAAAAAAAATAAAATAAAACTAGATCATATTGTTTTTAAAAAATTTAATCAAACCGACCTTAGTTTTATATATATATATATCATAATTTCCAATTACAAAAAGATTTTGTTGAAAAAATAATAATGTGTCTTGTAAAGTGTCTCAAAATTTTTAAGAAAAAGAGCTTTTGATTCCAAAATACGGGGTATTTTGGAGTTAAAGCTCTTTTTCTTAAAAATTTTGAGGCACTATACATGAAATGGGTAAAAAGTAATTATTCTTTTCTTAATCACCGTTTTAGTAGGATCGGAAAGTAAGGATATGTTTATTTTAGGAAAATAATTTTTCTATTTTTCATTATAAAAATTCACATTCTTTTTTTTATTTCTTTTATTTTCAAACCAATTAGGCCCAATAAAACATGACACTTCACGGAAAAATAAATAAATGAAAGATTAATTGAAAATTTATGTATGAAAGGCAAAAATGTATAAAAAGATTATATTATGATTTAAAAAAATAAAATCCAAATTAAAAAATAATCATAATATTTACATTGATTAAAAAAATATGTTTCAACCTTAAATAATATTTTGTGAAGCATTTAATAAAAATATAAATGATATTATATCTTCCTATGAATTCTTTTATATAGATGTTTTAATACTATATGAAAAGGTACTAAATGAAAAAAATAAATACGTTTAATATTTAAAAAAATAAAAAATATTGGTTTTTTATATTGAACAAGTAATTAGAGGATTTAGATATATTCCAGGATTAATTAAGCATTAGAAAACAAATGCTTTTACCTGTCAAATCAAGATTACTCGAAAACAGCTAAATTTAATGGCATTTATTTAGCAGCATACGCAAAAAGCATCCACATTCATGAACGAGTTACTTAACGTAATATGAACAGGTTATTGTTGCCTACCATCTTTCCCTGAGTCATCATGTGATGTTATTGTTTTCCCACTTATTTTACCCTTTCTCTGAATCTGCGTATTTTTGTCAATGATCAACTTAAAAAAAAAAATTATGAACGTCCATAAATGAATCTGTTAATAATTAGCGACTTCAGCATATTTTGTTGTATCTTGCTGGGCTCCATATCTTACAAAACGGGGGGGAAAAAAATAGTTTGATGTAAGCTCGATGTTATCTGCATATGCCAATTAATGTGTAAACACTAATTATTATTATCTGTTTGGATCAATACGTTCACCGATTGAATTAGATTGTAATACATCATCTTCTCTATTTTAATTAAATAATATTTAAGATAATTAATGGCGGATAAAAGATTTCAAAATTTTAAAAAAAATGATATACATGAAAATTTAATTGCTTTATTTATTTTTTATTTTTAAATTACTTTGTTTGAATAAATTAAACAATTCAATTTTTTTTGTTTTTAATTCTTTGTTTAAATAAAATAATTTGGTTTTCATCATATGTAAAATATTATTTTTGAATATTTATTTAAAAAATGAAATTTTAATATAAAATTTTATCAAAAATAAACATCATTTAATTATTTAATAATAAAAAATAAAAATTTTGCATAAAATTAAATGATTAATTATATCATTTTAATTTTTCACTGATAACTACAAAATCAAATATTAAGTTTTTGGAATTCTAATTTCAACATAATTTATGAGTATGAAATATTGTTTAACAAGAAAAAAGTAAATGTTGATAACTTTTTTTTTTAATCATTAATAATAGTGTAAACTTGTATTTTATCATTAAAAAAATAAGCAGAAAGAGGTGTGTGCAGTAGTTAAATAGTAGTTATATTATACTTCTTAAAAAAAATAATACCAGTTTCTTGTTAAAATAATACCAATATAATAAAATAAACTTGTATTCTATAAATAATAACAATATGGCCCAAACTAATAGTTAAAATTATTATAAAATATGACTTTTCTGTCTATAATGTACCTACTTCTTAATTGCATCTTAATAAGTAATTATAATTCAATGAATTGATTATTAAAACAATTTTCTACGATTATCTAATTATCGAAGTTGACGATAACGGTGAGGTGGCAAGAAAATGTTACAGTAGATTAGTAATATTTTAGTAGACTTCAGAAGTCAAATGTGTGAAGTGCGTAATTGTAAACTCCTCACATGACTACCCACCTTATATATTTATTAAGTAGGTGACGCCTTTAATTTTTTTTCAAAGTCAAAGCACCGCCGATCAGAGTTCAGACTTAATTTTAATATTTCTTTTTCTCTTTATATAATCAACACATAAGGAATACATGAAATCAAACTTCTTTACGCCTTCGTTCCTTGTACACAACATATAGAAAACACATTTACACACATTAAGGGGAACCTAGGCGTTAACAACATGGATCACATGCTTGTCTCTAGCTGGTTCCATCTTAGTTCCTCAGTACCCTTGTCCTACGTGCAACCACCGGAAAGTAGACCTGGCATGGTTGTTGCTTCCAGCAAGAAAATACCAGTGGTGGATCTCGGGGTACATGATCGTGCTCAAACCTTGAAACACATTTTGAAAGCTTCCGAGGAGTATGGGTTTTTCCAGGTTCTTATATTGAAGAATTTTCTTTCCATTTGTTAATTAATTTCGCTATTCTATTTAGGGGTGTGCAAAAAATTCAAACTAATCTGAACCGCTCCAAATTTTAAAAACCGATCCATTTTTGAAAAAATCTGAACCGAACTGTTTTTTTAGAAACAGTTTGGTTATCCGATCCATTTTTCACAAAGTGGATCGGTTCAGTTTGGTTCGGTTCTTTGAAAAACCTATCCATATATGAGTATAAAATGGATAGCCGAACCGCACTGATCTGCTCCGAATCCAAAAAATCAAACTATTTTAAAAGAAATCCGAACCGAACCATTTTATAAAAAACGATTCGGTTAACCAAACCATTTTTTTACAAAACGGTTTGGTTTGGTTTTTTGACATATCCATTTTTTGCACACCCCTAATTCTACTTCCATCTCATGATTTCTCTATTTTAAAATTAATCAGCACACGTAGTAGGCAACCATATAAGCATATATTAAAATTTTGGCTTAATTGTACTTTGTACCACTTAAGTTTTATCATTTTGTGAAGTTTGCCACTGTGTTTTTTTTTTTTCGCATTTTGCTATCATATTTTTGAAATCTTGCAAATTTTACTCAATCATTAACTGTTTATTAAATAAAAATTCTCAAAATTGGACAAAATTCACAAGATTTCAAAAATAAGATGGCAAAATGCGAGAGAGAAAAAAACACAGTAACAAAATTCACAAACTAATAAAACTTAGGTGGCACAAAGTACAATTAAGTTTAAATTTTTTTTCTAGATACAAAGTGCTTCATTTTCATGTGCTAAAAATATATGTATGATTAATAAAAAAAAAGAGCACCTAAATCCACACTATATAACTCCCACATAATGGGGTCTAGGTCCTCTAGGATGAGTAGTGCACGGAAATGTTTTTAAGATCATGTGCATGTTTGGTTAATATATATGAAAAACTGTGATGTAGGTTATAAACCATGGAGTTTCCAAGGAGTTAATGGATGATGCGTTGAATATTTTCAAGGAGTTTCATGCCATGCCTGCTGAAGAAAAGATAAGGGAAAGCTCCCGAGACCCAAATGGAAGCTGTAAGCTATATACAAGCCGTGAGATTAACAACAAAGATATCGTTCAGTTTTGGAAGGACACGTTAAGACACTTCTGTCCACCTTCGGGGGAATTCATGGAGTTTTTGCCTCAGAAACCTGCAAAATATCGGTAAAATAATCTACAAAGTCTATTGCTTTCATTTTATGTATTTATTTTTGTGTAAATAATATTTAATTTGAGGAATATTGCTTCTTCTGCAACTTTAAATGATATGAGCTAACACTAGTATTCATTAATGTTAACTTATAGTTTTGATTTCTCTTTTTTGCTTCAGGAAATGCAATTTTATTTCATCTTTGAGGTCAGAATTTAAATAAACTATATATAAATCCTTGACAATGACCATGATAGTATAAAATTTTTCAATTTGAGTCGAGATGCTTTGACGATGGAAGTTGATGTGTTATCGGTTGAAATTGATCTCTTAAAAAGTTAAAGATGGGATCCTAAGTCAGTGGGACAATTTGTTTTTAAAAAATAAATTATTATTATTATTATTATTTCCTCGATACCTTTTTAGATTTTTTAGATTGCATATAATTATATTTTTTTAAGGTTTACAATAACCTCTTATATAGGAGTATACGGTATAATGTTTTTCAAATAATTAAATGAGGTTATAGTATAAGAGTAAAAAGGAAGAGAAGTATTAGGCAAATTTGACAAAACTCAACGAGTGTTAGTGTAATTTACTATTATTATTATTATCATGAAATGAAATGAAATGTGAGATTGAGTGAAATGTTTAACTGAATAAAGCAAAAAATACTCCACAAGCTAAAAATGAAATGAAACATAAGAAAGTGACTAGCTAGTAAAAGACAAAATATGACAACAGTGTAAAAAATTAAGGACAATGAGTTCAAATATATAAAATTAGGGGGACAAAATACAAAAACTCTATATATATAATTGTAATTTTCTCAAAGTGAGGGGATCATTTGCATACCCTCACTTGAACGTAAGTCTGCTACTGACAATCAAATTTTTTAATTCCATAATATTCCATTACATTTTTTGAAGCATAATTCCCATAAATGTTATTTTTTAATTACAGTGTGTTTGGATTGACATCCTGAACATACATCTCCTCATATTATTTTTTTCCCGTCAAATTCAATAAAAACATGGAAGCTATTCTTAGTAGTTTCAAGTTAAATGTGGACTCAATTTGTATATGAAGTGGAACCAAGCAAGCACTATTTTAAATTCTTCTAATTTTCTTGGCTCAGGTATTTTCTAAAATAGTTGATAGTGAGGTTTTAACCATTGTACTTGGTTTAGTCTAAAAACATTCATGAGAGGCATCACTGATTCTTCTACAATGTCCGTATACATTATATATACCACAGGGGCAACTAAAGGTGTGAGAGCAGTTCTGCCATTATCATTTAAGTCCATTATATTTATCACTGCGTTGGTAATCACTATTATTACCACTACCTACCGTTACTATACTTTGCATCTAGTCTTAATTACCACAAAGTCACAATTAATAACGAGCACATCCACCATATATAGTCACGGTTAACATCAGTACCATTAACGTCAACACTTTCATATGGCTACCACCACCACTATGTACAAATAATCCAGCTCAATCTGCATGTTAAAATAATAATTAATTATTAAGCATATATAACTAACTACCTGCCCTCTTTATGAAAACACACACACAAAAAAAAAAAAAAACAGTTGGTAATTTTTTCAAAATTTTCCGTATATAAGAAAATCAGTCTTTGGAAAAAACACATCATGAAGGGTCGTTGTCTTCATTATAATAGTTATTATTATCATTCATTTGATTGTAATCCTAACAATAATTATCATCTTCTTTTAAAACCCTCATTCTAATTAATGAAAAATTCTTGTGTCCGCTACAAAGGCTGTTAGTGTAATAATTAATCAACTAAAAATTTCTGGTGATGACACCTTTCAGGGAAGTTGTTGCGAAATACACACAAGAAATGAGAACACTGGGGTTTAAAATTTTGGAGCTGTTATGTGAAGGATTAGGACTTGACCCAGAATATTGCTGTGGTGGACTTAGTGATAATCCATTATTGCTAGCTCATCACTACCCGCCTTGCCCAGAACCAAGTTTAACTTTGGGAGCACCCAAGCACCGGGATCCTAACCTTCTTACCATTCTGCTTCAAGAAAAAGATATAAATGCACTTCAAGTCTTCAAGGATGGGGAATGGATTGTTATTGAGCCAATTTCCTATGCTTTTGTGGTTAACATTGGGCTTATGTTGCAGGTATATATTTCTCGAGTTAGCTCAGAAATTATCAATTATTGACATTGATATAATATTTGTACACTTTTTCCAATACATCATTTTCGCACACATAGATGATTAATTACTTGTACTTAGTTGATGGGATTTTGAAATTACTTGCTCTCGTGTCTTGTTCTCTCTCAATTAAAAATTGAGATGTGGTGTAAAAAATAATATATTCTCTCATAGTTAATTTTTTAACGACCACGCGTTATTCTTTCATTAGGAATACACGAAAGGGTACATAAAATATGGTCAAGTGATTTAGTTCCTAATTCTCATTCATGATTGGATAAGGTTTTGCGTGACGAAATTCAACTTAATGTCTGTGACTGATCAATGTGCAGATCATTAGCAATGGAAGGCTCATTGGTGCTGAACACCGTGTTGTCACAAATTCAGGCATTGCAAGGACCACTGTTGCATATTTCATCCGTCCAACAAACGAACAAATTATAGAACCTGCAAAGCCTTTGACAAGTTCGGGTGCTCGCCCCATCTACAGGTCCATTACGTATGAAGAGTTTTTTAGAAATTTCATGAGCGAGGGTCCTGAATTCGAACAAAAATTGCTCTTATAACCTACGTAGAAAAGAGCATTTTTTAGATGCATTAATACCCCTCTCATATTTCATACAAATCCAAGGGATCTGCAGTTTGAGATAAAATCCAAGCGAACTACGGTTTGAGGTAACAAAGACATAAGAAATTTCATTCTAGCTAAGAAATATGCTATGGGGATATACGACCACCGTCCTTAGTTTTTATATGCTATTACTAAATGGGGTTTTACTAGACAACTGTAAGGCACACCAATGTTTGTAACAATCACGTACTTTCATCAGCCCACGGCGGGTTGTTTCTATGTATCTACACTATATATTAAATAAGAACAGTAATCTTGAACAAGAATGTTTTTTAAGTTTTTATTCTTCAAGGAGAGAGTTTTAGTTGTCATTATTTAATAAGAGCGTTTTTAAGAATTTTTTAACTTCTTATCTTTTCCAATTTATCATTTTCAATATTTTTAGTTCTAAATTGAATTTTAATATTTTTTAAAAGAAATTATCAATAATTAAAAATTAACATTGTATTATAATAATTATTTATTATAAATTTAAAATAAAATTTATACGTTCAAAAATATTTATTTATTCAAAATTTTAATTATAATATAATTTACGTTTAACTATGTTTTTAGTCCTTATAAAATACCACTTTTTGGGTTTTGGTCTCTATAAAATTATTTTTTTTAAAATGGTCCTTGTAATATTTTTTTTTTTTATTTTGGTCCTTGTTATTTTGTTTTAGTCCTTGTAATATTCTTTTTAGTCCCTATAATATTTTGTTCATTTAAAATTAGTCCCTTTGAAAAAAATTTGATAGGAACTAAAAGCAAATTATTTACATATTACAAGGACAAAAGCAAAAAATAAACATATTACAAGTATTAAAACAAAATATCAAGGACCAAAATCAAAAAAAGAAAGTTTACAAGAACCATTTTAAAATAATAATTTTATTAGGACCAAAACTAAAAAGACAATATATTACAGGGTCCAAAAAATATTTAAACCTATAATTTGTATATTCAAAAGTATTTATTTATTATAAATTTAAGTTATATAAAATAAATATTTATTTTGTGTAATATACAGGTTAAAATACTAGTTATAATTAAAAGAAACCAACTAGTAGGAAAGATATTACTATAAGCCCAGTACATCAACTACATACCCTTAATTAAAAAGATAAATTGAAATTTTAAGCATGTAACGTACACGTTCAAGTAAAAGGAAATTTTTTTTACAGATATTTTGCTTCATTCGTTTTTTGGTTGTCTGAAATCCGAATTAGTAATTTAAGTGATCTCAACTAAGGATGTAAAAGAGTAGAGTCTAACTAAATACGTGAAATTTAGGTTTGACTTGTGAAAAAAGTGAGATGCTCAAGTTGGTTTATTTATTTAAACGTATGTAATTGAAAGTTTGAGTTTGGCTTGTTATAAATGAACTTGGTTAATTTATTTATAACTTGTTATGAAAATAACATGAAACTATAAAAATTTTAGAAGTAAAAAAGACATAAAGAACAGAGAGAGAATAAGGAGTTTCTTGTAATATTTTCAATAATGGAGTAACATATTTATAGGTACAAACTGTAATTGAACAGTTACAAATAGTTTAATAGTATTAAGGCAAAATATAAATACGTCATAATTTACAATGAATATGGACAGTGACTATTAAATATTCATAACACTCCATCTTGGATGTCCATTATTTAAGAATGTGCCTCGTTAAAACCTTACTAGAAAAACCCAGTGGGACAAAAATCTAGTGAAGGAAAAAGAGTACGTTATTCTTTAATACATTGTCACATACTGCCTCATTAAAAACCTTGTTAGGAAAATCTAATGGGATAAAACCATGGTGAAGGGAAAAAGAGTGCAGAACGTATTTATTTCCCCCCTCATGCAAATAACCATCTTTAAGACGTTGAAGGCCAATTTTTTGTACTCATTACTCAAAATCTTGCTCACTTACTTTGGTTTGTTTCACAAATTTTCAAGAAATTATTGTACCACCGCATTCAAACAAATATCTTGTTTGTGATAGATCGTTATGAAAATTTGACAAATAACCTCTAAGATAACGAAGTATATGCTTGACTTTATTCCAATATCTTCATGTAGGTGAAGAATTATATCTTGCTAGTAAATTCACAACAAATAATATATTAGGACATGTATAATTAGCAAGATACATTAGTGCTTTGATAGCACTAATATATGGTACTTCAAGGCCAAGTAATTCTCCATCATTTTCCAAGCTCTAAAACCATCTCTATTCACATCTAGAGACCTTACAACCATTATACCGCACAATAGATGTAATATATCCATATAGAACCTTTTAAGTACTCTTGTTATATAAGTTTCTTGACATACAAGAGTTCTATTCTTTAAATATTCAATTTGCAATCCTAGGCAAAACTTTATTCTTCCTAAATCATTCATCTCAATTTTTTTTTAAGTAATCCATAGCTTTTGAAAGCTTTTCAGGAGTTTTAATAATAATTATGTCATCTACATAAATATTAATTATGACAAATTCATTTTCAGATCTTTTCATAAAAATGCATGAACCAATGAGATCCCTTTTATATCATTCTTTTATCAAATACTCACTGAGATGATCACACCACATACGTTCATATTGTTTTACTCCATAAATAGACTCATTCATTTTCATTGAATAATCTTCTTAAGAACTTGCACTGCTAGACAAATTAAATCCTTTAGAGAGTTTTATATAAATGTCATTATCAAGACAATCATATAAATATAGGCTGTAACAATGTCCATCAGATGTAAATTGATCTTTTCATGCGCATCCAACTAATTAGGTGTTGAAAAATATTTACATCCATTACAAGTGAATATTCTCTTTAAAATCAATGTTAGGTCTTTGCAAAAATCTTTGAGCAACAACTCATGCATTATATCTCATAATTTCACCACAAAAACTCATCTCTATCCAATTGGTTTTACATCTTTAAGTGTATAAATCACAAATTCAAAAATCTAACTAGTTTTACATCAATAGGTGTATAAATTACGAGTCCAAAAACCTAATTAGTTTTACATCTTCAAGTGTACGAATTTCAGGTCCAAAAGTCAATTGGTTGTACATTTTTCGGAAGGACTATAAGTCCAATAACCTTTCGCTTGACGAGCGAGTCTAATTTTGCCTCAATTGAATCTTTTCATATTGGCCTATCATTCTCTGTCTAAAATCCTGGATAAACTTTGGATCTTGATCTTCATTATCATTAATTACGTACAATGCTACAATATTTGCAAACACATTGTTAATGTTGACTTTATTTTGGTTCCATTGTATTTCATTCATGACATACCTTGAATTCTTTTTATTTTCAATAATTTCAGGTACCTGAGTTCTTCTGGAACTAAAATATTAATCATGTTAGAAGAATCTTTTGAAGTTTTCATATCCTCAATTTGACCATCTTGCCTTTTAGCTCCTTTTCTTATTTGAGGATTTTTATCTTTAGAACCAACGGGTCTATAATGCTTCATGCATGTTTGAGACTCGTTTTATAGTATTAGATTATCCAACAGGGACATCAATTTTTATTGGAGCATTAGTAGTTGGTAAATGAATTATCTTTTGAATTTCTAGTTCACTTCATTTGAGGATCAAGATGATAATTCATTCTAACTAATCTCCTTTTCCATCTACTTATTCTCTCCCCCTAATGTTGGGAAAAATTATTCAAATGACAATTAACAGACTGAGTTGTAAATAAATTTTTATTGATATTCAATAAATTTTATTATAGATGGAGATTCATACCCAACATATGTTGTCAACCTTCTTTGATGACTTATCTTAGTGCGTTGTGGTGCGACAATTGAAAAACATACAACACATCTATAAACTTAAATAGGAAATATTAGGTTGCTTAACAAAAATCAATTGCAAAGGGGAAGACTTATGATAAATTGTTGGCATGATGCGAATTAATACCATGATATGTAAGATTGCATGTCTCCAAATATAAATTGAAAGTTTTGATCTCTTGATTAATGGTATTGCAATCAATTTTAAATGCTTAATAAATGATTTTGCAAGCCCATTTTGTGTATATGAACATATGCTTCAAGATGTTCAATATCGATTTCAATAAGCATATTAGAAGCCTTATATATAAAGTCACCAATTGGATAATCTGAAAAAAAGAGTTATAAGTGAGATTAATTAAGTAAGTAATCTCGCAAACGCCTGGTTACGAGTTGATAACAAACAAACATGTGACCATTTAGTTGATGCATCAATTAAAATCATAAATATCTAAATGGTTCACATGGTGGGTGTATTGGTCCATAAATATCACCTTGTACACATTCTAAAAATGTGAGAGACTCATTCTTAATTTTGTTAGTGATGATCAAATTATCAACTTTTCTTGGAACAAATAATACATAAGAATTTGTTGAATTGAAGAATCTTCTAGCTCTTCCATATGTGTTTACATGAATTTTCAATTATTCTTCGAATCACAATAAATCTGGGATGGCCAAGTCGGTTATGCCAAATAATAAACTTATTTAGATTTGGAAACTTCTAGTTTACAACATCATGTGTTTCAATTTGTACTAATATACATGTAGTACAAACCAGATGAAAAATGTGTAATTTTTCTAACACATTTCTTGGTCTAAGTCTCATGATATAAAAATATTTCTCACATTTGAAACTTAATAACTTTCTATAAAACTTAAAAAAATTTAATACAATAACAATGTGAAGTTGTGTTTCTTTAAATAAAAATACATTAGCTCTTCTAGAGCCTTCAATTATTTGTTGTTGCATAACTAAATAAGAGAAATATATTATTGGACATTAGTTACAAAAAATTGAATGATTATATTAAAAATGAATTGAATTGTAATTAATTTAAAATTAAAATCATTAACCATTTGATAGCTATTAAATTATAATTTCAAATTAATTTAGAACATTCAAATCACGAATAAAAAGTGTTAATCATATCTAATAAAAATGGTAAAATTAGCAATAATGATTAAAATTCATATATTGAAAATCAATTATTCAAATAATTATTTTATAAAAACACATATGTTGCTCCATTCACTTCAGGGAATGGAGCTGTCTCCAATCGAACGAGTCTTGTGATTTTTCATAAAAATCATGATTTTGTTTATCCACAAGGAGATAAAAAATCAACTCAAAATATATTTTAAACTCTTTTTTCTCAATATTGCTATTGCAGGAGCACATTTGATACATAAAAAATGAAGAATATATTTCTAACATATTTTATCAATATTTATTTTTTCATACAATTTCAAATTAATAAATGATTAATTCTAGAAGTGACATCTTGTCAATCTATTTTCGGATACTAATTTAATCCCCAATTCACTATAATTTTATGCTATAAAGACAGTACATAATCTATGGAGGAATAACATGATGTCCTATATATCTTTGGAGGGCTTGATTTGACTATTTACTCTATTTTATTTAGCCCTTTCAATCAATGTAATATAATGGCAAATTTTTGGTCACATCATGT
Organism: Spatholobus suberectus; assembly: GCA_004329165.1. Classification (NCBI taxonomy): domain Eukaryota; kingdom Viridiplantae; phylum Streptophyta; class Magnoliopsida; order Fabales; family Fabaceae; genus Spatholobus; species Spatholobus suberectus. Next base: position 5,985,765 of record CM014731.1, read on the forward strand.
CCTATTAAAATTGCTTCATATGGAAATTAAATACATGTGAAGACATATCTCGACACAACTTTACTTTATCTTTTTTGGGAAGGAAGTAAGATATGCGAAAATAACAACCATTAGAGTCCACTATAAGCAACCATGCAACTCAATCATATGTGCCTTTGAAAGAATCACATTTTTTTTAGTGGTCATATTTTTCTTTTAAATTGTTCCAAATAACAAGTGAATCTTTTACACTATAAGTTATAAAAATAAAATGATAAAAAAGATCACTGAAAATTATATTTAACAGTGGTATAACAATAGACATATAACGTTATGAAAACACATAATGTATTATTAACATTTAATATTTTATAAATGATAATAAAAATAAATTGTAACATAACAATAAATTAAGAAATAAATGAATTAAATTTAATGTAACATAAAAATAAATTAAAAATCTGAATGTTATCAAATGGCCAAATATATTAATGTAATTAACCAAGATGATATTAACTTAATTAATATTTATTAATTTTGATTTATAATGCAAGCACATAAAAATATAATGTATTATTATCAAATATAATAAAATAATATAAATAAATATGCTAACAATTTTTTTAATTACGTTAAAAGAATTCAATTCCTATATATCTAATTTACATTATTTAGTAAATAATGTATAATGTACCATCCTATAATAAGTTTGTACTTACAGTTAAGACCATTTCAATAAAACAATTTTAACTTGCACAATACATTAATTTTGCAATTGGTAGAGTCATTCTTGATAATAGATGAAATGTAACATATACAAACAAATTTCTTTCAACAATATAACTATAAATAGACAAAAATATAAAACCAACCACAAGTGTTTAATACATATAATTTATCACTTAATATATGTTTATTGTAATCATTAATAATGAAGAAACTTTTCTAATAAATGAGAATAAAGAGAAAACTCTCATATTAAAAACACATATGGATAGTATATAATATTACCCATAGAATCCTTTAAAATTAGGAAAATATATTAAGTTACAAATTTACACATTATTAACACAACTCTTATTTCTCCCAATCGAATTTCGTTTTATTGATTAAAGGAAATAAATCAAACACATCATAAGTAGGGATGTCAAAAATACTCAGTGCCCGCGGATATCGCGGATAAAATTTGCTACGGGTAGAAAATAAGTACTTTAAATGGGTACCTGCGGATATTTTAAACGGTATATTCGCTACCCGTTTATTAACGGGGCGGGTACAGGTATCATGGTATCGTACCCACGGATATCTGCTACCCGCAATTGTATATTTACTTAAATACCCTTACATATTAATATAGATAAAATTACATAAATTTATTCAAAATTTTCAAAAAGATTATTCATTACAAGAGAAATCTTATACAATTATATTACAAGAGAAAAGGAACATAAATTTGCGAGCATTTAAACTATATTTTTTTTAGAAAAATTGTTAGAATAATTAAATTTATGTTCAAAGTGATTATTTTAACAATAACTCTTTAATTTATAAATTTAAATTTATAAAATCAAAGTGATATTTGCAGCACTTTATAATTGTTCACAATACACAAAATAAATTTGTTATTTTTTTTATTATTATTTTTTAAATATCCGCAGATATCCACGGATACCCGCGGATATTAAAAATATCTGCTGGTATCCGCTTAACGGATACCCACGCAAGTAATGGGGCGGGTGCGGATACAAAATTTCAGGGCGGGTAACAGGTAGCTACTACCCGTCCTTGTCCCACCCTGTTGACATCCCTAATCATAAGTAAAATATGATTCTATATTCCAATATATAAAAATAACGTAAAATGATTTCAAATATTGACTTGATATAAAAATTAACGTAATAATTGAGCAAACATCCAATGCTCCTAACAATATCGAAGGAAGGATCATAATATATTTTCATGTTCTTTGTCCATTTTTTTTTTCTTTTCATAATACTTTTTCACTTCTGGTGAAAAAAAATTTTCTTTTTTTTTTTCAATTTTTTGGCACTATTTTTCATCTTCTGGTGAGATTTTTTTTTTTCACTTTTGCATTATTTCCTCACTTCTGGTAAGAAAAAATATTCTTAAAATTTCATCTTTTGATAGTGTCTTCAAAACCCATTACAAAAATATTCTTAGAATTTATTTATTTTTATAGAGTCTTTAGGACTCATTACATCTAAATGAATTTCACATTTAAGTAAATAATACAATAATTAAAACAAATGTTCTATCAAACACATTGTATAAAGAATATGATTACAAAGAGAAGCTGACTTTAAAATATGAATTCAAAGATGACTTTTTTTTGCAGGTTATAATGCCAATAATGAATATGATCAATGGAGTAAAGGCATTTGTGCTGATAACGTGTTAAGGAAATAACATGAAACTAAATTTCAGAAGTAAAAAAGACATAGAATAAAGAGAACAAGAGAATGGAAAGAATAGGGAGTTCCTTGTAATATTTTCAGTAATGGAATAGCCTATTTATAGGTACAAACTGTAACTGAACGGTTACAAATGGTTTAATATTATTAAGGTGCAATATAAATACGTCACAATTTACAATGAATATGGATAACTACTATTAAATATTCATAACATAACTTAATTAATTGTTTTTGTTTTTATATATGAAAACTTCCCTTAAATTGTGCTCAACATGTACTGCATGAATTTCAAAAATCTAGTATTTTAATTTTTGTATGATATATATATAGGGTTAGGATCCGTTGACACCAGGTGTTAAAATAAGTCAAATTACACTTTCAATAACTTTTTGTAGAATATAAATTTAACCAATCCAACCGTTGAATTATTTAATACTTTATCACACAATTTAACGGTTGGATTGGTTAAATTTACACTCTACAAAAAATTAATAAAGGTGCAATTTAATTAATTTTGACACTTGATATTAACGAATCCTGACCATATATATGTATATGTGTGTGTGTGTGTGTATGAATTATTTATGAACCATTAATGTCAAGTTTGTAAAGTTTGAACTTAAGTACTCATTTAAATAATTAAACTTAATCTCAAGTTTGAGTTTATTTATTTAATTAAATAAATAAACTTGATTGAGTATTTAACAAAATCAAACATAAATAGTTCACAAACAGCTGACTTTGTTTATATCCTTATTCTCAACTCAGCCAGCCTAATCCGTCAGCCACCACGTTATGTTTTTAACATTTTTTGTGTGGGTATTGAGAAAAAGGAAACACGCAAATGAAAGAAGAACGGACTGTGAAATGTTAGTTATAAATTAGATATTAGAGACGAATATATAAGGTTAGCTTAGGTATGAAGGGGGACAACTAATTAAGGAAGCAGGTATCAAAAATTGGAGCAATGTTTCTCAAATATTTGGACAACACAAGTTCATCTAAGAGACAGTATTCAACAGTAATAGAAATAGAAGAGCTGTGCCATCAATTTTCTCTGGCTGATCTTAGGAAATCAACCAACAACTTTGATGAAAACAGAGTGATTTGACGTGTAGCATTTAGTATAGTATATAAAGGTTGTCTCCAACAAAACGGTGCTTCTGATTATACAGTCGCAGTGAAGCGATTTAATGCAGAAGACATTGAAGGATGCGAAGAGTTCAAGAATGAAATAGAGTTGCTCTGCCAGCTTAGTCACCCTAATATCATGTCTCTTATAGGATTCTGCTTCCACAAAAAAGAGAAGATTGTTGTGTACGATTATATGTCCAATGGATCCCTAGAACTTCACCTACGAGGTGGGGATAGGGAAGCACTGTCATGGAAGAAAAGGGTAGAATACAACACAGAAGACAGCGATACTGAAGAAATGTACGTATTCGTAGCTAATTAGGCAAGCTGAAATTAAGGTTAGTGTTTTGAGTCAAAACAGTCGCAGTAAGATTTTGTTGTGATCCCTGTTTCTAGCATTTTGATTTTCCTAGAAGCTGTCATTGTAATAATCATGTACTACTAGTATAAATTTGAAAGGAATGCAGGAAATGGGACGCCAACAAGCAGTAATGATAGAACACCCTTTATATTGTTGTATATTTTGATGTGAGCATTTTAAAAGGTTAAAATTGCTATTTAAGTAAATTTAGAAAAATATTTTAAATTAATTTAGTGATTTATCAAAATAAACATTTTATTCTAAATTGATTTTGTTGATTTGGTCTTTTAAATTAAGTCTAACCTTATCTTTTGATTTAGTCTTAGGTAGTTTTAAAAATTCTATCTTTTTTTTTTTTTTTATAAATATCTATATATTTTAGAAGGTTTTCAGTTAGAACTCTCTCTCTCATATACTTTTTTCTTCTTTCATCTGGGACTATCTGGGTTATTTAATAAGGCTTGTTAATTCTGTTGTCTCAACTATTTTTTGGGATTGGTTAAGATGAACTTGTTATATCCTAAGAGACTTACGCATCATGTAGATAAGTCCTTGAGGACAGTGTGAGATCACACGTCTTAAGCTTAATTTGTTTGTGACCATTCATATTCGTGTATTCGTGGTTAATCATGGTTTGTGATCATTCAAATTTAAGGATTCAATTTGATAGAGAGATCGTGATTGAAGACAGCGAGGACAACATATATATAAAACACAATATCATATAGACGAGCTATGTTATTAAACGTTTAATAAAAGATAGCCTTATCTTTGTACAATAATCGCACAAACGAAGAGTTCAAGAATGAAATAGAGTTGCTCTGCCCAGCTTCGTCACCCTAATATGGTCTCTCTTATAGGATTCTGCAACCACAAAAAAGAGAAGATTCTTGTCTACGAGTACATCTCCATGGGTGAAGTAGAGGTGCAACTTGAGCATGCTCTATTGTTGCAGGAGCAAGCTGATATCACAAACACTAACGGTGATTATACCTTATTGTCCAAAACCATCATTCACAAACAGCAAGCAGTGATCAAGTTGAATTGAGATACTTGTAGATTTTGTTGCGATCCATGTTTCTAGCATTTTCATTTTACCAGAAGCTGTCAATGTAATAATCATTTACTAGTATGTATAAATTTGAAAGGAATGCAGGAACAAAATATCATATAGACGAGTTATGTTATTAAAGGTTTATTGAAACATTTCGAGGGTTAGATGGCTGCCAGCTGTGTGATTCTACGTCAACAGAAAAGTATTTACTTGATGAAACCCATCGTTAGCCTTATCTAATGTTACCAAGATGGGACTTTTTTGAGTTGTTAAACACTCAAATTTTAAAAGCTCACTCCTCCGTCCCTCGAGAAATGTGGTTATGTTGAAATCTTTCTGATTTCTAAACTATGCTTTGCAAAAGGTTCAGCTATAGTTTCTTGAAGAAGTCAATCCCTTTTTTTGGCTTTAATTGCATTATATTTGTACGACTATAAACATTTGCTTGATCACATTACATGCTTGTATGTAACACTATCATTTTGTGTGAAATCAAAGCTACAGAACTTTCGTTCAAAACCACATTCTCACTTTGGCATTCATACTTTAGTATCTCCAACATTTAGTGAAAAAAAATAAAAATAAAGGAAAGCAGCGCACTAGAAGAATTTACCGACATATATATCCCGCTGGTTTCTCAGGCCAAAACTGCATGAATTCTCCCGAAGATGGACGAGGGTGTTGTACTGAGTCCTTCCAATGCCAAGCCACATCTTCAACGTTCCTCCCACTACTTGTATAGAGCTTGTAACTTCCATTTGGGTCTCTAGAGCTTTCACTTTCGTAGGCATGGCATGGAATTCTTTGAAAATCCTCAGTGCAACGTCTACTACCTCCTTAGGAACTCCATGATTGATAACCTAAATCACATAAATCCACGAGAATTGTAAATTCACGCACGCTTACTCATCAGTTCATGACTAGCAAGAGGGATAGATTTAGGAGAGAGACTTTTTAAAAGAAATTAATGATATATAAGGGTTAACTGGGTTAATATTATCATACACTCATTTTTCTATCTATTTTATTTATACCTTTTTTTTTTCTATCACATTAATTATCCTATCTATCACTTTCAATTAATCTCTCTTTTTTTCTTTTTCTTTCCATTTCTCTCTCATCCACCCCCAAAATGAGATAGACATTAGTCATTTTCCAAAATAAAACACATGTATAATTGTTTTTCAAGAATGTTTTTGACTTATATGTTTCTTACAAAATTGTGCCCAATTGTAGATGAGAATTTAATTTTTCCAAGTTGGGAGGAAAGTTCTAATGATGCAAAAAGACCACAACATCCTATTATCTCATTCAATATAATTATATAAAAGATGCATTTGGTAAAACTAGCTTATAAGCTAGTTAAAAAGTTGAAAACTTATAAGCTAGCTTATTGAATTGAAATTGTTTGGTAAGATTAATTGATAAGTTAGCTGATTAATGTAAAATGACAACAAAGAATATATTTAATTATTTTATTAAAAAAAATAAAAAAGAATTTCAAATAAATTAATGTGGATAAAATGAAAAAAGAAAAAAAAAGCTAGTAGTTTATAAACTAGCTTATTTTCATAAGCTACTTCAAGTAGCTTATGAAAATAAGTTAAAAACTACTAAAATAAACTCATGTGCCAAACAAGTTTATTTTGGTGAAACTAGCTTATAAGCTAATCAAAATAACTTATAAGCTACTAGAGTGACTTACCAAACACACTCAGTTTTGAAATATTTTCTTTTTAAATGTAATGAATTATCAAATTTTAGAATAAGAAATAAATATTCATATTATGCTTATTATTATTTTAAAAATAAAATTTATTTTATAAAATATATTGTTTTAATTTTCTAATATATTAAATAGTATAGTCTTAAATAATTTTTATTTTTCTTCATTAAAATTCATCAAAGCATTATTAACAAATTGTTTAAGAATATTATCATTGCAACATTCTAGAAATGTTTTAATGGAATTATAAAAAAAAAGGTTCAAAGTACAGAGTGGAAAATTTTGTGATATTAAAGCTAAATAAAAAATGTTAATAATCACACCAACATATTTTATAATTTAAAAACTTATCAAAATATATTTACAACAAGACTTATCTAAACTTATAATTTGATTAAATTAATTTTTAGATATATCTTAATTGTTAAGTATTTTTTATATATATTTACATAAGGAAAATTTAAATAATTTACATAAAAAATGAAAAATTACACAAATTTAATTATTCTTGAATTTAATTCTTATAAAACCATTTAATTATTATCTAATTAAAATTAAATATTTTCTCAAAAAATGAGTTGTTAATGATAATCATTTTAAAATCACTTCATATTTACTTATCGTGAGAACCTTGTATTTTGGAAAATGTCTAAGTGATGACAATTTCGTAATCTCTAACTTTTTTAAATTATAAAAATAGGTTATTAATAATAATTATTCTGAATCTACTTCTTATTTAGTTATTGTGAAAACATTATGTTTTTGGAATTACTTATGCCATAACTACTTAATAATCCTTACTTTTTCAAAACCAAAAATGGATGAATTTCTTTCATATTTTCATAAAAAAAATATTTAATTATCCTAAAATCTTTTAGCAGTCAATTTGGAATGCAAGATTTGCAAAGGATGGAAGTGTGAACGACAGAAAAGAGGAGTTGCTATGTTCCTTCCTCAGTTTGAAAGTCATAAAAAAGAGAAGGAATGATCACAAAATGTATGGGACCCTCACATTTAAGTATCCTTCCAAAAGTGGACAGATTAGAGAAGAAAAGCTAGTGTTTTATGAGAAAAATACAAAAATACCCTTATTTTTATATATTTCTTTTTTTATTAAGGATATTTATGTTTTTTAAATACATATTCTTTTCTTTCCTTCTATTTTTTACACATCCAAACAAGAGAAAAGAAAAAATTATCTTTTCTTCCTCTGACTTTCTCTCTTACCAAACAATTTAAAAAATCATTTCATATTTCACTCCCTTTCTTTCCTTTTCCTTTCATTCCTTTTTCTTTCTTTCCTAAACCAAACATACCATTAAAGAATTATGCAACTTATATTTTTCATTGGAATGAGAGAAACTTAGAAGCAAGAAAACACTTTTGTTGAGTAAAAGAATATTTTCATAAACTTTTTCTTATTTAAAAATAATAAAATTTGTTTGAAAGAATAAAGATTCTCATATGATAAATAAAAAAAATTAAAAACTTTAAATAATAAAATTTTAAAAAAGTGAATCTAGTAAAGTTATTTCACTAAAAGGGTATTTTTTAAAAAAAAAACACTTATATATCTAAAAAAGTTGTATTGAAATTAAACATGATAATTTTTATTCTAAAAAAACATGTGTAAACATTCCTAAAAATATTTATGGCTAACCAAACAAATTTTAACCATTTTCAAGAATCATGATATCAAAATTTATGATTTTCAAGAGAATGCTGAAATACACATAATTAGAAACTAATGGGCCAATATAACACTATGTTAAGGTTATCAAAATTCTATAACTTAACTCAAATTTGAAACTTAAGATTGATCGATATTTCCAATATATGTTTTAACATTTGTGTAAACTTTTAATATTGGTTTTACGTAAGAGAATGACATGTTTGATGTACTTCCATAGTTTGAAAGACATTTGCTGGCACCAAAATTAGTGACAGATGATCTTTTCCAATTTAAAAATTCGTGAGCCAAAATTGGTAATTATATTAGCAATAGAAAAACCAGTTGCTAAAGACAGTCACTATAACATACATCTTAGATTACAATTATGCGATCTTTAAATGAAAAATAAAAAATTTAAATTTTTGTTCTTTTAATTAAAAAATGACATGTAATTAAAAATTAACACACTCTTAAAAATTAATACTCTCTATTATTTTTTTTCTACAATTTCTAACTGTAGAAATAGAAAATGAGACATGAAAAGAAAACTGATAATTTAATTCCCGCACATATGAATTTCAACCTTCATTTTTAATAAATTTTAGTTTTTAAGTTTATTTTATTACGTAATAAAACATTTCCAACTGTAGCCGATTCCAATTGGGGGCAAACTCCAACCCTAACATGTGAAGCAGGAGTTTAGGTTGTTTTGCAACTGCACAAAATCTACACCCTTGATTTTATATTTTATAAATAAAAATTTAATAAATATGTAAGATAAAAATAATTTAGATCATTGAATTATAACTGGACGTTGCTTTTCAACCGTCCGTGAAACACGAGTCCTGCAGTTGACTGACACTCACTCGAATTATAACCAATTGAATGATGACTAGCACCCCCAAGTGGCTTAGGAATGGAATTCCTGCAGTCAAACAAACATGTCCACAAAATTCTGGTCCTTAAATTTTTTCTTTCTTTGACGGCTCCGGTGGACTGGGTAAGAAAATTGTCTCAGGTGGACCATTCATATAATCATTGAGTATAGCAGATTTCTCCGGTATTTTATTTTTTTTCTCTTAGACTTTTTTTTTTTTTTTTAATTTCACGATGTCATTTATGCTTATTGACTCCTTGGTCTCCCTCCACCACCATTTCGCCACCGCCCTCTCCTTCTATGTCCCTCCCCACCTCTCCTTTCCCCGCAACCTCATCTTCGTCAATGTCACCGGAGTGGGGTATGGACAATAAGGACAAATTTGTAAAAATATTTATGTTGTTAAAAAAAATAAAAAACAAAAACATTACTATAACTGGTCGTACAAATACCTCTCAATATTATTATTATATATCTAGTGGTATTCATAAAGTTGACCACGATAGACCAACTGTATTAATGGTTCACCTAAAATTTGTCCCTTTCATTTATTACAAAGTAAATAAAATATAAGAAAAAACATATAAGCCATTAGTTTTAAACCTAGGATCCTGCAGTCCCTTTGCGGATTCGAGACAATCCGGATCCAGCTATGAAGATTGAAGAGGAGTAGTGGTGAATGTTTTCGGCAAGTAACAAGTAATTAAGCAAGCACGTGTCACAAATTGGAAAAATGTTTCTCAAATGTTTGGGCAACTCAAGTTCATATAAGAGACGGTATCCGACAGTAATAGAAGAGCTGTGCCATCAATTTTCTCTGGCCGAACTTAGAAAATCAACCAAAAATTTTGATGAAAACAGAGTAATTGGATGTGAAGGATTTGGTAAAGTATATAAAGCTTGTCTCCAGCACAATGATGGTTCTGATTACACAGTCGCATTAAAGCGATTTAATGCGAAAGACAGTCGAGGATGGGAACAGTTCAAGAATGAAATAGAGTTGCTCTGCCAGCTACGTCACCCTAATTGTGTCCCTCTTATAGGATTCTGCAACCACAAAAATGAGAAGATTCTTGTGTACGAATACTTGTCCAATGGGTCTCTAGATCGACACCTACCAGGTGGGGATAGGGAGGCACTGTCATGGAAGAAAAGGCTCGAGATATGCATAGGAGTCGCACGCGGACTGCACTACCTTCATGCAGGAGTCAAGCGCACCATCATTCACCGTGATATCAAACCTAGGAACATTCTTTTGGATGACAACATGGAGCCAAAACTCATAGATTTCGGCCTTAGCGTACAGGGACCACGTTTTATGGAAAAGCCAAAACCAATTGAAGTAGATCCTGCGGGTAATGTTCTATTTTGTGAGCTTAATTACTCACTGCAATGAATTTTTGTCAATTAAACTAAGCTAATACTTTCACTTATATAGGTACTTTTGGCTACATGGCTGTGGAGCATTTCATGGATGGTACCGTCACAGATAAATGTGATGTTTACTCATTTGGTGTGGTTCTACTAGAAGTTGTGTGTGGAAGGAAGTATTTAATAATGGCCACAGAACATCTGCAGACGCCTGTTGAGGAGAAAATTGATCCGAATATCAAAGGAAAGATTGCACCAGAGTGTTGGCAAGTCATTATAGATATCATAATAAGATGCATGAAGTATGAACCAGACGAGCGACCAACAATGGGCGAAGTAGAGGTGCAACTTGAGCATGCTCTGTCGTTACAGGAACAAGCAGATATCAGATACACCAACCGTGATTATACCTTATTTTCCATCACCGTTATTCCCTCCTTCCACCGTACTTTCCACCACCAGTTTTCCCCCCTTCCGCGGACCTGAGAACACTTGGTGATACCGAAGAAATGTAGGTGATTATTAGGTCAACAGGAATTAAGGTAATATGTTGCAGCAACATTGGCATGTCTGAAGCAAATTGTTCGAAGAAGCTCACTCTCTGTACCAATGCCATCCAGTTCCTCCCTTTTTGATGATCAAGACCTGAGCCAACAACAAACTTCAATGTTTTATTTGTTGGACAATCTTGAATTTTTATTGGATCTTGATTTCATGTCCGTTACATACTGGTTGTAAACCCTTGTGTGGGTTATCTATGTATATTGATCCAAATTTTCTTTATTGTGTGTGTTGTAACGTGTTAATTGCTGAACCATGTCACGTTAATTCAAGAAAATCAGGCAATCAGTTGTTGCGCTTTCTTTTTTTTACGCCTCCCTGGGTCTAGGAGCATATGAATTTAAGCCCATTTAATTAACTTTGGGAGCTGATATCATATCCAAAAAAATCCAAGAGTTTGGCAGCATTATTTTATGAGTCAACAGTAATGAGTTTACTTTTAATAAAGTCATGTCATCTAATTTATTATTTAATAGCGAAACTTTCACTTATTATAATTTAGTCTTTAATAGTAAAATATTTTTTACTCATGATAATTTAAAATAATGATTATCTGAAATTTAAAAATATTTTTTTTAATTCTATATAATATAATTAATTATATCAAATTTGAAACACTTTAGTACAACAATTAACAACATAAAAGGATTAATGAACTGAGCGTCAACTATAAATTAGACGAGTAACTTGCGGCTAACTCATTCTTTTTCTTGTATTGTTGTTGTTTATGCTTGTATGTGACTACAGTTACTGTGAGGTTAGTGAATCCAACTTCTCTTGTGCCCTTCGTTTTTATTACACCTGTTGATTTTTGTACAAAACTAGCAAATAAGTTTTTCGTATCACTGTCGTCAAATTTTTAAATCAATTAATGATAAGTAAATTTTTTTTTTCATCGTTAAATAACCTATATTAAGAATATATTATTAAATTATAAAAATATATTCACTTGGTCATTATTCAATTTGTGAATTTGAAAACAATGATAGAAGAAATTTGATCTAAATTTTGGCTAAAAGAAAAGAGAAAATTGATTTGATTTTTCAAAACTATAATTAAACAGATTTTTAAGGTATAACATATTTTAAAAACAATAAACAGATTTTTAAAATTTAAATAATCATAATTAAAAATTAAAAGAGAAAAAATATTTAATTAGTCAGGAACTCAACTACAATAAGTAAAAATTTCTTTGCTAAATAATAAATGGTGTGACATGACTTCATTAAATGAAAATTCATTTAATTATTAGTAAAAGAATATTACTAGTACCAAAACTCTTGAATTTTTTTGGGTATAATTTCTCTTTTAATTTATTGCAAAATGGTGAGGCCCAAAATGTTACATAATTTAAGTCCATTTAAATGAAGACCCAAAATCATGTGAGGTTGATTCAATTAACCATCACACTCGTTTTATTACATTACTGTGGCACTGAATTCCTGAATTCATATTGGTAGCAGCTAGGTAGGTGGCATCCGATGGTATGGAAAGTTTCTTAAATGTGGACCATTAGATCATGAAATGATGGACTTCAGCTGTCCCTGGCAACACGAACTTCCTTTGCCATGTGTCCCATTTTCAAACACAAATATTGGGCAATGTAAGTCACTTTTATAAATTATTTATTAATTTGAGACTATTTTGAAATATAATATCAACGTAAAACAACTAACGGTAGAAAATGCTAATCAAATTGGCATATTTAATGTCACTTCAACCTTTTTTATTTTTCAAAGCGGTCAACTATAGAAAATATTGGTCAAACTAAAGTATTCAGTGCTACGTTAACTTTATTTTTTTAATTTTTAGCTGAAAATGTCACGTGTTGTCTACATGGGATACTCTAGTGACAGTAGCATATTCAGAAGACGCTATTGCCATTTAAGTATCCCACATGGACAACATATGGTATTCACATTTGACATGTGTGAAAAATGCTATCATTAATAGCGTTTTAATTTTATTTTTTTTAAATTGACGAAACAAGAAGTGATTGGACTCATATAGTGTACAAAACATTATCACTAATAGCATTTTTAGGGTCTGGACGAAACCAAGTAAAAATAAATAAATAAAACCAACACAATTCAATTGTAAAACAACATATGTTGTTTTCATCATTTTTTTAAAATTTAAAATGAAAACGTTATTGCTGATAATGTTTTGTACACTGTGCACGTCCAATCACTTAAGGTTTCGTCAATTTTTAAAAAAAAAATTGAAAATGCTATTCATGATAGTGTTTTATACACTGTACGTATCCAAGTAAAAACTGCCTTAGGGTTTGAACAAAACTAAGTAAAAAAAAATTAAACCAACACGATTCAATTGTAAAACAACATATGCAGGTTTCATTAGTTTAAAAAAAAATGAAAACGCTATTGGTGATGGTGTTTTGTACACTGTGCGCATCTAATCACTTTAGGTTTTGTCAGTTCAAAAAAAAATTGAAAAGCTATTAGTGTTTTGTATACTGTGCATGTCTAATCACTCCAGGTGTAGCCAATTTTTTTTTCAAAAATAAAGTTTAAAATGCTATTGGTGATAATGTTTTGTACATTGTACGACTCTAATCACTTTAGGTTTCATCAATTTAAAAAAAAATTAAAAAAGCTATTGGTGATAGCGTTTTGCACACATGTCAACTCATGTGTTGTCTACATGGGATACCCTAGTGGCTAGTAGCATCTTTTGAAAACATTACCGCGACTAGGGTATTTTACGTGGACGACATGTGGCATTTTTGGCTAAAATTAAAAAAAAAACTAATAAAAAAACTAACGTGACACTGAATACCACAATTTGACTAGCATTTTTCATCATTGACCTCTTTAGAAAAAAAAAAAAAGGTTGACATGGCACTTGTTCAAGAGTGTTTTGGTACCTCAAACGAGATGGACGCTTCAGGCGGCTCTAGCGAGTGGCAGCACTTGGTTGTTACTTGCAAAGACACTCCGATGCCTAAGTCAGTGTTTGTAAGAGGTGAATAAGAAGGATTCGATAAGTACCTTATATAGTAGCAAAGTGAAGGAAAAAGTGGTTAGTCAGTTATCGTGGGCCTCAGGCCACATGGCTAGACCTAAAGGGGGTCCAGAACAATAGCCTCTGAAGTTGGTGGCGCATGTTGATACGAGCACCAATTTGTTCTTTGAGTCATGTAGCTTAGGCTTTCACTGTCGCACTTGCTACCCTCCGACAGAATGTTAGTTTAAAATAAAAAATAAGTTCCGATGTTACCCGACAAGGGCGAGCTAAAGATATGTGAATCACTTATGGCTTTCCCGATTGAGCTGTCGCTTTTCGCTTTGCATTTATACCTGAAATGGATTTCAATATATATTTTTATTGTATATACTTTTTGCCTTTTTTGTACCTGATGAGCTTTGTACATATCCAAGCTTTATTTGCTTTTTGCTTATTGCCTTTGTTGTCCTGGTGGGCTTTGCTTTATTGCTTTCGTTATCTTGATGAACTTTTGCTTATTTATCTCAGACCTCGGTTGGAGCAAATTCACATACATAAGGTGATAACCTTCCTACCCTAACTGGAGCGAATCCATGTACACAAGGGTGGTAATCTTCTCCACCCCGGCTAGAGCAAACCCACGTACACAGAGTGGTGACCTTCCTACCTCAGTTGGAGTGAATCCATGTACATGAGGTGGAAGTTTTTCTATCCGGACTGGAGTGAATCCACGTACGCAGGATAGCAATTTTCCTATCTCGACTGGAGCGAATCCACGTACATGGGGTAGTAATCTTCTCCACCCCGGTTGGAGCAAATCCATATACATTAGGTGGTTACCTTCCTACCTCGGCTAGAGCGAATCCACGTACACAAAGTGAAAGTTTTTCTATCCGGCTTGAGCAAATCCACATATGCGGGATAGCAATTTTTCTACCCTTGTTGGAGCGAATCCACGTACACAGGGTGGAAGTCTTTCTTGTATTTGGTCGCCTTTTCTTTATTTTTTCTTTTAACCTGCAAAATAATTGTAACTGGTTTTGTCCATGTTGCCTCTGAGGTTGGTCACAAGTTTGCCTTAGAAGGCAATATGTTGGTCCTTCAATTTCTTTCAAACAAGAGTGAGATAAAGCAAGCCTTATGTAATAATAAAATATTTATAAGAGAGCTTCTTGTGATTAAGCCGTGTTTACAACATCATTTTGTAATCTTTGCCACCACTAAACTTTTCTTCGAGAGAAACAACATGTGTGGATATGGCAATTGCATAAATGCATGGCCTAACTTCCAATATGTTTAGGCATCATGTACTATGGCATACCATAATAGCATAAACATTATCACGCTTTAAAATTAAATATGATATAAGTTTTCGTCATGGGTTACTGTGCACTTAGGTTTTCCAGAATAGTGCATTATAAGAACATATATAAGATGCAGTGCATTATTTTTTAGTTAATACCCATTATGCTATTAGGGCCATTTTAAGCCTTAGGGTACACGAGAGAGAGTGTTTATTGGGTTATCACGTCTATGTAATATTTCTCAAAGCTTGTCATAACGTGAATGCATCTTGGTGGTAACCTTTTTTTTTTTTAAATTAAATTATATTACATGGAGGTTGTAATAGCATAATGTGACATATAAGGTGTGATGTATGATGGCATGTCATAATATGGTAGCATGACATGGTATCATGGTATGATAGCATTTGATAAAAAATTCAATTTAACGTTTAATATGTGTGGGTCCCATCATGGAATATCAAACTAAGTTTTTAAGCTTTTGCTAGTGTGATCAACATAGCATCTTTATATATGTCGTGATATAGCATCTTATGCTAAATGTAATGTAGCATCACATGTTATAATAATATTTCCAAAGATATGGTGGCGAGATGGGATTGAAAGTTCAATGGCATATTTTGTTTCATCTTTGGTATAAAAATGCACTTTATGCTTCACTTTGTTTATTATATTAATATTAATAATATGTGAAAAAGGTCTTTGAATAATGAAAGGGCTTACCACATTTTATTTTGACATCTTGCAAGTAAGAGTGTGCATGTCGGAGAGACCCCTGTGTGTGGGTTTGACACCTTGGTTTTTATTTCCCACATAGCTATGACATGCTCTCTTGCATGTTCAAGAAAAATGACACGTGGTGTGGAGTGTCATGTCGGGATGCCAACCACAAGTCTTCTATTATACTTGATCGCTTCGGCAAGTCAACAGCAGGGTAGTGCCGACTTGCAAGAGAACACTTGCACATTCAGACTTCACGCAGTAGCTTCATCCTAATGACCAGTATTCGCACTGAGGTCGGAACCGACTTCACCCATGTCGCAGGATGCAATCTCTGGGGTGTTGTTTGTGCTCGTAAAGGTTGCTTGCGAGGATGACATAAGTTGGCCAGTTCCAAGCTTCACGTCATCTTACGAAGCGGGGACCATGGCAGAGATGAACCATGTCGGCCTAAGTCACGTTGGGATAATTCAAGTTTATGCACTGACGTCGCAATGCATGTTGAAAGTGAACCCCTGTACAATGCGAGTATGCATATTAGGGAGAATTCTACGCGGCGGAGGCAAGAATGTGTAGTTAATTTACGACCGAGGTCATCCTCAAACATATTTCACATGTCGGGTCAAGGTGCTCATGTCGGAGTGAAAACATCGGTTGATGACGGTGTCAAAGATCTTGTCCCAAAGTGGATAAGATGCTGACGCTGACTCTACTGACTGGCCAGGATTTTGTTGGCCATAAAACTTGTGTCAGTGAAAAAGTGGCGAGACATGATCACATCAGGTGTGTATGTCGAAAACGTGCAAGGGTGGAGATCTTGTCGGCAACAACGTATGGGTGTGCAAGTCTCGTAACCCAATTGGGGTCGACGTTGATGTTGGTAGATCCGACCTTTGAACGTGGGCGGTGATTATATCCATCTCAGCATGTCTATAGATAGATGCATGTCTGTGCATAAGGATTTGCGAAGGAAGGTTATATGTTGGAGAGGCTCTTGTCCGCCCGTTGAGACCCTTAATAATGGTAAAAGCACTAGGTGGCATGTCAGTTGAAGTTGGCTTCGATATGGAACACGTTGATTGAAATTATCCATGCTTGATGAATTTGAGAAATCCGATTATGAGCATAAACCTTATCGTTGAATCGCTTTGAATGCTTTGGGGATTGAGTTCACAAATTTAGTGTGAAGCGAGGGTTTCTTTTTTTTTATTTCTTCAACATGCTTGCTTCAATCTTGAACCAGAGATGGTGACAGGGAAAATGCAATGGCCGAACGTCCACCATAATAAAAGGAAGAAAGGAATGTCATTTTCCACAAACGGCGCCAATGTTCGAAAGTGTTTTGGTACCTTGAACGGGGTGGACGCTTCAGGCGACTCCGGCAAGTGGCAGCACTTGGTTGTTACCTACAAAGACACTCCAATGCTTAAGTCAATATCTATAAGAGGTGAATAATAAGGCTTTGATTTATACCTGAAGGCATATAATGCCTTATATAATAGCAAAGTGGAGGGAAAAGTGGTTAGTCAATTATCATGGACCTCGGGCCACGTGACTAGGCCCAAAGGGAGTCAAGAACAGTACTAAATACCCAATTTGACTAATTTTTTCCATCGTTGATCATCCTATTTTAATATTATGTTTTGAAACAACCCAAATTAGTAATTACTTTATAAAAATAACCTGTATTAGTCAATCAGCCCAAATATTGGAGAAACCACGCAACATTTTTATTCTCTTCCATTGACTTTGCACAGCAACATTTGCCTCCAATTTGGTCACTGCAGCCACCCTCACCGAATAACATTCTGATCACATTCTTTCAACTCTGATATTGGCTTTGCTTAGATAAACGCAATCAAGCACAATGAAATCATGATATTCTCTTGGGGTTGAAATAACTTGTTTAAAATTTAAGTTTTTGCTAAAGAAATTAAAAAGAGTTATGAAATTTCCTCTAAATTAAACTTTAAACTCTAAGAATTTTTTCTAATTTTTATATGAAATTATTAAATTTGATTCCAACAATTTTTCGAAACGTTAGCAAGGCCATCTGTAGTGAAAGTTAGCTTCCTCGTTATCCTCATTACCACAAGGACTATTATCTGCTAAATGAGGCGTTACAGGAGTCCTGACTTCCCTTTGTAACACCTTTAAAATACCATTTATTATTGATGACGCTTGTCCTAGGAAATCAACTAATAATATAAGAACATATGTTCACTTTCATCAACTAATGATTTATGAACATGTTACATGTAGAGTACTTGTCCTAATAAAATGCAACTAAATGTATAATATCACCATTCATTTCACACAACATTGTGCTATAAAAAATGAATAGGGGTGAGCTAGCATTTGTTCGCTTTTACCTGATTAACCCGAGAAATCAAAGTTTCTTCATGTTATCCAACCCAAACCGAACTAATGAAATTGAATTCGAATTGGTTTGAGCATTGGATTACCACTTTTACGAACTTGATGACTCGATGACGCAACCCAAGTATATACTTTTTTTAAATTACTTAATTATATATTATACCTTCATTAATTTTCACTATTCCTCTTTTTTTTCAGCAAGATAATAAAGTTTTGTGGGAGTTAAAATGCTAATAATTTCATTTTATCCTCTCAAATTCTAATATTTTAACGTCTACAAATTGATGTGGTAATTTTTTATATATATAATATTTTAATTATATAAATTAATTAGAATCACTTTATTATATTCTTTCAATGAATTGAATTAATATAAAAATATAAAAAATAACATTTAACTTGATTTGAATATGCAGATAATAGTATAATTATAACAATAATGTTTTAAAGATAATAAGATTTGTTAGAACTTAAAATAAAATAGGATTTAATTTGAAAATAATAACATACTCATAAATCATAATACAATTTAATTTATCTTTTAAAATAATAGTAACTGTTATAATATAAAATAAAATATGATTGAATTTAAGTTTGAATTGAAAGATAATAACATACTCATAATAATAATAGTAATAATTTGACTTTGAAAAAAATTATTAAATCTTAAAAAATCAATCTCACTTTCATAAGCTATGTACAAAGATCACTATATAATGAGATAAGAGAGACAATACAAAAAGTATATTAATTGAGAAAGTAGAAAAATCAAAAAATAAGTTTCATCCTTCAAAATGAATTTTCAAAATTATAATGTACTCAGTCAACTAACTTTATCCTCTCAAGTTCTGCCTATATTTATTACATATAAGTGACATTATTATTAAACAAAAGTTAGAAGAAGACTTTTGTAATGACCTGTGTGAGTAGCTATCATTTTGCTATTTAAAATGGCACGCCGGTTGTTTTTATATGCTATTATTAAAAGAAATCAACTAGAAGGAAAAATATTAGTAAAAGCCCATACATCAACTACAACCATTAATTAAAAATATAAATTGAAATTTTAATTATGTGTACACGTTTAAGTAAAAGAAAAAATTTTGACCTATATTTTGCTTCATTCGTTTTTTGGATGTCTGAAATCTGAGTTGGTAATTTAACTTATTTTCAACTCAATTAGACGAATCCGTCAGCCTCCACGTCATGTTATTAATTTTTATTTTTATTTTTGAGTAAGAGAAATGCTATAGAAACACCGGACTGCGAAATGTTTTTAAGTATGTGTAAACTAATAATATTTGCAGTGTAAACTTGAAAAACAGGAAACGCGCAAATGAAAGACCGGACTGCGAAATGTTAAATATAAATTAGAAAGGAAAATGCTTAGAGTTACGAAACGGTTTTCGTCAAAAACACACAAATTAAACAGTGTTTTCCGTCAAATCCAATTTTTATATTTTTCTAATTTTTCAATCTATATTTGTTTAAAAAAAAATAAAAAAAAAGAAAGAGAGAGAGAGACAAACATTCCACGTTGCTTTTCGGGCTATTCGGGCAGATATTATTCGTACTAAATAGTAGCACTGAGTTAGACATTAGAGAGGAAAATATAAGGTTAGCTTAGCTATGAAGAGTGAAGAGGAGAGGTGAATGTTATTTAGTAAGTGACAACTAATTGAGGAAGCAGGCGTCACAAGATTATTGGAACAATGTTTCTGAAATGTTTTGGCAACACAAGTTCATCTAAGAGACGGTATCCAACAGCAATAGAAGAGCTGTGCCATCAATTTTCTCTCGCCGATCTTAGGAAGTCAACCTACAATTTTGATCAAAACAGACTAACTGGACGTGGAAGATTTGGAAAAGTATATAAAGGTTATCTCGAACCTTATGTTGCTTCTAATTATATAGTCGCAGTGAAGCGGTTTTTTGTGGAACACAGTGAAGAGTTCAAGAACGAAATAGAGTTGCTCTGCGAGCTTCGTCACCCTAATATAGTCTCTCTTATAGGATTCTGCAACCACAAAAATGAGAAGATTATTGTGTACGAGTACATGTCCAATGAATCTCTAGATCGACACATACAACGTGGGGAACTGTCATGGAAGAAAAGGGTAGAGATATGCATAGGAGCAGCGCGTGGATTACACTACCTTCATGCAGGAGCCAAGCGCACCATCATTCACCGTAACGTCAAACCTAGAACCATTCTTTTGGATGACGACATGGCGCCAAAACTCTCAGGTTTCTGCATTAGCGTTCAGGGATCACGCTTTATGTCAAAGCCAAAACCAATTAAAGTAGATCTTATTGCAGGTAATTTTTTATTTTATGAGCTTATCATTGCAATGAATTTTTGTGAGTTAAACTAAGCTAATATTTTCACTTATAGGTACTCCGGGCTACATGGCTAGGGAGCTTTTCACGGACGATGCCATCACAGAAAAATCTGATGTTTACTCATTTGGCATGGTTCTACTGGAAGTTGTGTGTGGAAGGAAATATTTAACAACGCCAATTGAAACAGAATTTCTCGAGAAGCCCGTTGAGGAGAAAATTGATGCGAATATCAAAGGAAAGATTGCACCAGAGTGCTGGGAAGTCTTTATAGATATCATTAAAAGATGCGTGAGGTATGAACCTGATGAACGACCAACAATGGGTGAAGTAGAGATAGAACTTGAGCATGCTCTGTCGTTGCAGGAACAAGCAGATGTCACAAACACCAATGGTGACTATACTTTATTTTCCACCACAATTATTCACCCGGGAGTGGAACTGGAATACAACACAGAAGACAGTAATACTGAAGAAATGTAACGTAATCGTGGCTAATTAGGCAAGCTGAAATTAAGGTTAGCGTTTTGAGTCAAAACAGTCACAGTAGGCTTTTGCGGTGATCAAGTTTAATTGAAATACTTGTAGTAGCTTTTGTTGTGATCCCTGTTTCCTGCATTTTGATTTTACTAGAAGCTGTCATGGTAATAATCATGTACTAATATAAATTTGAAAGGAATGCAGGAAATGGGACGCCAACAAACCAGTAATGATAGAACACCCTTGATGTATAGAACACGATATCATATAGACAAGCTATGTTATTAAACGTTTAATAAAAAATTTCTAGGGTCTACGTTATCAGAAAAGTATTTAAGGGTTTAATAAAAACTAATGTTATTAAAGGGTTATCTAACTTATTTCAAGTAAAAATAGGATTAAACAACTTGATTAAAGTTCTTGCACCAATTATTTTTGATGAAATTGTTTAACCTCATTTTATTTGGACTAGTTAAATAATCCCTATTATTAAATGTTTAATAAAAGATTTCTAGAATCTACCTCAACAGAAAAATATTTAAAGGTTTAATAAAAGCTATGTTATTAAAGGTTTAATAAAAGAACTCCCTTGATAAACCCATCATTAGCCTTATCTATTGTTACCAAGTTGGCACTTTCTTAAGTTGTTAAAAACTAAATATGTTTTAAAAGCTCACTCCCCCCTGTCCCCCAAGAAATGTGGTTATGTTGGAATGCTGTCTGATTTCTAAACTTATCAAAGCTACAAAGCTTTCGTTCAAAACCACATTCTTACTTTGCCGTTCATATACTTTAGCATCCTAACATTTGTTATTCCGCTAGTATATTATATTTTATGGTTGAACTTATGACTCTCAATCTCAGTGCTAGGGAAGTTTTCGTTAACACAATCTAATTCTCTTCCTGTGCTGGTTTCACATTCATTATATGCTCGGATCCGGAGGTCATGACACACAAAAAAGAACAAATATAGGACAGAAAATTTAAACTCAAAAGACCTCAAGAAAATCCTCATCTTAAGAGAAAGATTCGCCATAACAGTTCGGCCACTAACCCTTGGCCTTCATAAAGTAAAATCACAAGATAATTTATTCAAAGTTTGGATATTCCGTCAACTTATTTATGATTTATGCAAGTAAAACTTTTACCATCTGTCTGGTAGATTTCATTTTTATAATCTCTTGAAAGGTTATATGGGCAATTGTGGTTCAAAGTAAAGACCCTAGTTAAATGTTCCCCAACAATTCTCCAAATGTCATGGATCGTATATTGGTGTGGGGAAGAAGTTGCACTCAGAGGCTTTGCGTTCTATATTGAATATTGCAACGGTTCTTTAAATTAGGAGACCATGGTGGCTTAGTGTAATATACCACTGCTATGATGCACGTACGATGAATTGCTTGTTATAGAATGAATAAAATAATGGATTAAAAATTTAATTTTACAAAAAGTGTATGATGAATTGCTTGTTAGAATGAATAAAATAATAAGACTGAATTTAATTTTATAAATCTTACATGTATTATTGAAAAATATAATAAATATAAAATTTAAGTATAAGAGAAAAAAATATTAAACTAAATTTAAAAGGTAATTTTGAAATACATTTTTATTTTTTAATTAAGATAATGTGTGTTTTTATACTTAAAGTATGTTGTCTATTACTTATTTTTATTTATAAATATATTTATAACATTATTATTATTCTCAATAAATAGAATGATTGATAATATATTCTAAATATTAATAAATATATTTTTTAAAAAGTGTGTGCTTAAATAAATATATGCATATTTAATTTAATTTTTTTTTTAAATAATTATTTCCTATAACCTTTTTCAAAGGACTTTTTATCAAAAGAAAATTATTATTTTTTGATTTTAACTCGCAACATATATAAATATGAATTAAACTTGCTCAATTAATAAAGAGATCGTACTTGAAGTTATTGATAAATTATTTAAAGACATTATTAGCTCTAGGTGTTTAGACAAAACAATAAGTAATTAAATATTAATATATTAAAGTTATGAGTTTAATGATTGTGCACTATCAGTGTAAAAAGTTTTACGCTGTCAACCGATCAGAAATCACCGTTAGTATGACTTTTAAGGTAATTATTATAAAAGTCAACAAACTTACCATATATGGTGGGCTGTGATTGGATGACAGTGTAAAACTGCTTTACACTATCAATGCATTGTCTATTTGACATGTGAATTTAAGAAATAATTTATACAAGTTGACAATGGGAAAATACCAACATTATAAGAAGTAGGAAATATTTTAGTGTAGATAAAAATATCACACTAATATTTCTTTAAGAAATGAGTGATTTACTTAAAGTATATATCTAAATTTTAAATACTATATGTAAAATGAGAAATGTCAAAGAGAAAGAACAACACTCACTCTTTAATAAATAACAATATATATTGTTAAGATCAATAATTAATTATTGACATAATTACACTACAAGAAAAATATCAATTTGTGACTGAAATTACTTGGTTACTAAAAATATCAATTAGTGATCAAAATTAATTTGTCGCTAAAAATATCAATTAGCAATTGATTTAACGACTGATTTACAAAGTAGCACTATATTGAAATGAGATTGACAATAACTACTAATATTACCTCTATTTTGTCACACACAATTAATTATATATCGTATTCTTAAGAGTTACATAATTAAAAAAGTCGCTATTCTTATTATTATGTAAAATGAGAAATATGCAAACTTCCTTAGAAATGTAGTCTATAATAATGAAGTGATTAATAAATTACTTTACTAAATTATAATATTTTATATATTTTATTTTTCAATCATAACTTCATTTTAAAAAAGTTGACCATTAATATTATTAAAGTTAACAAAAAATATATTTTCAATTATTTTCAATTGAAAAATAATTGAAATATTATTTTCAATTATTTCTATTTAGTAAAATACTTTTAAATAATAAAATTTAAATGTATATTAGTGTACTTTTATTTATTTAAAATTTTGTTTTATGATATCAATTTAATTTAAGAATAAATGGCTTATTTACTCCTAAAATTACCACTCACCGTCGCTTTAGTCTATAGAATTAACAAAATTAAAAAAAGGGTCTAAAACTCTAATCCATCATTTACGTTAGTCCAACAAGTAAGGTTCATTTTCTTTGACGGATTGCATAGCATGTTAAGTGCCACATGGCACCCATGTGACAAGTGGATGACATGTGCACAGTTCAATCAGCATGGGCTAAAATGAAAGTGAATTACAGTATTTATGGTAGTAATCCACTTTTGAGTCCCTAAAATTAATTGTAACGTTGTGTCACTTTAGTATCTAAAATTAACAAAATTAAAAAAAAATCACTTTAGTCACTTCCATTCTCTTCTCCTTCAAAGCAAAACTAACCTAACTAGCCTTCTCTTACCACCAATAGCTACCTAATTCCTCAAGTTCCTTCCCATTTCCTACTATGCCCTCACTTCAACCAAAGCAAAAGACACAAGTTTTATGGGCTCACTAGACCACGAGACATTTGGTTTGGAGAAAAAACACAAGGTTAGTTGCTTTAGATTCTTATAGAATGAGCACATATGATGTCCGACATAATACTAAATGGGCATATATGATAGAATGCATGGAAGAGAGAACAAGGTAGAGGAGAAAAGTCCACAGAATAATTAATTAAATATGATGTCTATGAATAAAGACATTGTTACATACTATTTTTCACATAAGACTTTTTTCCCACCAGATTAATAAATATGAAGTAAAGATAGTGACATTTGGTATTTCACCAAAACATTCAAAATCATAAGTGGTCCAACAGGTTGCTTTCTATACACATAAACATGTTTGTCTGACTTTCTTTCTAGTAACATCTTGTCTCTTTTTGAGCTAGGATAAGAAAGAGAAGGCTTGAGAAATAAGAAAAAAACTATGATAAAAACTTGCATGGGTTTGACACTAGGATAAGAAATGAAACTTGCATGGCCATCCATCCTTCAAACACTCCATGCCTAAAAGCACCCACGCCTTTTGCTCACGATGGCAACTACATTACACCATGTAGACTATTTTCATTCTTATAGTTTATGCACTTGGTCTTCTCATTGAATGACATTTAAGGTTGGCATTTTCACGCTTCTACATGGCTTTGAAGGTAGCTATTTCCGAAGCATGTTTGTGGAGTTGATAAATTTGGTTTTTTAAGAGCCTTTACCTAAGAAACCTTGTATGAACAACATGGTTTTCAACTCGCTTGAGACCACAAAGAGTGATAGTTTGAGAAATGAAACACATTATTGTTTGGTGTTTGAGTTGAAGATGGTCATAACGGAGGTAAAGGAGTACTAGCACGTCTTTGTCAACCTTCCTTACAAGACTATGCTTAGGTTGTTTTTTGTTCTGATGAAGATGTTGCAAAGGATGATGCAACTAAATTGAATGATACACCAGAATCTGTATAGCCTTTGGTTGATAAATATCCGGTTGTTATCTCGTTATGAGAAAAACACTTCAAAAGTTCTTGGAAGTTTCCGATTAAACTCCATTCGTATTTTGTTTTATTCGTCATTGAGGTAAGAGTACAACATTAATCATTTTTTTTTAAATAGTTTCAATTACAAATAAAAATTACATTTAATTGAAGTACTCTTTAGTAATATAAAAGATATTGTTTATAAATTTTCATTTATGTGAAAGACAAAATTATTGAAAAAATTAATGATTTCTTATTCTTTTTTAAATGATAAATAAAAAAAAATTAAAACAACATATTAAGAAGATTGGAGGAAATAGTTAAAACAATAATTATAGTTACGTGAACTTTATCCTCTCAACTTCTGCATATATATTGTACATATCAATGTACACTATTAAAAAACCAAAGATAGAAGACTTTTGCATAAAATTTGTTTGAGCAACTATCATTCTGTATTTAAAATGGTACTGCCCGTTGTTTTCATATACTATTATTAAAAGAAATCAGCTAGAAGAAAAAACGTTATTACAAGTCCAGCACATCAACTACCGCATTAAATTAAAAGAGAAATTGAAATTTCAAGTAAAAGAAATTCATTTGATTTTTGGTTGTCCGAATTGGTAATTTAACTGATTTTCAATTCAAACGGTCGCATACATGAGGCTACATGTTATGTTTTTTAACATTTTTTTTTTGTATGTAAACTTTTAATATTTCCAGTGTGAACTTGAGAAGCAGGAAACGCGCAAATGAGAAAAGACAAAGACCGGCCTGCAAATGCGAAATGTTAATTATAAAAAGGAATGCCAGTAACTTGCTCTAACATGTTCTTTTAAACATACTTTTATTATCGTTTAAAATTTATTAGAAATGATAAAACTTTTGTGAGTTGTTTTATTTATGTGTTTATGTAGATTTATAGAATAAATTCACATGATTTTTACATTAGCTTATAGGAAATTTGTGAGAAAATAAACCATTAATGAAGGATTTCGTGTGATGTATATTTTTAAGCTTTCTATTTAAAATTGCATGAATTGTCTTAATTTTGTTAGATTTTGTGAAGGAAAGTTAGATGTACAGAGAAAGAAAATGTAGTTCACATGCATAAAGGAGTATTGTACTAGTCAAAAAGGACTTAAAAGAAACAAGGACCAAAGTGAAGATTGCAAAAGAGACCCACAAGCACAAGTACGAGCAAAAAGGAGATTAAAAACGCAAAATGGAGTACATGAAGTTGTACCTGCCCAGTAGGCTTCGTGGGCCGCTTGGCGACCTTGTTTTAGTGGCAGCCCGCTCAGCGGGTGGTGTATCCTACTCGGCGAGCAATGAAGTTGCCTGACGTCACCACAGAGTCCAGTTTTCGAAAAAAAATCCACCCAGCAGGTCTCCAATCCCGCCGGGCAAGTCCAAGGTCCAAATTCTAAATTTATTTAATTCTTAATGGGCTTGGGTTGTGCGAGAACTAGCGCCTGGCGCCAACATGTTCCAGACTTTTTATTTTGCGAGTCTAGTTTATTTTATTGCCCATTTAGCCCAAACTCACTATAAAAAGGAAAAAATATACATTTGGGGAAATTCTTTGACTCATCTAAGGATCGGAAGCGAAGAAGAGCTTGAAGATTCATCTCCGGCTTTGGATCTTAAAGAATTAGGGTTTGATTTTCAAGATTCATAGCTTTTTCTCTATCTTCTTATTATTTTCTTTTTGTGTTTTGCTACTCTATGAGTTTCTAAACCCCTTTGGGATTAGGTTAGGATGAACCTTGATTTGAAATTAATGTAATTGATTTCTTTTCTAAATCGTTCTCTTGTTTTTGTTAATTTAGTTGTTGAATTTGCGCTTAATACTTTTCTATAATTGACACTCATTAAGAAATTGATTAATAATCTAAATCTTGCAATTGGAAAATTGAGATTTAGACCATTCTAATTCAAT
Organism: Spatholobus suberectus; assembly: GCA_004329165.1. Lineage (NCBI taxonomy): Eukaryota > Viridiplantae > Streptophyta > Magnoliopsida > Fabales > Fabaceae > Spatholobus > Spatholobus suberectus. The sequence goes on from CM014731.1 coordinate 6,013,551, forward strand.
AACCGTACAACTCTTAAGTCTAGGGATAGGGATAAATTGTATGTCTTCGTGCGAATTTTCTTCTCTTAATGCTTATGACTGATTTTGCTCACCTAAGGGATTAGGGATTCATCATTGGGATTAAATGGTTTATCGCCTAAGGAATTAGGGTTAAACTAAGTTAGAGAAATTGAAGGTAAATTGTTTAACAAAAAAGGGTTTGGAAAAGAAAGCAGGTTATTTTAAGGGAGAATCAAGGGGATTTCAACACCTAACAGTTTTTACTCATTAATTTTCTAAACATCTTTAAATTACGTTTTTTTCCCTTTATTTTTATTAATTAAAAAAATACAAAAATCTCTAATTTCTTCTTTAATTCTTAAATTTACAAGTAATTATTTGGTTGCGTTGTTATTAAGCCACAATCCTTGTGGAAACGATAACTCTTACTTTTCCCTTTATTACTTGTACGACTGGTACACTTGTGATCCTAACAAGTTTTTGGCACCGTTGCCGGGGATTGTGTATCTAATACTAATCCAACCGTATAATTGCTTGTTATTTTATTTATTTAGTTAGTTATTTTAATTTTTGTTTATTTTATTTGATTTATTTTTGCCCTTTTCTTTTCTTTTTCTTTTTTTTTATTCTGCACCTTTGCTTCTCATGGTTTTTGTTGTTTAGTATATGCACAAATGCAGTTAGGGTCCAGAAGGGCTAATCTTTGACCCAGAGATTGAGAAAACTACAAAGGGTCTCACAAAAGTAACTAAAGAAAGAAAACAACAGGAAAGACTTTTAGCTCAAGAGTGCGAAGCTAGTGCGTCTCATACCTTTGAGGAGATTCTTAAGGTAGAAGCCGACAAAGCAATGGAAGAAGAGCAACCAGAGGAGTAGCCACAAAAACAAACACAGCCACAACCACAGCCTAGGCGCACTCTCGATGATTTTTGCAACAACAAGGGTCTTCATGGACTCACGAGTTTGCTGCTATAGAATCAATTTGCTATCTTCAATTCTTCTATCAATGCTAACTTCCAAGCTAATCCAACACTCATGAGTTTGCTACTACATAATCAATTTGCTGGAGGAAGGATGGAGGATCCCAACACTCACATTTTTAATTTCTTAGAGATTTGTGAGACAGTGAAATGTCAGAAAGTCTTAAAGAAGGCCATCAGACTCAGATTGTTCCCTTTGACCTTAAAAGATGATGCCAAGGAGTGGCTCTAAACTTAACCACAAAGACTCCTTGCCTCTTAGGACGGGATGATCTCTCAGTTCATTGACTACTTCTTCCCTCGCTCTTTATATTTCCACAAGAGAAATCATATAATCAATTTTCAACAAAAGAAGGGCTAGGACTTATTTGATGCTTGAGAAAGGTATAATCTCTTCTAAAAAAATGTCCTAATAATGGTTTTGATGATCTTGAGTAGGTGCACTATTTTTTTGTTAGTCTAAGCCAAACTCGGATGATCCTTGATGCTTCACCTGGAGGCACCATGGACACAAAGACTACAGTAGAGGCCATATAAATCATTGAGTCTATGGCTTCTAATGAGTGCAACATCCAATATGATAAAGGCCTAAGCTCAAGAAGATGAGTATTAGAGCTGGATATAGAAAGTGCCCTACTAGCACAACAGAAGCTTATATCAAACCAACTGGAGTCCCTCATAAAGTAGTTAAAGCTCATGCAAACTGGATACCAAAGATCCTAGACTGCTCCAATTCAAGTAGCTCAAAACTTACATTGTGTTTTTTGTGGAGGCCCTCATGTTGATGGGGACTATGCCCTTGAAAGAAGTTCTCACGAAGATGTGAATTATATTCAGAATTTTGGGAGGCAACAGTACAACCCTTACTCCAACACATATAACCCAGGATAGAGGGAGTACCCCTAATTTCTCATGGAAGCAAGATGAGGGTCAACCAAACAGAAAGTCCCGACAGCAGCAACAAAATGTGAAAAGCCCTTCACTAGAGGAGATGATGAAGCAATTTATGCAAACTACTAATGCCTCCATAAAAAATTTGGAGACTTAAGTGGGGTAGCTAGCTAAGCAAATGGTAGAAAAGTCTAGTGGTGGTTTTTCTAGCAACACCTACTGACAATCCCAAAAGGCATTGTAATGTTATCGCTCTAAGGAGTGGTAGAACTATTGTGAAAAGCCCTTCACTAGAGGAGATGATGAAGCAATTTATGCAGACTACTAATGCCTCCATAAAAAATTTGGAGACTTAAGTGGGGTAGCTAGCTAAGCAAATGGCAGAAAAGTCTAGTGGTGGTTTTTCTAGTAACACCACTAACAATCCCAAGAGGCATTGTAATGTTATCGCTCTAAGGAGTGGTAGAACTATTAATTCTACAAGCGCAAGCTCTGAAGTTAGAAATATTGATGTCTCTAACGAAAAAGTCTCAAAAGAGGAGGAAGAGGCAAAAAAAGAAACAAAGGACTCTAAAAAGAAAAGGCTAAAATTAATGGATAAGAACTATATCCTCAAAAAAAGTAAAAAGTAGCTTTTCAAAGATGGAGACAAGCCACAAGAGATTCCTTCTTATGTTAAAATGTCATATCCTTCCAAGAAAAAGAAGGACAAGGATGAAGCCTTTGTCAAGTTTCTTGATATTTTTAACAGACTCCAAATCAACATTCCTTTTGTAGAAGCTCTTGAGCAAATGCCCACCTATACTCACTTCATGAAAGACATCCTTACGAATAAAAGACGGTGGAAAGATGGGGAGGTGGTAGCTTTGATAGAGTCATGCAGTGCTATATTACAAAAGAAGCTACCTCCTAAGCTTAAAGATCCTAGGAGCTTCACTATTCCCTACACTATAGTAAATGTGGCTATTGATAAGGCCCTTTGTGATTTAAGGGCTAGTATCAATCTCATGCCACTATCTATGATGAAGAAGCTTGGTGGAGGTGACATTAGACTTGCAAATATGGCCATACAGTTTGCTGATAGATCCATCAAACATCCTTATGGCATCATGGAGGATGTTCTTGTTAAAATGGGTAAATTTTTCTTTCTAGCAAATTTTGTTGTTCTTGATATGGAGGAAGACTCTAAAGTGCCTTTGATCCTTGGGAGGCCATTCTTAGTCACAGGAAAAGCTCTCATTAATGTTCAAAGGGGAATTAATCCTCTAGTTGAATGAAGACTCTATCACTTTTAACGTCTTTGAAGCTATGAAGCACCCTAGTGACACAAGAGGGTGCTTTATGATAAAGGTAGTAGGATGGGATGACTCAAGACACCTTCAGGTAAGGCACACCTCATGTATCCCTTAAAAGGTGAATGTGAATTTTATTAAGCATTGTGATGATGAGCTTGAAAGCAACATAGAGGAGTACCTATTGAATTTAGAGACATGGTTACATGCACATGTTGAGAAGAGTCATGAGAAAAAAGTGGACAAAAGAAGAGAAGCCGATGGAGATACCTAAAAAGCACAAGACAACCCTCCAAGAGAAAGTCTTTTACCCAGGCCAACAGGTATATTGTTTTAAATTTAAATCTCATTTTTTTGCAGAAAAACGAAAGTCCAAATGGTTGGGGCCCTTTATAGTTAAAGGAATTACAACTAAAGGAAGGGTGGAAATAAAAGATCCAATTTCAAGGAGGTATCTCAAAGTCAAAAGAGACAAACTGAAGCCCTATCATGAAGGAGAGATAGAGAAGACAAATGCTCCTTTTATTCCAAAAGAACCTTGAGCAACATTGGATCGTCAGGCTCAAGACGTTAAACAAGCGCTACTTGGGAGGCAACTTAAGCACTTCTACTTTTTTGTTTTAGTTATTTTTAATTTTATATTTTTTTCTTCTTGCTTTTCTTTTCTTTTCTTTTCTTCTTAGGAATTCAAAGATTAAGGGGTGTGGTAATACTTCAAATAACAGCTTCTTTGGGGTCCCTTTAGATGGTCTGCGCTTACTTGACTCAAGGAAGTCCTTCTTACTCTTTTTCTTTCTCTACTACCTATTTTGTATAATGTGCTTTAAATTAAATCCTATGTGCTATTGTGATATTATGTGATTTATCTTCTTTTGCTCCTCCTATTTCTTGGATGTCACATTTTGGTGTTGTCTTTTTTTTTTTTTTAGAAAAAAAGGTTTGTTTTATGAAATTATTTGGTTGTCACTTTTTTTTGTATGTCACTCATACTTTGATTATTGTGAAGCCTGAGTAATGCATGATAACACTTGTTAGTTTTTGAAATTGCTTGTGCTTTGTGGCTTCTTTACTTTCAGTGTGAGACTTTGAGCCAAAACAGTATATTTTTTTTATTCAGTGTGTTTCTTCATTGCATGTTGTTTGCTTCAAAACTTGACTTGCTTCTTGTTGTGGTTGCTTGACCTGTCACACACATATGATAAAGGCATATTTTTTTAAGCAATAGCCAAAATAAGCTACCCTATACACTTATACTTTGCTAGCCCCCTTGAGCCTTAACCTCTTTCTTCTTTATATTAGCTCATTATAAGCCAAAAAGTGAAAAACAATATTGTCCCTCTTGATTGAAATTAAGGGATTACTCTCTTATAGGATACTTGTGGCTTAATCTTAAGTTTAGGGTTGTATGTTTGCTTGAGGACAAGCAAAGATTTTAAGTTTGGAATGAGTATACGAAAAATTTTTGTTCTATTTGCTTTGTTTTATTTTGTTATGAATATGTACAAAAAAAAAGAGAAACAAAGAAAAAAATGACGAAAAAAAAAAAGAAAAAAAAAGAGCAAAATAAATCAAAAAAATGTATTGCTTTCTTTTTCTACTTTGTTTCAAATGATGTTGTGAATAAGTGCATGTGAGAAATTTGGCAGGCAATGAACATTAATGCTAAGGGATGACTGTGTGAAGTGAATATATGATTTTTGTGAAAATCCCTTAATTCCAATTGCTTAGCCCACATCCAAACATTTTCCCACCTATGTCCCTAGCCCCATAACAACCTGTAAAAGACCTCTTGAGTGTGTGCACTATTTTGTGATGATAATTTTATAATCTTGTCAAGCATATGGTAGGAATGACATGTGATGATGTTGAGCTTAAACAGAACCCATCTTTGGTGAGTTGAGTGAAACACTTAATCCCTTGAGGAGAGTGAAGTAGGCAAAGAGTGCAGGCAGTGAAACTACTATCTTGTGTTATCTTGTTTTGCTTTAGAGAAGAATCATGACCTTTAAGACTAAGTTGAATAAATTTATTTTGTGCAACCATTTTGAAAGCAACATTGATGTGTAACTGACTTGAGATTAATTGAGTTGATGGAAGAGGATTGGCTCCAACCCCTAATGTATAACTATTTGTTACTTGGGGACAAGCAAAATTCTAAATTTGGGGTTGTGATAAATCTATATTTTATGTAGATTTATAAAACAAATTCACATGATTTTTGCATTAGCTTATAGGAAATTTGTGAGAAAATAGACCATTAATGAAGGATTTCATGTGATGTACATTTTTAAGCTTTCTATTTAAAATTGCATGAATTGCCTTAATTTTGTTAGATTTTGTGAAGGAAAATTAGATGTGCAGAGAAAGAAAATACAGTTCACATTCATAAAGGAATATTGTGCTAGTCAAAGAGGACTTAAAAGAAGCAAGGACCAAAGTGAAGATTGCAAAAGAGACCCACAAGCACAAGTACGAGCCAAAAAGGAGATTAGAAACACAAAATGGAGTACACAAAGTCATACCCACCCGACGGGCTTTGTAGGCTGCCTAGCGAGCCTTGTTTTAGTGGCACCCCGCTTAGAAGGTGGTGTATCTCGCCCGGCGGGTCAGCACTCCTGACAGGCAATGAAGTCGCCTAACGTCATCACAGAGTCCAGTTTTCGAAAAAAAATCCTCCCAGCAGGTTTCCAACCTCACTGGGCGAGCCCGAGGTCCAAATTCTAATTTTATTTTATTCTTAATGGGTCTGGGTTGTGCGAGAACTGGTGCCCGGTACCAACATGTTCTAGACTTTTTATTTTGCAAGTCTAGTTTATTTTACAGTCCATTTAGTCTAAACTCACTATAAAAAAGAGAAAATATACATTTGGGAAATTTTTTTGACTCATCTAAGGATCAAAAGTGAGAAAGAGCTTGAAAATTCATCTTCGACTTTAGATCTTGAAGAATTGGGGTTTGAATCTCAAGATTCATGGTTTCTTCTCTATCTTCTTATTATTTTCTTTTTGTGTTTTGCTACTCTATGGGTTTCTAAACCCCTTTGGGATTAGGTTAGGATGAATCTTGATTTAAAATTAATGTAATTGATTTCTTTTCTAAATCTTTCTCTTGTTTTTGTTAATTTAATTGTTGAATTTGCACTTAATGCTTCGATGATTGACATTCATTAAGAAATTGATTAGTAATCTAAATCTTGCAATTGGAAAATTGGGATTTAGACATTTCCAATTCAATAACCATACAACTCTTGAGCCTAGGCATAGGGATAGATTGTATGTCTTCGTGTGAATTTCTTTCTCTTAATGCTTATGACTAATTTGGCTCACCTAAGGGATTAGGGTTCATCATTGAGATTAAATGGTTTACCACCTAAGGAATTAGGATTAAACTAAGTTAGAGAAATTAAAGGTAAATTGTTTAATAAGAAAGGGTTTGGAGAAGAAAGAGGTTATTTTAAAGGAGAATCAAGGAGATTCCGACATCTAACAATTTTTACTCATTAATTTTCTAAATATCTTTAAATTACATTTTTTGTCCTTGATTTTTATTAATCAAAAAAATACAAAAATCTCTAATTCCTTCTTTAATTTTTAAATTCACAAGTAATTATTTAGTTACGTTGTTATTAAACCACAATCTCTTTAGAGACGATAACTCTTACTTTTTTCTTTATTACTTGTACAACCAGTATACTTGCCGTGATCCTAACATTATGGTTTTATAGTTTTTAATAAATTTTAACAGATAAAAAGAGTGTGTTGAAAAGAATATATTAAAAAGTGTGTTACTGTTATAAATTAGAAATTAGAAACGAATATATAAGGTTAGCTCAGCTATGAAGAGCGAAGAGTAGAGGTGAACATTGTTAGTAAGCGACAAGTAATTAAGGAAGGAGGTGTCACAAATTGGAAAAATGTTTCTCAAATGTTTGGGTTTCTGCTGTTCGAAGCACACAAGTTCATCTCAGAGACAGTATCGAACAGTAATAGAAGAGCTGTGCCACCAATTTTCTCTCGCCGATATTAGGAAATCAACCAACAACTTTGCTGAAAACAGAGTCCTTGGAAGTGGAGCATTTGGTGAAGTATATAAAGGTTGTCTCCAACATAATGATGCTTCTGATTACACAGTCGCAGTGAGGCGATACGATGCGTAATGTAGTGTAATGTTCAAGAATGAAATAGAGTTGCTCTACCAGCTACGTCACCCTAATTGTGTCTTTCTTATAGGATTCTACAACGACGAATATGAGAATATTGTTGTGTACGAGTACATGTCCAATGGATCTCTATATGAACGGCTACAAGGTGGGGATAGTGAAGCACTCTCATGGAAGAAAGGGCTAGAGATATGCATAGGAGCAGCATGTGGACTACACTACATTCACACAGGAACTAGGCGCTCCACCTTTCACCGTAACATCACAACCAATAGCATTCTTTTGGATGACCACATGGAGCCAAAACTCGCAGGTTCCTGCATTAGCGTACAAGGACAACGTTTTATGTCAACGCGAAAACCAATTAAAGTAGATCTTATTGCGTGTAATTTTATTTTTTTTATTTTATAAGCTTACTGCAAGGAATTTTTGTGAGTCAAACTAAGCTAATTACTAATACTTTCACTTATAGGTACTTTTGGCTACATGGCTATGGAACATCTCAAGGATGGTACCATCACAGATAAATATGATGTTTACTCATTTGGTGTGGTTCTACTAGAAGTTGTGTGCGGACGGAACTATTTCAGAATGCCAATAAAATATCTGGAGCCTGTTGAGGAAAATATTGATCCGAATATCAAAGGAAAGATTGCACCAGAGTGTTGGCAATATCATAATAAGATGCGTGAAGTATGAACCAAATGAGCGACCAACAATGGGTGAAGTAGAAGTGCAACTTGAACAAGCTCTGTCAATGCAGATATCAGAAACTCCAACGGTGATTATACCTTATTTTCCACCACCATTATTCACCTAGGACTGGAACTGGAATCCAACCCAGAAGACAGTGATACTGAAGAAATGTATGGTATTCGTAGGTGATTAGGTAAGCTGAAATTGAGATTAGTGTTTTGAGTCAAAACAGTCACTGTATTATATTTTATGGTTGAACTTATGACTCTCAATCTCAAATGCTCGAGAATTTTTCGTTAATACAATTTAATTCTCTTCCTGCACTGGTTTCACTATGCCCGGAGGTCATGAAACAGAAAGTAGAATAAATATAGGACAAAAAATCTAAATGCAAAGACCTCGAGAAAAACCTTATCTTAGGAGAAAGATTCACCATAACAGTTTGGCACTAACCCTTGGCCTTCATAAAGTAAATCACAGGATAATTTATTCAAAGTTTGGATACTCCATTAACTTATTTATGAATACAAGTAAAACTGGTACCATCTTGGACGGTTATATGCGCAATTGTGGTTCAAAGTAAGGACCCTTGTTCAGAATGTTTCTCAACAGCTCTCCTAATGTCATGGATCTGTATATAGGTGCGGAAGAAGTCCCACTATTTGGAAATTTTTAATTGGTCCCTAAACTAAAAAAAATAAATAAATTATAATTAGATCCTTGATTTTGTAAAATCTTTTTAATTGGATTCTTAAAATTTTTAAAACTGTTATAAATCTGTATGAGTGTAATCTGATTTTAATAACTATGATCCGTAGTATTTTCACCTTATGATTTTAACATTCTTTTTTTTTTGGTGTAAAATCTTAATACTTCCAAAACGTGGAAGCTGTTGAGTATAGTTCAGAAACAGTAAACGCACAGACGAAAGAGGAGAAGGCTGCCAAATGTCATTTATAAATGAGAAATTGCACTAGGATCCTCTGTAGCGATACTGTCTTTGCAGCAGTGATCCTGACCTTTAAATTCACATCTGATTTAAAAATTGAAATATAAGAAAAATATTTTTATACTTAATTCTGACATGTTGATATGTTGCTGTAGGGGCAGCAGCGGCTCCAGAGAATCCAAGTGGATGAGAAATTACACCACTTTACTAATACAAATGAGGTTAGGTTAGTTATATACGAAGATTGAAGAGGAGTAGGGGTGAATGTTTTTGGTAAGTGAAAAGAAATTAAGCAAGCAGGTGTCACAAACTGGAACAATGTTTCTCAATTGTTTGGGCTTCTGCCGTTGCAAGCACACAACTGACACAAGTTCATCTAAGAGACAGTATCCAACAGTCTTAGAAGAGCTGTGTCATCAATTTTCTCTGGCCGATCTTAGGAAATCAACCAACAATTTTGATCAGAACAGACTAATTGGATATGGAAGATTTGGTAAAGTATACAGAGGTTGTCTCCAACATAATTGTGCTTCTGATTATACGGTCGCATTAACGTGATTGGATGTGAAAGACAGTCGAGGATGGGAACAGTTTAAGAATGAAATTGAGTTGCTCTGCCAGCTTCGCCACCCTAATTGTGTGTCTCTTCTAGGATTCTGCAACCACAAAAATGAGAAGATCCTTGTGTACGAGTACATGTCCAACGGATCTCTACATCGACACCTACGAGGTGGGGAATTGTCATAGAAGAAAAGGCTAGAGATCTGCATAGGAACAGCGCGTGGACTACACTACCTTCACACTGGAGCCAAACGCACCATCATTCACCGTAACATCAACCCTAGCAACATTCTTTTGGATAACAACTTGGAGCCAAAACTTGCAGATTTCCGCCTTAGCATACTTAGACACTAATATGTAGAACACAATCATATAGACGAGCTATGTTATTAAAGGTTTAATAAAGCAATAAAACATTTCCACGGTTAGATGACTGCTGCGGGATTCTACCTCAACACAAAAGTATTTATTTGATAAACCCATCATTAGCCTTATCTAATGTTATCAAGATGGGACTTTAGGTTGTTAAAAATTATTTTTTAAAAGCTCACCCCCCTGCCCCTGGGATATATGGTTATATTAGAATCCTGTCTGATTTCTAAACATTGCTTTGCAACAGGTTCAGCTAGTTTCTTGAACTGAACTTTTTTTCAGCTTTGATTGCATTCCATTTGTACGACTATGTACATAGGATTGATCACACTACATGCTTGTATATAATACTATCATTTTAGCTGACATCAAAGCTACAAAGCTTTCGTTCAACACCACATTCTTACTTTGCCATTCATACGTTAGCATCTCCAACATTTGCCATTCCGCTACTATATTATATTTTATGGTTCAACTTATGACTCTCAATAAGTGCTCAGGAATTTTTCGTTAACACAATCTAATTCGCTTCCTGCACTGGTTTCATTATGCCTGAAGGTCATGAAACACAGAGTAGAATAAATATAGGACAGAAAATTTAAACTCAAAAAACACGAGAAAATCCTCAAGAGAAAGATTCACCATAACAGTTTGGCCACTAACCCTAGGCCTTCATAAAGTAAAATCACAAGATAATTTATAAATTTATTCAAAGTTTGGATACTCCATCAACTTATTTATGAATGAATACAAGTAAAACTAGTACCATCTGTCATGTAGATTTCACTTTTATAGTGTCTTGGAAGGTTAGAGTGTAAGGACCCTTGCTCAAAAAGTTTGCCAACAACTCTCCAAATGTCATGGATCGGTATATGGGTGGGGAAGAAGTTGCACTCAGCAGAGGCTTCGCAGGTTCTATAAGGGTCTCTTTTGTTGGGTTAATGAAATAGGCAATAGTGTGCCTTGCTTGAATTTGTTATAATCCGGTGTTCAGCATTAGTGAGCCTTCCATTGCTAATGATCTACATCAGTCATAGAAAGTTGTATAAATGTTAATATTCTTATATAAAGTAAACATACGTGAAGTAAAAAAAATGGAAAATCTCCACCGTAGTACATACTAAAAAACTATTATGTTTTTATTGTTTTTTTCTAACCGAAAGATAAAGAGAGAAGTCTACTAGTTAAAGTAAAATAGATTGTGTTTTTATCAAATGCATAACTCTCAAAGATAAATGACATGCATAAAATAAAGGTGCTCGGATCACTACAGTTAAATTCACTCTAGTAATTACGTGAGATAATATAAACTGTCAAAAACATTTATACTCGCTCATCCTACAATTCATGTTGTGTCGCGTTATTGAATCTAATGCAACTTATTATGACTGCACGGAGTTCATTTTTATAATTATTTCATTGACATCAAACACTAGAATTGGTAAATCAAGAGCTAGATGGAAAAGAAAAAAATAACTGTTACTACAAAGGCATTGGGAATTAGCTCAACAGGAATCCATGCCCCATCTTTGAAGACTTGAAGAGCAGAGATCTCTGCTTGTTGAAGAAGGAATGGTAAGCATGTTATGATCTGTGTTTGGATGCTCCCAATATCAACTTGGTTCAGGGCAAGGAGGGTAGTGATGAGATATCAATGCTGGATTTGCACTATGGTCTCCATGCAAATATTTTGGACCTAGTCCCAGCCCTCCAGAAATCAGATCCAAAATTTGAGCCCCAATACTTAGTTCCTGGGTATATTTTACAATGACTTCCCTGAAAAGTGCCAAAAAGAATACGGCGATATGTTCACCTTGAAATCTTATTTTCAATGCTTTAAATAATAAGAAAAACATGATGGAAACAATTAATTTTGTTGCCTGAGCTATGTGTGATTTCTTTTTCTTCTAAACACAAACCGAGAAGTTTTAACCTTCCCAAATTTTGGGCCTTATATCTCAGTCCAAGGTTGATTATAAGCTTGAAAAGACTCAACATGTCGCACTTGCTTGATAAATATACAAATTTTAGAGGACTAAAACAGAGAAATACAAATTTTGAAAGTTTTTAAGAAAAAAAGAAATGGAAAACTTAATGCACAAAAATGGTTATTATATAAATCTTGAAGGGTCAAAACGGTCCCTTTATTCTCCCATCTTCTAAAGGATTAGATTCTTTTATAGCAAACATGTGCATTTTATATAATAAACTGAATTTATAATTGTTGATTAGGAAATCAATGGTTCAAATAAAAAATATATATATATATATATATAATAAATCTAAACTTAATTATAATTTTAATCTTTAATTTTTTTATTAATAGTTATTATTGTATTTTATTTTCAAAGTATATTATTTTTTACTTTAAAGGAGTCAAATCTCACACCAAAACCAAACTTTATATAGAATTAGTCCTTCACAAATATTAAAAGGGCTTGAAAGTACCCGTTTACTTCTATTTGCATTTTTTATTTTCGTTCTTTAATTACAAAATTTCACCTTGTTTTCAATCTATTTTCTATTTTCAAAAATTTGTATAAATAACAGAAAACAAATAAATAAATAAATAAATAAATAATAAATAAATATATATATATATATATATATATATATATATATATATATTACTGTTTCTTGTACGAATCTTTGAAAACAGATCAAAAACAATATAACAATTTTATAATTAAAAAGTAAAAATAAAAAATAAAAACACAAGTAAACAACTTCTAACTATTGCATAAGTTTATCTTGTACCAAAGCGGTAAAGACGAACATAACTTATCCCTAAAAATAGTGGGTTGAATTACAAGTATCCTAATTCATGTTAAAAATGGGCCAACCTTGATAATGAAACTTCTAGACTCTTGACCTTGTTATGAATTGTTATGTTTATGACAATTTAAAATTAAGTTTGTTTATATATTATTTGTTAAACTTTATGGTTTTTAATATATTAGATCACCCAAAGTGAACAACATACATTCGTGTCGAAACTTAACAAATGTGAGCTGCTCTTTTTTTTTTTTTTTTTTCACACCATTTAGATCGAACTTAGGCAGAACCAATCTATTGGCTTACTTTTATAGATGTTCAACCATAAAATAAAATTTCTTGGAATTTCCATGCTTTTTATTTTATCTACTTTTATTGAAACAAGTCAACCACTATTATATATAGGCTAGAATTTAACTCCTTTAAAATAAAATAAAAATAAGAATAGTCGTTAGTTTAAAGTGAATTAAATTTATAAGATATTTTAATGCAAATCAAATAATCGATAATAGAAAGAAAATAGGCTAGCACTAATAGGGTAAAACGGTTTTACACTATCATCCAATTAGAAACCACCATGTATGATAAGTTTGTTGACTTTTATAATAACTACCTTCAAAGTCATACCAATTGTGAGTTCTGATTAATTGATAATGTAAAAATTTTCACACTGACAGTACATAGTCATTAAACTCATAGAAGAATTCTTACTCTTTTTATTGTTATAGATTCTTTTTTCTTCTTTTTTTGGGGGGGGGTGGTGGGTAAAATTATTAAGAATTTTTTAAGGAAAAAGGTTTACATATTTCAAGGCTTCAAACCCCAAGCATTTATATTATGAATGTAAGGCAAAATTTTAAGTTTTTGGAACTCTAGTCTCGTCTCATTGTAGTATGACTTTGTACCTATGTTTAGTTTCATAGTATGAAAATAGTATGGTGCACAGGGACCTAACTAAAAGATTTAATGTTCAACAATTATTAACTTAATTGAGAGATTTTGTGATCTACAAGCTGGTGAATTTCTCATTGACAATATCAACCTCAAATAATTTCATTTGAAAAGGATCAGACAAAAAATAGGCCTTGTCAACCAAGAACCAGTTCTCTTTATTTGCAAGCAGCATTAAAGAGAATATTGCCTATGGGGTAAGGATGGGGCAACAGATGAAGGAATCAGAGCTACAATTGAACTTGCTAATGCTGCTAAGTTCATAGATAAATTTCACTATGTGAACTAGCAATTAATCTTTCATCTTTTGAATTTGTTGTGTCTATGTGTGTGTATTCAGTAAGAGGCCTTTTTATCTGATTGGTTTGTAAAATATGAGTTTAGGGACTTGACTCGATGGTTGGCCTAGCATCGAACTCAGCTCTTTGGAGGTGAAAAACAAAGAATATCTATAGCAAAAGCATTTCTGAAGGACCCAAGATGAACCTGCAAGTGCTCTTGACTGTATAATCAGAGAGAGTGGTGCAAGAGATACTAGACAGAATTATGATTGTTGAAAATATATGCCTAAATATGTATAATTTGAAAAAAAGATAATTTAGTTTTTAGAAATTTTGTTATGTTTCAAATTTTAGGATGATGTTTAGATAAAGTTAAGGATGTTTATCCTTATTATTTAAATTTAGCATTTTCAGTTTGATTTTAAGATTAGGATAATGTTAGTATTTGAATTTCGTGTTACATTGTAAGCTCTATATATAGAGCCCATGAATAAAAGTTTATGAAGCTCCTCCATATAACATATCTCCTCTTCTCTTAAAAAATATTTTTCTACAAAAAAACCAATGATTGGTATCAAGAGCTATTTTCTTACAGATCTGTGAAGAGTGGAAGCCGAAACAAGTTTTTCACAAGTTGCACCTCCTATCTTTGATGGAGAAAGCTATGATCTTTGGGTAGTGAGAATGGAGTCATACCTAAAGGCTTTAGATCTCTAGAAAGTCCGTGGAAGAAGATTACGATGTTCCTGTCCTTTCAAACAATCCCACCACGGCACAGATAAAAATCCACAAAGAAAGAAAAAAGAAAAATCAAGAAGGCAAAGGCAAAGACATATCTATTTGTTGGTATTTCACAAACTTTTTTCACCAGAATCATGACTCTCAAAACAGTAAAAGCAATTTAGGATTACTTGAAGAAGAATATGCAGGAGATGAAAGGATTCAAAGCATGCAAGTGTTGAATTTAATGAGGAGTTTGAGTTACAAAGAATGAAGGAAACTGAGACAATCAAAGAATACTCAGATAAATTGTTGGGTATTGCTAATAAGGTACGATTACTGGGCACTAAATTTCCAAATTCCAGAATTGTAGAAAAAATTCTTGTAACCGTACCTGAAAGATATGAAGCTTCCATAGCCACCTTGGAGAACACAAAGGATCTTTGTAAGATCACTTTGGCAAAAGTATTACATGCATTGCAAGCACTGGAGCAAAGAAGGCTTATGAGGCAAGATGGAGTTGTGGAGGGTGCTTTTCAAGCCAAATTGCAAAACAACAATGGTGGCAAAAACAAGAAAAAAGAGCAAGTTGGAGCTCTTGGAAATAGCAACCAAAGCAATGGACACTCAAGCTTTTCCACCATGTCCTTTTTAACAAAAAAAACAAATCATCCACCGAAGAGATTTTGGTGGAGGCTTGATGCAAGATGTTACAAGTGCAGGTTAATTAGGACATATGGAGAAGATATGCAAGTCTCATCAACAACAAGGAGAGGCCAAGGTTGCTGAGGACCAACAAGAAGAGGAGGAGGAACAATTATTTGCAATGTCGTGTTTTACAACGACAATTCTACAAAAGCTTGGCTTATCGATAGTGGTTGTACAAATCATATGACTTATGATCGAGAGCACTTCAAAGAGCTCAATTAAATTGCTAGTCTCCAAAGTTAGAATTGGAAATGGAGCACACATTGCAGTAAAAGGCAAAGGAACAGTTGCAATTAAAAGTCATGCAGGTTTGAAATTAATATCTAACATTTTATATGTTCCTGGGATTAATCAAAATCTTTTAAGTGTTGCTTAGCTATTGGAGAAAGGCTACAAAGTTTTGTTTGAAGATAAAAATTGTGAGATTAAAGATACAAACAACAAAGAAGTGATCAAAGTTCAGATGAAAGGCAAAAGTTTTGCCTTAGATTTGATGAGCGAGGAGCCAATTACAAATGAAGAAGATAAAAAAGAAAGATCAGAATCAAAAGAAGAGCAAAAAGATGGATCTGTTTTGAAGAAGCATGATGTTCATAAGGAGAATGAAGATGTAGATGAAGAACTGCCTTTTGATGTCTATCAAAGGTGTAATGTTGCTACCATGGAGCCCACGAGAAACAAAGAAGTTGAAATTGACCAAAAAAGGATAATTGCAATGAAGGAGAAACTCAAGTTGATTGAAGAGGTAGTCCCACGCAAAAAAGATAATTATAAGAATTACAAGGAAAATAAGCGGAAGAAAGCAAGCATCAAATGAAGAAAAGCCAAATTTCAAACTTGAAATTCAAAATTGGGTGTGAACAAATATTAAGGCAAGGAGGAGTGTTGAAAATATATGCCTAAATATCTATAATTTGACAAAAAGATAATTTAGTTTGTAGAAATTTTATTATGTTTCAAATTTTAGGATGATAGTTTAGATAAAGTTAAGGATGTTTATCCTCATTATTTAAATTTAGCATTTTGAGTTTGATTTTAAGATTAAGATAATGTTAGTATTTGAATTTCGTGTTACATTGTAAGCTCTATATATAGAGCCCATGAATAAAAGTTTATAAAGCTCCTCCATATAACATATCTCCTCTTCTCTTAAAAAATATTTTTTTGCAAAAAAACCAACAATGATAAACCGAACAACTGTCATTGTAGGCCACTGTCAAAGCAAAATAAGGAATGCTGATGTCATTGTAGTTATTCACAATAAGCACACTAGATTGCTGAGTGTTTCCTGTGTGGGAGGTGTAATAGAAGATAATGATTTTATATATGCTGAGTGATAGTTAGGTACTGTGTTTAATAGCTTATTCTCAGTGTTTACTGCCCCTGCTGTTGTGGGCTCAATCTTCAGAAAACCAGTCATTTAGCTTACAGAACTTTTGGCGCCCTATGAAGGGTCCTTATCTCTAGAACAAATCTGGGGGAAAATGGGATTTTGTAAAGCATGTAATCTAAATCACACTAAGTTGAATTGTGACATGGTAAATTTCTTCAAATGGGTTCCCAATAAGGAAAGAAATGGATCACCGTATTTTATACCAGTTTATGATCACAAGCTGCAATAATAGAAGTGTTAGTATTTCACATTGAATCCACATGCAGATGCAGGCTCAATGCTGACGAGTCATAATTGGACAACATGATCATAAAAAGGTGATGCTGAAGAGTACATTTAAAAAAATGCCAATAAAAAATAAGGTTAACAACTGACAATCCCAAATATAAAAGACAACTTTCAGGTTACCCATGTCATGTGCAAAGACAAATCCAAATATGAATTTCGAAAAACAACGAACAATTCATTAAAATATGAATATAAACAGTCCTTAAATAAGAGGAACATCACCATTATAGATTGGATAGTGCAAGTAAATAGGAGCCACTAAGCCACTCCCTAATTTTACTAAAGTACCAACGTCAAGAATTAAAAATTAGTGACATGCAATAAAACGTGTCATCGTTTAGTCAATCAAACTTTCAAAGCACAAACACATTATAATAGCTAAATGCAACATTAATAAAAAAATGATAAATGGACAATTAATGAATCAATCACATTATTCTCTAGGACTTGGTTCATTGGTTCTGGTTTAGGTCATTACACAATTGTTATTTGTGAATTGATGTTTATTGTCTTCGTTCATTGTTATTTATTCCCTATATAATGATAATCTGTTGTCCCCATTACAGAATGTTTGAAACCGGTGTATCAAGGTCCTTGAGTATTAGATACTACGATAGGTTTTTCTAGTATTAGTTTTGTAACAGGTAATCAATTTACAACTTTATGAGTTGAGTCTCCAAGTTGAGAGTACAGCCGCTTTATGAGGTTACATATTTTTATAATTTTAAAGTTTTTCTATATTTTAGATTTTACTTGAACTAATAATATGTATATAATTTTTATAACTTTTAAATGTTCTGTAATTTATATTTTAAGTTTTATTTAAATTTAAAGTATTAATATAATACGCAAAATATTTATTATGGTTGTGATTACAATTACTTATATATTTTCTCGTGTTAATATGAGTAACAAATAAAGAATGAGAGTGATTTATTGAAGACGTTTGGAAAGGTAAGTTTAGTTTCATGTTAGAAACTATTTAAAGATTTATTTACATTTAAAAATTATGTCGAATGTGGTATAATTATGATTAACATCCTTTTAGATTGCTGAAAAAAATTGTCAAACATGGGTATATATGTATATTTATTTTATCTTTGGTTTCTGTAAAGTTTTTCTATACATGTTCATTGAAATCACAAGTTGTTTTTGGAGTAAAGGATGGATATTTAAATTGAAAACACCTGTATTCTAAAAATGATTAAAAATTTTAATTTATATAAATTTATAAAATAATAAATATCATAATATCAATTCTGTGTATTGCATGTATGACTTTTAAAATAATTATTATAAAAGTGAACAAATTTATTTGTGATTGAATGATAATATAAAAACTTTTACACAGTTAGTGTATTTTAATTAAATTCTTATCTTACTTTCATTGAAGTGTTATGTGTTCTCCTTTAGTTTTTGTTTTTATTATTGTTCCATTACTTCTAAACTTCTAACCTTTATATAAGTGTATTCTCTAGGTGACGCTATGAGTTAGAATAAATTTATAATTATTGTCACATTACTTCTAGAATATGTCAAATACAAAGGCAAAGTTCAATTTCTACAAATACCATTTAAAGTTACGTATATCTGGTTAATGCTACTTCGACACCTCCAACAAACTGAGCTATAGAAATCACAATGTAATTATACAAATGGCATGCTTGAGGGTTACAAGGCAAAGAAGCACGTGCTGAACTTTTAGGTATTATACCATTCACATAATAGTCAATGAAAACTTTCTTTCTACGTTGGCCACAGAAATAAATTAGAAACACCCTCTTAAAACTGCATACTTACAAAGAATACATCGCAACACTCAGCAACTAAATCTCATGAGACATTAGAGTTAAATCAAAGGGAAGAATTTTTAATTTCCTTTATGCACAAAGCTAAACAATAAATTACTCCAAGATGTTAATGTCGTGCTATGCACGGTAGGGGTGTACACGGGTCGAGTTGGGTCGGGTTTGGCTAAACTTGTTACCTAACTCGATCAAAATAGAACGGATTGGATTGGGTCAGGTTTATACTCTCTTTTTTTCAAACCTGAACCAAACCAACCCATTCATTAACGGATTGGTTTGAGTTGGGTAAGCGAGTCCGTATATTTAAAATTTGTATTTCTTTTTAACAAATTTTGACACATTATATAATCTTTCTTGTAGTAAATTTGAAACTTTTGCAGGAAATATAATATAACATAGCTAGGGATAGGGAAATGCTGAAGGAGAAATGGGAAAGTAATAGGGAAATTGGGAAAGGGAGCTGCCGAGCTGGATCTGGAGAAATCAGGGAAAGGGTCCAGTCCAGTAATGTAAGTTTTTGGAATCTCTAATTTCAAATGGACTGAATGTTGGACGGGGTGGGGCTGGGCCTGCTGGGTGACAGGCCTATTGTAGGCGTTGTGTGTTTTTTGTTACATTTTAAATTAAAAATTATTAGTATATGAATTATAAATATATAAAAAATAATAAATTAAATAAAATACTATATGAACGGGTTAGGTAATAGGTTCACGGGTCTATAAATCAAAACCTATTACCTAACCCGTACTTGAATTGGTTTAAACGGATTGGGTTGGGTGCGACCCAAAAATTTAAAAAATCCGAACCAAACTAATTGGATTAGTTTGGGTTGGTTCGGGTCAACGGGATACCCTGTACCCGTGAACACTTCAATGCACGGATTGAATATTTTCACAATTGAAATCAGCCTTAAAATTTATTAAGATTATACCAAAATTTTGAGTTTAATTTTGAAATATATTTTAATCATATTTAAGATTAAAAATTTAATTGTAGTACTTGATTATTCACAAAAAATTGTACATGTATGGACCAGAAAGTAGTATTTATTTGTTTGTGTTAATTGTCATGATTGGTTAGTAGATCTCAATCCAAATAAAGAATGACGTAACTTTTCTAACATATAAAGAAATAGGCTAAACAATTAAGGTGAATTAATTATATGTTGTGGTTTTACAAGTAAGAGCAAATCCAGTTTAAAAATCTTGATTTATGATGAAGAAAATTAAAAAAAAAATCAACTTTTAAAAATATTATATACAAATAAGTGTTCCACAAGATATAAAATATATTTACTCTTTTAAATTTTCTTTTCTTTTCTTTTATACTAATTTTTTATATTTTTAAAACATAGAAAAAAAAGTCCCGGGACATCGCCATTCGCCAGGTAGAGATATTAGTTATAACCAATTGAATGACTAGCACCCAAGTGAACTTAGGAATGGAATTCCTGCAGTCAAAAAAACATGTCCACAAAATTCTAATCCTTAAATTTGTCTCTTTCGTATATTAAAAAGTTAATAAAATAAAAGAAAAAACATATAAACCATTGGTTTTAAACCTAGGATCCTGCAGTCACTCTGCGGATTCCAAGCAATCCGATTCCAGCTATGAAGATTGAAGAGGAGTAGTGGTGCATATTTTCGGTAAGTGACAAGTAATTAAGCAAGCACGTCTCACAAATTGGAAAAATGTTTCTCAAATGTTTGGGCAACTCAAGTTCATATAAGAGACGGTATCCAACAGCAATAGATGAGCTGTGCCATCAATTTTCTTTGGCTGAACTTAGAAAATCAAAACAGAGTAATTGGATGTGAAGGATTTGGTAAAGTATATAAAACTTGTCTCCAGCACAATGATGGTTCTGATTATACAGTCGCATTAAAGCGATTTAATGCGAAAGACAGTCGAGGATGGGAACAGTTCAAGAATGAAATAGAGTTGCTCTGCCAGCTACGTCACCCTAATTGTGTCCCTCTTATAGGATTCTGCAACCACAAAAATGAGAAGATTCTTGTGTACGAATACTTGTCCAACGGATCTCTAGATCGACACCTACCAGGTGGGGATATGGAAGCACTGTCATGGAATAAAAGGCTAGAGATATGCAGAGTAGCGTGACTACTATGCTGGAACCAAACACACCATCATTCACCGTGACATCAAACCCAGAAACATTTTTTTGGATGACAACATGAAGACAAAACTCGTAGATTTTGGCCTTGACGTACAGAGACCACATTTTATGTCAAAGCCAAAACCAATTGAAGTAGATCCTGCGGGTAATATATTATTTTATGAGCTTAATTACTCACTGAATGAATTTTTGTCAATTAAACTAAGCTAATACTTTCACTTATATAGGTACTTTTGCTACATAGCTGTGGAGCATTTCATGGAACGTACCGTCACAGATAAATGTGACGTTTACTCATTTGGTGTGGTTCTACTAGAAGTTGTGTGTGGAAGGAAGTATTTAATAATGGCACGGAACATCTGGAGAAGCCTGTTGAGGAGAAAATTGATCCGAATATCAAAGGAAAGATTGCACCAGAGTGTTGGCAAGTCATTATAGATATCATAATAAGATGCATGAAGTACGAACCAGACGAGCGACCAACAATGGGTGAAGTAGAGGTGCAACTTGAGCATGCTCTGTCGTTACAGGAACAAGCAGATATCACAAACACCAACGGTCATTATACCTTATTTTCCTGCACAATTATTCCCCCCCTTCCATCTTATTTTCCACCACCACTTTCCCCCCCTTCCGGGGACCTGAGAACACTTGGTGATACTGAAGAAATGTAGCTGATTATTAGGTCAACTGAAATTAAGGTCAGTGTTGAGTCAAAACAATCACAATATAAGCTTTTGCAGTGATCAAGTTTAATTGAGATAATTGTAGCTTTTGTTGTGATCCCTGTTTCTAGAATTTTGATGTTACCAGAAGTTGTCATTAATAATCATGTACTAGTATAAATTTTAAAGTAATGCAGGAAATCCTGTAATGATTGAACTCCCTTGCTTCAGTCTATAATTTTTGCTTTTCCTCTTCTGGACACCCTCATTTTATAACTAGACACTGATATATATAACAAAATCGTATAGACGAGCTATGTTATTAAAGGTTTAATAAAACATTTCCAGGGTTAGATGACTGCCGTGTGATTCTACGCCGACAGAAAAGTATTTAAAGGTTCAATAAAGTATAATAAAAGTTAAGTTATTAAAGGTCTAATAAAAGAACTCCCTTGATAAACCCATCATTAGCCTTATCTATTGTAACCAAGTTGGCACTTTTAAGCTGTTAAAAACTTTAAGCTTTGAAAAGCTCACTCCGCCGTCCCCCGCGCGAGATGTGGTTATTTATGTTGCAATCCTGTCCGATTTCTAAACTTTGCTTTGCAATAGGTTGAGCTAGTTTCTTCAAGTAGACAATCTCTTCCAACCTTTACTGAACTGAACTTTAGTTTAGCTTTAATTGCATACTTTAGCATCTTCAACATTTGTTATTCCGCTATTGTATTATATTTTATATGGTTGAACTTATGACTCTCAATCTCACTTGAAATTTGTTTTTCTCCTTTCATTTATATTAAGTGGACTCTCAATCTCACTTGAAACTTGTTTTTCTACTTTCATTTATATTAAGTGGTCAACTGTTGTATTCGGATACAGTGATACCCTTTTCAAATTGTTTTCCAAGGTAAGCCCAGGAGGATACGTCCCTAGGCAATTTTACATGCACTATTTATTGGTCCCAAACAAATTTGATCCCATCGCCACGTATACGGTTGCCTCCAACATCAAAATTCATTTCATCTATTTTGAGACCATTATGCTTTGCCCTCTATGTTGTCCTAGCTGGTCCCTCTCACCAAACACCACGAACTCAGGAAGCTAAGTAACCCAGTACTAGAGAAGCTTGCCCAGCTATTGGATGCAAGAAACGATGGATACAGCTATCCCCAACTCAAGTTCGTCCATTCCATTGGGAAACCGCTACCTTTCATTTTAAGCTTTTCCCTGTTGCACTATTTTGTCGCCGCAACTTGGCATGTCTGAAGCAGCAAATTGTTCGAAGAAGCCCACTCTCTTGACCAAGGTCATCCAGTTCCTCCCGTTGCATGTGATGATCAAGACCTGTACCAACAAAGCTTTAATGTTTTATTTGTTGGACAATCTTGAATTTTGATTGGGTCAATTGGATCTTGATTTCATGTCCGTCCCATACTGATATTTTTTGGATAAGGCAAAATTTATTAGAAGGTGGAGTACAAGGTGTACCTCTGCCTATTACATGGTAATGTATTCAACAAAAACCATAATAATATATACTCAAAAGAGGATTTGACCATCACTCATATAAGGATAAAGACTTGTTTCCAGTCCCAGCTTTAATCCATAGTCAACTCCTAACCTTAATCATTTCCACTACCTCCTCTTTGTTCAGCTGAGTATTAGAAAAGCATTTTGGTTTCTATGTATCCATATGAACCAAATAGTGCAAAACCAAATGAGCTTCCAATATTGCTTATGTTTCTTCCTAGTTGTCATTCCTAGATTGGACGGTGTATTGGAACATGGTAAAGGTGTATATATGCCTAACCAAGAGTAGCATGATTGCCATATAGAGTAAGACACCTTACACGAAAAAAACAAATAATTTGTGGATTCAGTCTCATATTTACAGAACACACAAAATTGGTGGTCTCCTTGTAAAATATATTGATCCAATTTTCCTTGTATGTGTGTTGTATGGGTCGGGTTATCTCTATATATTGATCCAATTTTTCCTTATTGTATGTGTGTTGTAATGTGGTAATTGCTGAACCATGTCACGTTAATTCAAGAAAGTCAAGCAATCTGTTTTATTTTCCTTTTTTTAACCCCTCCCTGGGTCCAGGAGCGTATGAATTTAAGTCCATTTAACTTTAAGAGCTGATATGGTATCAAAAAATTCTAAGATTTTAGTATTGTTATTTAGTAGTGAAATTTTCACTTATTGCAATTTAGTCGTTAACAGTAAAATATTATTACTTCTAATAACTTAAAATAATGATTATCATGAAACTTAAAAAATATATTTTTTAATTTTAAATAATATGATTGTATCAAATTTAGATCTCGTGCTTATACTACACTAATAATAAATGTCCATGGTTATAACTGAGCATACAATATAATTAAACCTAAGCTCATAATTAGTGATAGGAATATATTTATATTTTTAATTTAGGAATTATCAATTTATAAAATTTGAGATGTTACACAGGGAAGGAGGGAAAGAGAAATTTTAGGAATTTAGATAACGCTTACTCAAGTAAGCGCTATCTTTTTTTTTTTGGTCAAAAAATAGGATTTGGATAGTGCTTTGTGTAAGAAGCACTATCTAAAATCAATTTAAGAAAATTATACACAATCAAATAATTCTTATTTAAATAAACGTTATTTGAGGATGGGTACGAGATAGTGCTTATTTAAATAAATGTTATATAAAATTTCGTGTCTTATCATATAATGCTTTTGCCTAGAAACGTTATCTAAATGATGTTATTTAACATCATTTTTGGCATAATATATCATTGTCATCAAATTTACAAATCAAATAATGATAAGTAATATATTTTTTTTCAACATTAAACATCCCATATATTAAGAATATATTTCACTTTTTTTTCATTATTAAGTCAATGAATGTAATGTCATGGGGTATTGCATGTAAAACCTTACTAAAATAGCACAAATCATGCTTAATTGGACTATCTAGATATTTATATAGTTATTTTTCATTTACCTAATTATGTTTGTATATAATTGAAGACAAATCAATAATTTCAAAATATAAATATTATTCAAAATTCATCGTGAGAGAGTATATATATAAATGTACACAAAGATTCAAGAATAGAATTTCAAACTTTTTAAAGTTGGTCATATCTAATAAAAGAAAAACTTTACTTGGAAGGGAGTAGTAAAGAGTTGCCACAAAAAAGAATGTGAATAGCTCCCACCAAACTTTCACTACACAACTCTGATCTTAAACATTGCTAAAGAAGATGATTCTTTGTTGTTCCCAAGTACAGACAACTCGTTGCTATATACTCCAACATGAATCACACAAGAATAAAAAGAAACAAAAATGCATAAGACATATGAACTGTTACACTTAAAGGTATTGTTATCAGACTTAGACTGAAAATCGACTTGATCAGGGTACTGAGTCAATGGATTTTTGTTCAAACCAGTGATTCATTGGTTAAACCGTATGAATCAGTATATATTAAATTTTAAAAAAAAATTACAACCTATAAATTTTTAACTACAAATTATAAAAAAAAATCGTATTCTACTTTAAAATTCTCAATATATATATATATATATATATATATATATATATTGACAATAATAATATGTGTAAGTTTAAAAGATTTTATTTTTATATAATGATTAGGTATGAAATTAGTAAAATATATTTTTATGAAAAATGTTTTTAAGTTTAATACTTAGAAATTAAAATTTTCATGTAATGACTAATATAATAAGAGATAAATTTTGTCCAACCAGATAGATAACAAAAATAAATAAATTAGAGTAAGGTAACTAACACAAGATTAAAAAAATACATAATTAGATAAGCTTGTAATAACTAAATAAGTAGTTTAACAGGAGAGCCCAAATAAATAAAATAAATTGCTTTTTGTGGGCTAGGTCATGAAACAATCCATTTAATTATGAAACCCTAAAAGACAAAGAAAAAGTTATTTGTAAAAAGCAAAAAACCTTTAGCCACAATGCTCAGTTGCTCACATAGCCTCACATAGCCTTCGTGAATCAGAGACAACAAGCACACTAGAGTTCTTTTCTTCCTCTTTCTATTTCATCATTGTCTCTCATTTTGTTTCTTTTTCCTTTTATTATTTGTTATAGCCTTCCTAACATTGACTAACATATGCGCTAACGAAGGTGCAGCCACAGTGCAACGGACAAACTTCTAATAAGGACACATCGTTGTGGCAAGGATTTTTTTTATTATTTTTTATATGATTGTTTGCTTTATCGTGAAAGGCAAGTGCACTAATTTTCTCTAAAATTGGTCGAGGTAACCAATTTTTACTAGGTCGGTTACTTGCCTAATCTGACAATTTACTCAAACTGGTGACATCTTCGATTCCTGGTTAGACCAGTTAGATTGGCCAATTCGAGTTGGTTTTGATAACACTGCTTAAAGGAAAAGAACAAGCTAGAAAATCAAAGGATTTACATAACAATCAATCAATCAATTTTATGCATAAAAATGCAATATACAAAATAATTCTATCATATTAGTCACATTCATTAATGCAAAGTTGAGCTTATATGTTTTGTAATAGAATGCATGAAATACATCGTATTCGAGACATCTCCATGGAGAGTAACTAATATATCAGAGTAATGATAAGGAAAACATGCTCTATATCCATCAACCCAAATCATAGTGCAATTCCTATAATCTCATTTTGCATACCAAACAGTTGTACCAGAACACTCTACCATTGATCCTAAGTAGGATAGTGACTTATCATAATCACTATGCTAGGTTTTGGATGCCTCGACACAGGGGAGCAACCACCTTGCCACTTGTGGAGTCCCACACAACATGCATCCTTAAGGTCTATTGCGACCTCCATCATTGTACTCATACCTGCATTAAGGTGTGGCTACTCTTGGTGTAACACCCAAGGAGGGTATTGCTAAGACATGGAAACTTTGAATATAAAAATGTCAGAGATTAAGTGGAAACTAAGGTATAAATATATAATAAAAACATATTACAAACACTTGGCACATAAAGTCGTACATCACTTAAAAGAAAGATACAAAACATAGACTAAACTCCCATACATTGGGAGGTACCTAACTCAACATCTTCTCTATGCAAGTGGCACCAAGCTCCTCTTCAAGGATATCCCTCTGCTTAACCTAAAAAAAAAATTAGAACTTAAAGGAATGAGATATAATGTCTCAGTGAATGTTTTAAAGACTCTATACTGACTCTCAATTCTAAATATCCTTTCCTTATACTCTCATAGTCTAACCTCTCACTAAAACCCCCAATCTTTACCTTTTGTACTCATTCTCTTAACTATACCCAACTTTGGGTTTAATACTTTTTAATGGGCTTAAGTCTCAAGTCTATTGACCCATACTACTCATACATATGAACAACTGTTTTCCCATTGCTTGGATGGGGACTTCACTCTTTCTATTACCTTTATTATGCATCTTACTTCCTATGACACTAAGTGAGGACTTACTCTTCTTCTTCTTCTTTTTTCCTTTTTCTTATCTATACTTGCCCTTCTAGGACTTGTACATAGACTTTCTTTAAGGTAAACCCCTTACATACCCATCAAGTAGTAACTGTCAAAAACTATGTCCTTACTAGGTACATAGGTTTCTCCGATACTGCTTAACTTAATTCACCTATAACTAGGCATACCTATCCACATACACCCAATAGGTCATCAAACATGCCTCGTATAGGCATTCACATCATTCATATTCTAGTTCTGTTTCTATTTTGTATGGTTTTCATTATCTTTATTATTAGGTATCACTTAACTCTCATCTTTCTTTAGTTGAGCTCTAACTGTCAAGAGACAATCCTATTACTATGACCTCTTATTACCACATGGTCAAAAGTGGCTGAACTACCTTCTATTATCAAAGGAGTTCCCTCCCGTTCATCCATTATGGAAGAACGTTGTTTTTCCCCTACTGTTGAGAGAATGACGATCCTTCCCTATTTGGCTTAAGGGGCCTCCTAGATTTTTCCTCTTAGAACTCATCTAGAGTTGTATAAAACCTCATTCTTCTTGGTAACCTCGGAATCCTTATTGCGGTTTGCACACCGTATTGCACACTGTAGTATGCTGAGTGTGCGACTCAAACATGATTGGTATTGAGGAGGTCCTAACGTTACTAAGGAGTTACTTTTCTTGAAAGCACAACTTTTCTTTTAAAATATCTTTCTTTAAAACATATTATTTTCTCAAAAACATATACCTTTCATAAAATCCTTTCATAAACTTAGGGAAAATTCCACATCTCTTGCTAAGGAGGCATCTGATGGTTAGTCTTAAGTAGCTTACTATATAAGATTTATCGTCCGTAACAACTATCCCAAGCAGATGCAACAGTCACGTGAATGCAATTACTATAATTAATCATACCAATATAGCAATACATTAAACAATAGAGATTATACAAGAAAGTAAGCATAGAAAACCAATACAATCCTTGCCATAGCCTTCCCTAGGAGTTGGAATAGCCTTTGTTTTTCTAGAGAACTCACACTTAGCTTAAGTGTGTAGAAACCAAGAACTCCTTCTCAGGGTGTCCAACGCTCAACTTGGGAAATCTCGCTCCCTGCAAAAATTAGGAACTCGCTCTCAGGATGTCCTATGCTCAGCTTGAGAAATCCTGCACTCAGCTTGAGCGCACAAACACTAGGCAACTCCTTCTCAGGATGTCCCACACTCAACTTGGGAAATCTCGAGCTTAGCTTGAGCACGTAGACAACAAATCATGAGTTTCTTGATTTCTCATGTCGCAAGGGCATCCATGGTCTCCAAACCATATCTAAGCATACCAATCACTCCCAAAACACTTCTATTTCATTTCTAAATGATTAATCTACCTAATAAACCCCTAAATCATGCATAATTCTCAAAAGCCCATAAAACCCAAACCAAAAGGTTCAAAGGAGAAAAAGAGGACACAATTAACAATCAAAAGGATAAGGGAAGACAATGAGGAAGGACTTACCTCCTGGATGGTATGGATCTAAGCTTTGGGGGCTGGATCACTAATCTCTGCTCCTTTCCTCCTTCTCTATTCTTCCTTTCCTTCTCTTTTCTCCTTCTTTTCCTTCTCTCTTCTTTCTTCTTTTTTATTTTCTCTCTCTCTAACTCTCCTTTCCCTTCTGTTCTTAAATCGTGTGAGTGTGCATGTTGGCTTGGTAGGCTTTGGCCCTCCTTAGACCTTAGCTCCCCATCTGGGCCCTGTTATCCTATTCTTGTAATTTTCTAATATAAGGGTAAGTATTATTATTGGTGCTTATAGGTATCCTTAACCATCAATTATATTTTTATTTTTATTACTCAAAATTGGAGATGTTACACCTGGCCCTACACTTAACAAAACAATGATGTATGGCCATAGTTGTTCTCATTAAAATTAGTATCATTCAAGAATTTTGCTAAAAATCTTATTTTCCAAATACAAGTTTCACGATTCACCAATTGTAGGTTTCACTACAAATCCTCATAACAAAACGTTAATAATTCAATATCTTTACTTGATACTAACACTAATATGAACGAGAAACCATAATGCATGAAGTAATGAGACCCATCAAATAAAATCAATTCAAGTATAAAAATAATTCAAAATAAATCAAGCACACATACAGTTCAATAATATCATAAAAGAATATATTTTTGCTAAGTGAGGTTGCGTTAGTTATATATGTAAAAAAGTATGTTAATTGGGAGAATAGAGAGAATAAGAGTCTCTCTAAAGTAAGTATTTAAATTAATTTATGATATACTCAATCAGCTTTATCCTCTCAATTTCTGCATATATTTATTACATATCAGTTTAAATTATTGAAAAAAACAAAAGTCAGAGGAAGACTTTTGTATAAGATATGTGTGAGCAGTTATTATTTTGCCATATAAAATGACCCCGATAGTAGTTTTTATGTACTGTTATTAAAAGAAACCAACTAATAGGAAAATTCATCCTATAAATTAAATGAGAATAGTTATCTTGAAAGAGAATATTTTTAGCTATTATTTTTTCAACAAGAATATTTTTAGTTATTATTCTTCAATGAGAGCTTTTTTAGAGATTTTTAACCCCTATATCTCTTTAATTTATCATTTTCAATATTTTTAATTCTAAATTAAGTTTTAATATTTTTTAAAAATAAATTATCAATAATTAAAAATTAAGATTGTATTACAATAATTGTTTATTATAAATTTAAAATATAATCTATATGTTAAAAAATATTTATTTATTACAAATTTTAATTATAATATAATTTATATATTCAAAAGTATTTATTTATTATAAATTTAAGTTATATAAAATAAGTATTTATTCTGTACAATGTGCAAGTTAACATATCAGTTATTATTATAAGCCCATTACATCAACGATAACCATTAATTAAAATGACGAATTGAAATTTTAAGTATGTAACATACACGTTTAAGTAAAAGAAAAAAAATTTCTGATATTTTGCTTCGTTCGTATTTTGGTTGTCTGAAATCCGAATTGGTAATTTAACTGATTCTCAACTCCGTCGGCAGAATCCGACAGCCTTCACCTTATGTTTTTGACATTTTTCTGTGTATTGAGAAACCGTAAACGCGTAATGAAAGAAGACCGGGCAGCAAAATATTAATTATAAGGTCCTTTCATTTACTAAAAAACATGATACCACACAGAACAAATATAATTTTCTATATTTGGTTTTAAAAAAAACCATCAACTTTTTGCTACTCAAAACTAGTCAGTTACCCGTACATTTGTACGGGCTGTGTTGATCTCTACACAAGTTTTAAAGTTATATACACACACACACACACACACACACACACACACACACATGCATACATACACACTTAAAAACAAATAGTAGAGTAGAAAATTAAGTTTTAATGACAATAAGAGAAGAAGAAGATACTATCATAATTTTAAATGAACCAAATATTATAATTTACTCTTGAATAGTTTTCACCAAAACAAAAATACACTTGAACAGTATCTTATTAATTTTGAAGCTCACTTATGTTTATGGTTATGACAATAGTAGTCTATAGAAATACTATTCTTAAAGTGAAGATATGTCCAAACCTTGGAATTCATAAAACTTCTCTTTATCATTTTTGTTGTAGATATTTACATTTTCAATGTATTTTCCAAAACCAAAATGTTTGGTATCTTGAAGATTGACGCAACAATTTGAAAATTTTGGTAAAGTCAGTTGGTGTTAATCATGTATACATAGCATTATCATATATTTCAACTTTGCAATAACAGAAAATTGAAAAATACATTAACAGTGCCTGCAAATTAATGCTTACAAAATAGGAATGAAGTTTAGTAATAAAAATATTGTTCAGTAGGCTAGTGAGACAAAAACAAAGATTAGAACAATATAGGAGAAATCTACTTATATTCACATACTAAAAAATTATTTTTTAATCTTCTATAATTTTCTAATTTTATCTACTGTGTACTATAAAAGAATTATTTTAAATAAAATAAAATCTAGTAAATTTAATATATTTAATCATAATTATGGGGAGATTTGTTAAGTATTTATCATTTTATGAATTTATACATCATATAAAATTCAAGACTAAACTAATCTATAAAATCAGAGAGAAGATGCTGCCATTATCAGCATCAATAGTTAATCCATTACATTTATTATTACTTTTTTTGGAATTATCATAATATAATAAAAAAAAGGTGTTGAAATGATTAGATTAATTCAAAAAGTTTAACCTTTTATTTTTTAATTGAAATACAAAGATAAATTATAAAAATTTGATAACATGATTTCATCATTTGATTTAGAATTATAAATAATATGTTAATTTATAAATATTTAATATTTAATTAAATTTTATAAAATAATGATAAATGTATTTAAAAAATCAATCATAAAATGTCTTAAATTCATTAAAATAGTTAGCATTAGAATTATCTATCTTTTATAATAAGAAACTAATTAATAATAATAATAATAATATTATTATTATTATATTAAAAAAATAAATATCATCACAAAAGTAATAATTCTTCCTTATT
This sequence comes from Spatholobus suberectus, assembly GCA_004329165.1. Taxonomy (NCBI): domain Eukaryota; kingdom Viridiplantae; phylum Streptophyta; class Magnoliopsida; order Fabales; family Fabaceae; genus Spatholobus; species Spatholobus suberectus. The sequence continues at coordinate 6,045,251 of CM014731.1, forward strand.
TTTTTACCCATACTTTTAGTTTATATGAAATTGGTTTCTGCTTAACTTTTTTACATAAATTCTATTTGATGCATATTTAAGTTAGATAGTTTGAAAAAAATTCCCCCATTTAATAATGTAAATATTTATGCAATTTAGATATTAAATGAATACAAACATTTATTTTGTCCCTGTTTCATTTATATGACCCAAACATTTGTATATATAATTTAAACATTAAATGAAAATATATACTAAAAGTTGAAATAAGATAAGAATTAGAATTAAATTGAATCATATAATTTTGTTGTTTTTTGTATAAAATTTACATGTTAAGAAGTAGAAATATTTTTGAAACAATGATATTTAACAGTAAAAGAGTAAATTAGTTAAAAAAGATGTTATTAGAAATCATATATAATGACCGTAAAAGTGACATCGTTTCCTTATACAATGATTGAAATTTATATATTTAGATACTATTACAAAGGTATTGGTATAAAAAAAGAAAAATATATAAAAGTAATATATAATAAAAATGATCATCTATAAAAAATAATTATTTTTCCAAAAAGTTATTTTTCTATTTTATTATGATAGTAAAAAAGTTAAAATACTAATAATTATTATGGAGTCATATTATAATAGAAAATAACAAAAAGTCAAAATTAATTAGTCAAAAATAAAAGTAAAACTAAAATCATATCATAAGTGTAATAGTAACATCAAAATAAAAGATAAAACCGTATAAATAATTACAAAATAAAGCTTAAAATATAATAGTGAAATAATAAAGTTATAAAAAATATTATTGAAATAAATAATATTATAAAAATAATAAAATTTGAATATAATAAAATTATATAGATATTATTATAAAGTTAATATAATATTCGGAGGAAAAAATAATATTATAAAAATAAGCGTGTAAGTTGTATCAAAATAATAATAATAATAATAATAATAATAATAAGCGTGTAAGTCACGGCCAAGAAAACTGTGTTGTTTAGTTTTAGTGTACTACTGAAAACAGCAGGAAAAGTATACGTATAATATTTAGAGTTTAATAATTATACACTATTAATTAATGTAAAAGGTTTTATATTGTTAATTAACTGAAATTTATTATTAGTATGATTTTTAAAGTATTTATTATAAAAGTCAATAAACTTATAATAAATAATGATTATAATTAAATAATAGTGTAAAATTAGTACATGACATTTTTTCTCTAATATTTATATTTACGTGATAAAAGTTTGGGTCCCAGCCAGAAAAAGAAGAGCGGGAATGAAACGCATAAAAACTTGACACGTGCGGGTAAAGGACTTTGTTTCTTTTAACTAAACAGAAAAGAAAAAACCATTATCCATATTTATTTATTTTTTATTTTCTTTCTTTTAAATCAAACATACCAAAAACATAAGCCTTCTGCTTTGTTTGATTGAGGAGAAAGGAGAAGAAATTTTAAATTTTTAAAAATTTAGATAATTTAATTGAATAAAAATAAATGAAAATTTTTAAAATTTTTTAGTGAATCTCATTGGGTTTCATTATTTATTTTTATTATATTTTTTATTTATTTTATTTATCTTTTATCTTTCTCTTATTTCTCATTTATTTATCTTTTATTAAATAACGTAAAATTTTAAATTATTTTTTATTTATTTCTTATCTCAAGTTATTTTTTATGTATTTTTTTCCTATTTATTTTTTCTCTCTGTAACAAACAAACGCTTCCTCCTGAACTTTTTATTTTGTTGTACTAACCCCACCTTATTAAATGAAAACAAAAGGAAGCTACGGAGAAATTATGCATGCCGGACCCCACTTTCCACAATGAAGGCACAAAAGCTGTCCTAATTGAACATCTCTATATTGACCATTTGACACATGCCCAATCAATCAAAGCTGTCATGATACCCGCACAGAGGCCGAAATAATGGTGCAATACTGCAATGCAACAGGTTTTCATTCTCACGAAACGGGAAACGCGTAAAATGAAACAAAGAGAGTACAAGCTTAACCATAAAGATCCTATATATTTTTTACAGATCAATTATTTATTTCAACAAATTAAACTCGATAAAATCTCTTATTCTTATTTTTTTCATTCTTATCTCTTCATCTCTATTTCATTTTTAATCCAAATTAAACAAAGCATTAAAAAAGAATGTCGTCCTAAGCACCGCAAATATATAATAATAATAGACCGAGATAAACGATGGAGAGAGAGAAGGATTAGACTGAGATAAAGAGTGGGAGGGAGGCTGAAGACGGAGCTGCGAGAGAGGATCCGCGTCTACCCTAACATGCTTCACACATTAAATGACTAGCACCCAAGTTAACTTAGCTATGAAGATTGAAGAGTAGTAAGTGACAACTAATTAAGCAAGCAGGCGGCACAAATTGGAACAATGTTTCTCCATTGTCTGGGCTTCTGCCGTTCCAAGCACACAAGTCCATCTAAGAGAGGGTATCCAACAGTAATAGAAGAGCTGTGCCATCAATTTTCTCTCGCCGATCTTAGAAAATCCACCAACGACTTTCATGATCGAAACTGCCTAATTGGACAGGGAGGATTTGGTAAGGTATATAAAGGCTGTCTCCAACATAACGGTGTTCCTGATTATACAGTCGCAGTAAAGCGATTTGATGTGAAACGCCATCAAGGTGTCGAAGAGTTCAAGAATGAAATAGAGTTGCTCTGTCAGCTTCGGCACCCTAATATCATCTCTCTTATAGGATTCTGCGACCACAAAAAAGAGAAGATTATTGTGTACGAGTATATGTCTAATGGGTCTCTAGATCGACACCTATATGATAAAAATAGGGAAGCACTGTCATGGAAGAGAAGGCTAGAAATATGCATAGGAGTAGCGCGTGGACTACACTACCTTCACGCAGGAGCCAAGCGCACCATCTTTCACCTTAACATCAAACCTCGCGACATTCTTTTGGATCACAACATGGAGCCAAAACTCGGAGATTTCGGCTTTAGCATACAGGGAGCACGTTTTATGTCAAAGCCAAAGCCAATTCAAGTAGATCGTATAGTGGGTAAATTTTTATTTTATGAGCTTATACTCACTGCAATGAATTTTGTCAATTAAACTAAGCTAATACTTTCACTTATAGGTACTTATGGCTACATGGCTCCAGAGTATGCCATGCACGGTACCATCACAGATAAATGTGATGTTTTCTCATTTGGTACGGTTCTACTAAATGTTGTGAATGGAAGGAGCTGTCATATAATGGCAACAGAACATCCGGAGAAGCCTGTTGAGGAGATTATTGATCTGAATATCAAAGGAAAGATTGCACCAGATTGTTGGCAAGTCTTTATAGATATCATAATAAGATGCTTGAAGGAGGAACCAGATGAGCGACCAACAATGGGTGAAGTGGAGGTGGAACTTGAGCATGCTCTGTCATTGCAGGAACAAGCTGATCTCACAAACACCAATGCTGATTATACCTTATTTTCCACCACAATTATTCCCATGGCAGATGGACCGACATGGAACCCCTAGATAGTAGACACTGATACTGAACAAAGTATTGTATCCGTAGGCGATTAGATGAGCTGAAATTAATGTTAATGTTTTGAGTCAAAACATTCGCAGTAAGCTTTTCGGGTGATCAAGTTTAATTCAGATAGTTGTAGCTTTTGTTGTGATCCCTGTTTCTAGCATTTTGATTTTGCCAGAAGTTGTCATTAATAATCATGTACTAGCATAAATTTGAAAGGAATGCAGGAAATCCCTTGCTTCAGTATATAATTTTTGCTCTTCCTCTTGTGGACATCCTCACTTTATAACTAGGCACTGATATATAGAGCACAACCATATAGAGTTATGTTATTAAAGGTTTAATAAAAGATTTCGAGGGTTAGATGACTGCTGTGTGATTCTACCTCAACACAAAAGTATTTATTTGATTACCAATATGGGACTTTTGAGTTGTTTAAAACTAAAAATCTTAGAAGCTCACTCCCCCGTCCCTCAAGAATTGTGGTTATGTTGGAATCCTGTCTGATTTCTAAACTTTACTTTGCAATAGGTTCAGCTAGTTTCTTGCCCTACATGACTCACGAAGTAGAACAAATATCGGACAGAAAATTTAAACTCTAAAAGACCTCAAGAAAATCCTCATCTTAGGAGAAAGATTCACCATAACAGTTTGGCAACAAACGCTTGGCCTTCATAAAGTAATCACAAGATAATTTATTCGAAGTTTGGATACTCCATCAACTTGTTCATACAAGTAAAACTGGTACCATCTCTCAGGTAGATTTCATTTTTATAGTCTCTAGAAAGGTTATATGCTCAATTCAGGTTCAAAGTAAGGACCTTCGTTCAAAAAGTTTCCCAACAATTCTCCAAATTTTTATAGTAATTACGTAAGATAATATAAACCGTTAAAAGGATTTATACTCGTTCATCCAACAATTCATATTGTCTCATGTTATTGAATCCAATGCAACTTACTGTGACTGCAGGGAGTTTATTTTATAATTACTTCATTGACATCAAACACTAGAATTGGTAAATCATGAGCTAGAGGGGAAAAAAAAAAATTAAATACCTGTAGCATAAACCCCATGTTAACTACAAAGGCATTGGGAATTGGCTCAACAGGAATCCATGCCCCATCTTTGAAAACTTGAAGTGCAGAGATCTCTGCTTGTTGAAGAAGAATGGTAAGAAGGTTAGGATCTTTCTGTCTGGATGCTTCCAATGTCAAACTTTGGTTAAGGGCAAGGAGGGTAGTGATGAGATATGAGATATCAATACTGGATTTGCACTAAGGTCTCCATGCAAATATTTTGGGCCGTGTCCCAGCCCTTCAGAAATCAGATACAAAATTTTAAGCCCCGATCTTCTTAGTTCCTGGGTATATTTTCCATTAACTTCCCTTAAAAGTGCCAAAAAGGATAATTAAACCTTTGTATAAATGTTACCCTTGAAATCTTATTTTCAATGCTTTAAAATAATAAGAAAAACATAATGGAAACAATTAATTTTGTTGCCAGACCTATGTGTGATTTCTTTTTCTTCTAAACATAAAACAAGAAGTTTTAACATTTCCGAATTTTTGGGCCTGATTTCTCGGCCCAAGGTTGATTATAAGCCTGAAAAGACTCGACATGTCGTACTTGCTTGACAAATATACAAATTTTAGAGGACTAAAATAAAATAAAATAGAAACTACAAATTTTGAAAGTTTTTAAGAAAAAAAAAAAAGAAATGAAAAAATCAATGCACAAAAATGGTTATTATATAAATCTTGAAGGGCGAAAACGGTCCCTTTATTCTCCCATCTTCTAAAGGATTAGATTCTTTTAAAGTAAATAAGTGCATTTCATATAATAAACTGCATTTACAATTCAGAATTGTGATAAAATAAAAAATATATATAATAAAATCTAAAGCTAATTATAATTTAACCGTTAATGTTCTTATTAATAATTATTATTGTATTTTATCCTCAAAGGCTATGTTTGGCAAAACTAGCTAAAAGCTGAAAAACTAGCTGAAAGCTAATAGCTATTAAGATAACTTATTAAATTATAATTGTTTAGTAAAATTATATGTTGAAATATTTGATAAATATAAAATGACAAAAATAGACATGTTTGTATGACAATTTTTATATAAATATTAATTTATTTTCTTTATAAAATATATTTTGAGATATTTATAATTTTAATTTTTTAATTAATTTTAAACTCTTGTAATTTTTTTGTTTATAGATCAATCATTTTAAGAAATTAATTAACAAAAAGTTAAAAATAGTACTACTTGGAGCTAGAGCTGGCAAAATTGGTCCAGCCCGGCGGGCCGGCTAGATAGCCCGACAGGCTGGGCCGTTAAATGTTTGGCCTAATAAAAATCAAGCCAAAATGGCCCGGCCCGATTGGCCCGTTGAGCCAGGCTAGACCACAAAAAATTTGGCCGGAATGAAACCGAGCCTATTTGGCTCGGTACTATTTTTTTTTTTGTTTTTTTCCTTTGTAAAATATATAAAAAAACTAAAAAAAAATAGTCATGGGCCATTTTGGCCCAGCCCGATAGGCCCGATGGGCTAGGGCGGGCCATAAAGAAATAGCCTACTAAGAATTCGACCCGGCCCGACCCGCTTTTGACACTTGGCCCGCCGGGCCAGCCTGGCCCATTTGACAGCTCTACTTGGAGCAACCAAAAAAGAGGATGAAACCAAATAAATAATAAAATCTTACCTTATTTAAAAAGGATAAAAAAGAAGGTTAAAGAAAATTGAATCAGGATGCAAATTAATTATGTGAAGACCTTGTGCAATGTACCAAAACTTCGTCTTTCTATTGATCTGTCCTTCTCATTACAGTTGTCAGTTATTTTTCTAATAACTCTTCTGTGTGGTTGTCTTCTATATCAGTTCTTGTAAAGTTTTGGAGTCCGAGATAAACACGAGGAAAAGTAAGGATAATAGGCTCAAGCAAGAATTCCTTCACTGCTTTCAAATTCCTTCACTGCTTACAATGACGGCTTTAGATACAATCAAAATGCTAAAAACAAGGATCGCAACAAAAGCTAGAGATTTCTCGATTAAACTTACCTACTGCAAAAAAAAAAAAGAATACAGTCACTGTTTTGTTTTTGTTGACACAAAAATGCTAAAACCCTTGATTTGAGCTCACCAAATTACCTAGGAAACATGTCTTCTATGTTACTAAGTCATTGTCTTCTGTTAGTAATGGTTTATGATATCTCTGCTTCTTGGTGCAATGATTGAGCATGCGAAAATTCGAATTCCAGTCCCAGCTTAATAATGGTTTTGGACAATAACGTATAATCATCGTTGGTGTTTGTGCTATCTGCTTGCTCCTCCAACAATAGAGCATGCTCAAGTTCCACTTCTACTTCACCCATAATTGGTCGCTCATCTAGTTCATACTCCAAGCATCTTACCATGATATCTATGAAGACTTCCCAACACTCTGGCGCAATCTTTCCTTTGATACTGGGATCAACATTATCCTCTTCAAGGGTGGGCCATCCCAAATAGATTGCTTGCTTTAACCCTCCACATACAACTTCTAGGAGAACTATACCAAATGAGTAAACATCACATTTATTTGTCACAGTACCATGTTTGCCATACTCAGGAGCCATGTAGTCAAAATGCACCTACAAGTGAAAGATCAGTTTAATTAACTGATTAAACTCTTTGCAATAAGCCTACAAAATAAAAATTCACCTGCAATGATGTCTACGAATTGGTTTTGGCTTCGACATGAAACGTGGTCCCTGTAAGGAAAAGCCAAAATTTGAGAGTTTTGGCATCATGTTGCCATTCAAAAGAATGTTAGTGGGTTTGAGGTCACAGTGAAAGATGGAGTGCTTGGCTCCAGTGTGGAGGTAGTGTAGTCCACATGCTACTCCTATGCAGATCTCCAACCTTTTCTTCCAAAACAGTGCTTCCGTATCCCTACCTTGTAAGTACCTATCTAGAGAACCATTGGACATGTACTCATACACAAGAATCTTCTCATCTTTGTCGTCACAGAATCCGACTAGAGAGACCAAATTAGGGTGCCGAAGCTGGCATAATAACTCAATTTCATTCTTGAACTCAAGGATTGCTTGGTGGGATTTCCCATATATCCGCTTTAATGCAATGGCATAATCAGTAATGCCATTATGTTCAAGACAACCTTTGTATACTCTACTACTACCAATGCCAATTCTTCATCTTGTAGTTGAAATTGTTGGTTGATTTCCTAAGATCGTCCAGAGAAAATTGATAAATTTGATTACTATTATTCCTATTTTTTACTTCTGCTTGGTTCTCAAGCAAGCATGATAAAGATTCTGCTGTTCTTGTCTTCAATCATATGTTGGATGCCTCATGAACATGAATTCTCCATCTTTGGAAACCAAAATAAAAGCAAACAAAATTATACCTTACCACAGGAGTAAAAGGGTGAGTTATACAGCTGAAGAAAAAGATGACAAGATCCACATTTCCCTGTTCTTTCTTTAAGTTGTATACTTGCAATAACTATTAGCTATAAACATTAAGCACAACAATGTAGAAGTTGTTACAATTAAATAGAGCATTTTTCACCGTTTGTTAGCTTCTGACTGAGAAGGTTTTATGGAAATTGTAGTTTTAAATTTATACATTAAATGCAAGTATGTCAATTAACTCATCATTTTGGGCTTAAAATAACAGAATAAATAATCACCTATTGCTTTAGGTAAGCAATCATGTCAAACGAATGCAAATTGATTTGATGTGGATGCAGTGCTTCCCGAACTGCTGTTGTTGTTCTCATTTGTCTTCTGTTTTGCTTCAGCATGCATTTATGTGATAATTGAGGAAAAGTCAGAAAATTAATATGTAGAGTTTGTTTTTTTTGCTATAATTAGTAGGCAGATTGTTATGTTATAAGCAATGCAAAAGTAATATAAAATGATAATGAGCAGATACAAATACTCATCAAAAGGATCCATTTAAAAGGAGGTTACCAAATCATGGAAATAAAGAATAGAGAAATCTCACAAATCACATAAAGATGTGAAGAAAGCTGAAACAAACTTCAAATTTTCTATCTTCTTCTCCACTGCTATCCCCCTTCTCAATAATTTCCTTCAGTGCTGGATTAATAAGGTGGGGTTAGTCCCACCAAAGAAAAAGGAAGGCACCAGAGTCTTCTTTCCTTCTTATTGTAATTGAAATTTCACGATCGCGTCTTCTTTCGTTTGCACTTTTCCCTGAGTCTGAGAAGTAAATTCAACAGCTTCCGGAGTTTGGTCTTTTTAGGGTCATTCGACCAAGGTAATATTAAAGAAAAAACAACGTATTAAATTAATATAAAAAGAAAAAGTCATAGAAATGGGTGGTGTGGTGATATCAGATGCAGTCAGACTTTAAGCCACTGCCTTAGCCCTCAGGGGAAAGGAAAATGACATTTGCACCTTCATTATTCAAAAAGAAAAGAAAAATAATTAGTGTAACTTCTAACTTCCATTGGGTCTGGAATTACCATTGATTGCATCATTAAGTATGAGAAGAGTGTAGCAAAGCTTCCTCTTCCTATTATTCTGTTTTGATTGAAGTTGTTAGTTGTTTCTCTATTATACGATTGTGTTCTATTTCATTACTGGTTTGTTGGCATCCGATTTCCTGCATTCCTTTCAAATTTACACTAGCACAAGATTATTACAATGTCAGCTTCTGTGAAAATGAAAATGCTAGAAACAGGGATCACAACAAAAGCTACAAGTATCTCAATTGAACTTGATCACTACAAAAGCTTATTGTGACTGTTTTGACTGAAAACACTAACCTTAATTTCAGCTGACCTAATTAGGTACATTTCTTCAGTATCATTGTCTTCTGTGTTGGATTATAGTTCCAGTCCTAGGAAATCAACCAACAACTTTGATGAAAACAAAGTAATGGTTGTGGAAAATAAGGTACAATCACCGTTGGTGTCTGTGATATCGGCTTATTCTTGCAATGACAAAGCATCTGGTTCGAACTTCAAGCATCTTTCGGTGATAACCTTTATATACTTCAACACCAAATCCTCCAGGTCCAGTTAGTCTGTTTTGACCAAAGTTGTTTGTTGATTTCCTAGGATCGGCCATAGAAATTTGGTGGCAAAGCTCTTGTATTACCATTGGATTCTACCTCTGAGATGAACTTGTGTGCCTGCAACGGCAAAAGCTCAAAAATTTGAGAAACATTGTTCCAATTTGTGACGCGTGCTTGCTTACTTACTTGTCGCTAACCACAAACATTCACCACTGCTCCTCTTCAATCTACATAGCTCCCCTGCTTGCTTGTCGGTGTGTGAGGCATGTTAGGGTTGCGGCTTGCAACAATTGAGAGCGGCTATACTTGAAAGAAAATTTTGTTATTTTTACGATACCTCTTACAATAATTTGTATAATATTTTGTTGTGTATATCTTTTTTATGTATATTATTTATTATATCTCATAATAATGAAAAAAGATACATATAAAAAATATTGTACAAGATATCATATGTTTACTTAAAAAATTTTCATTATGTAATAAAATAAAAGCTTAAATATCTTTTTGAACCCTTAAATTTGAACCAAATTTATTTTTAGTCTCTCAACCTTAAAAGCAATTTTTTAGTCCCTTAATTTAAAAATAGTTTATTTTTGCTTCTATTTTGTGATTTTTTTAGTCCTAATAAGAACCAAAAGCGGGTTATTTTTAAATTAAAGAAACTAAAAAATCACTTTTAAATTTTAGAGACCAAAAGTAAACCTGACCCAAATTTGAGAAACCAAAAAAAAATATTTAGGCCTAAAATAACTTAGAAACCAAAATTTATTAAAAATGGACGTGGAAATTCATACATGAAAGAATTAAATTATCTATTTTCATTTTTTCTGTCTCAATTTCTATTTCTACAATTAAAAATTTGAGAAAAAAATAATAATGGAGATAATGTATTAATTTTTAAGAGTGTGCCAGTTTTTAATTACCAATCATTTTTAATTTAAAGGATAACAACTAAGAACAAGTGCTTAAATATATACTTTTATATTATGAATTAAAATACACAATTTATTGGGTGGGACTTTTACTTTCTTTACTATTTCAATTAGATATTTTTAATAGACTTAAATATGTTTTAAGTCCTTGCAAGTATGATCCTATCTTGTTTTAGTCCTTACAAAATTTTTGATTCTTTATATTTTTTAGTGTTATTTTTTAGTCCTTACCATTAATTCTAGTTAATTTAGTGTTGACACGACTAACAAAATAAATAATATTAATTAAGATAATAAAGAATATTTTAAATTAAGATAATTAGATTATTTTTAGGTGCCTGATTCAATTAAGTAATGTATTTATTATTTTATACAAGTAAGGTAATTACATACATTTTAGTTTTATAATTTATTTTTAATTTTTAATATATTATGAAAAAAAATTATTTTAATATTGTTCTTATTTTTCAATTCACTAATTTACCTTTAACATTGTACTTTTTGAAAAAAAAAATTATAATTTACTTAGATGCTTATAATTTATTTTTAATATATTACTTTTGTCTTTGGAGACAAAATCACTTCTTGTGATATATTAAAACAATAAATTATATTACAGTTAGTCAAAATTAAGGAATTGAAATGTAAAAATAACATCAAAAATAATATTAAAAGTATATTATAAGAGTCTAAGTAAATTACAATTTTTTTTCTAAAAAGTACAATTTTAAAAATAAATTAGTGAATTAAAAAGTAAGAACAATTTTAAAAGCAATAAAAATTTCTATTCATAATAAATTAAAAATTAAAAATAAATTATATGTAATTACCTTATTTATATGAAATAAGAAATATATTAATTAATTAAATTATGTACCTAAAAATAATCTAATTATCTTAATTTAAAATATTCTTTATTACCTAAATTATTTTAATGAATATTCTTTATTTTGTTAGTCATGTCGGTACTAAATTAACTACAATTAATGGTAAGAACTAAAAAATAATACTAAAAAAATGTTAAGGATCTAAAACTAATAAAAAATGTATAAGGACTAAAAATAGATAAAGTCATACTTGCAAAGACTTAAAACATATTTAAGTCTTTTTTATATTTTCTCCTTTGCATTTCATATATTACCCCTGTAATTAGTCAAAAAAAAATCTCTTAATCATTTCAAATTATCTCATTATTTTATCTTTATCTTTATACTTATGTTCTTAACTATTTATCCCTTTCAAACTACTTTTTTTTTTTATCTCTAAATTGAATTTTAATAACTTTTTTTAAAAAAATTGTTGATAGTTAAAAATAATCTTATAACATAATTTACCAAGGAGGTCTAGCTCAGTTGGTTGAGGTGTTAAGCAATCTACGTGAATTGTTATAAACACTCTGATACGACAGTTCAACTCCTCCCTTTGAATCAAAAATCTTATAACACAATTTAAATTATTCATTGTAAATTTAAAACATAATTTATATATTTAAAGATATTTATTATGAATTTTAATTATAATATAATTTATATATAAGAAAATATTTATTTAAAATATGTTTCACAAGTGTTTTCAACTCACTTTTAGCTTTTTTAACTAGCTAAGAAGTCTCTTTGACCATATTAGTAAATTTTGGTAAACAAACTCTTTTACTAGATCTGTAGAGTCTTATGATAACCTACTTCAAGTAACACTTTAGCTTGTAACTTTTAATTTTTTATATTTTATTTTATTTATACCATTAAAATATTTATTAAATTTTTTTTTCATTTTATATGAGGAAGAATTTTATTATTCTTTTTTAATTTCTCTATTTTCACTCATTTATAATCCGACACTATGACCTATCGGCTAACTATCATCCTTCTTACTCATCTTCTTTTTTTGTTGTTGCCCCATGTAATGTTTTTTTTTTTTTTAATATTGGTTTAACTTAACGTGATGACATGATATGTTTGGTAATTGCAATACTTTTCAGAGTTAGAAAGGCACTTGTTGGCACCAAAATTAGTGACAAATGATCTTTTTCAATTTTAAAAATCATGAGCAAAATTTAATAACTATATTAGCAACAGAAAAATCAGTTATTACGTTGTCACTATAGAATATATCGTAAAGTTAAAATCAGCTGACCTTTAAAAGAAGAATAAAATATTCGAACAATTGTCCTCAATTATTATCCTTTTAATTAAAAATGGTATGTAATTAAAAATTAACACACTCTTAAAAATTAATGCACTCTCTCTCTGTTCTTAGTATTTTTTTTTTTCCTTTTGGCCCAAATTTCGAATTGTAGAAATAAAAAATTAGACATAAAACGAAAAAAGAAAATTTAATTCCTGCAAATAGGAATTTCAATTCAACGTTCATTTTTAATAATTTAGGCCGTGTGAGGTGTTTTTAGCTGCGAGTTTTGAAAATTTCATAAAATGCAACTAGTTTTTAGTTTTTAAAAGTTAGTTTAGTTTTTTTTTCTTCAAATTTTTGGTTTTAAAATAAATTTATTTTGAATTTTTTTATTTTGTTAAAATTAGTTTAAAAGTGTGTTTGTGTAGTGACAACAAAGGTAGCTATAATGGTAGTAGTGACGATAACAGTGACAATAATAGTAACATTGATGGTCATAGTAGTGATGGTAATAACAACAGCGGCAACAATATTGGTGGTAGTGATAAAAAAAGTCATTATCAAATATAATGATATATATTTTTTTAAAAACTAGATTCACAAAATCTTTTTTTTAAAATAAATATAAAAATATTTTAAAATTAAATTAAAAACTATTTCAACTCAACTTTAATCAAACATATTTTGTTTTTAAAATTAAATTTAAAAACTAAAAACCAAAAACTCACCCCCACCTTTGTTTTACTACGTATCACAAAAAAAAACAAAAGTTTGTTTTATTAAGTAATGAAACATTTTCCACGGATGAATTCCTTCCTGTATAGTTCTGTAAAAGAGGGTAGGTGATCTCAATTGGGGCAAACCCCAACCCTAACATGCTTCCCACACCCCGCGACGAGCACTACGAAGATCGAAGAAGAGGAGTAGTGGTGAATGTTTTCGGTAAGTGACAGGTAATTAAGCAAGCTGGTGTCACAAATTTGAATAATGTTTCTGAAATGTTTTGGCGACACAAGTTCATCTAAGAGACAGTATCCAACAATAATAGAAGAGCTGTGCCATCAATTTTCTCTGACCGATCTTAGGAAATCAACGAACAATTTTGATGAAAACAGAGTAATTGGACGTGGAGCATTTAGTAAAGTATATAGAGGGTGTCTCCAACATAACGATGCTTCTGATTATACAGTCGCATTAAAGCGGTTTAATGTGGAACACAGTGCAATGTTCAAGAAAGAAATTGAGTTGCTCTGCCAGCTTCGTCACCCTAATATAGTCTCTCTTATAGGATTCTGCAACCACAAAAATGAGAAAATTATTGTGTACGAGTACATGTCCAATGGGTCTCTAGATCGACACCTACTAGGTGGGAAACTGTCATGGAGAAAAAGGTTAGAGATCTGCATAGGAGTAGCACGTGGCTTACACTACCTTCACACAGGAGCCAAGCGCTCCATCTTTCACTGTATCCTTAGAGCTAGTACCATTCTTTTGAATGACAGTATGGAGCCAAAACTCGCAGGTTTTGGCCTCAGCGTACAGGGACCACGATTTAATTCAAAGCCGAAACAAATTAATGGAGATCACGTTATGGGTAACCTTTTTATTTTATGAGACTTATGAGTTTACTACGGTGAATTTTTGTCAATTAACTAAGCTAATGCTTTCACTTATAGGTATTCTTGGCTACATGCCTTTGGAGTATGTCATGGATGGTACCGTCACAGATAAATGGGATGTTTTCTCATTTGGTTTGGTTCTTCAACCAGTTGTGAGTGGAATGAATTATTTGATAATCTCAATAGATAGGGAACTTCTGGAGAAGCCTGTTGAGGAGAATATTGATCCGAATATCAAAGGAAAGATTGCACCAGAGTGTTGGCAAGTCTTTACAGATATCATGGTGAGATGCTTGGAGTATGAACCAGATAAGCGACCAGCAATGGGTGAAGTAGAGGTGCAACTTGAGCATGCTCTGTCGTTGCAGGAGCAAGCAGATGTCACAAACACCAACAGTGATTATACCTTACTGTCCAAAACCATTATTCCTGTGGCCAATGGGAGTGAAATGAAACAGTAATCCAACACAGAAGACAGTGATACTGAAGAAAAGTAGGTGATTAGGTCAGCTGGTAAGCTGAAATTAATTGAGATACTTGTACCTTTTATTGTGATCCCAGTTTCTAGCAATTATTTTACCAAAATCTGACATTGTAATAATGTTGTACTAGTATAAATTTGAAAGGAATGCAGAAAACCAGATGCCAACAGACCAGTAATGATAGAACTGCCTTGCTCCAGTCTATAATTTTTTCTATTCCTCTTTTGGACACCCTCACTTTGTAACTAGGCACTAATATAGGACACAATCATATAGAAGAGCTATGTTACCAATTTTCTCCTATCAATCTTATAGAGAAACAACTAACAACTCTAATCAAAACAGAATAATAGGGAAGAGGAAGCTATGGTACACTCTTCTCATACTTAAAGATGCAATCAATGGCAATACCAGATCCAATGGAAGGAAGATGTTACGCACTTACACAAATTATTTTTCTTTTCTTTTTGAGAGTAGGTGCAAATGTCATTTTCCATTTAATGGAAGCATTGTATTCACATCAAATCAATTTGCATTTGTGATGTAGTTTTGCTTTGTAAATCATGGTCATGAAAAAATAATAATCTTTTGACAATATCCTTTTTACAAATGCAGGTCGTTGGCAGTCTAGTGAGCCACCATCCCTCTACACATTCAGGACACATGATCTTGCTTGTAGAGAAGTATGTGGTATGGTGTTTCTGCCATTAGAAGGTTTTGTGAACCTTTCTTTTTTTCCATTTCAAATCTTCAATATGCTAAAGAAATTTCACTCTTATCTGCATTGGCTTGGTCTTGGCTTGTTTAGTCAGAATTGTTTAGTTTTTGTTCATTGGTGATAAATCATATGCAACAAATATTTTTTGACTTGAGTTCTTTCATTTGATTATGGGTCAGCAAGCAATATTCTGTGACATAAAGAGTTTAGCTTCTAAGTCTATCCCTTACAGTAGCAACATCTGGGAGATAGTATCTAACGGTAATAGAAGAGCTGTACCATCAATTTTCTCTTGGTGATCTTAGGAAATCAACCAATAACTTTGAAGAAAACAGAGTAATTGATATGGATGATCTGGTAAAGTATACAAATGTTGTCTCCAACATAATGATGCTTCTGATTATACAGTAGCCATATGATGCTGATAGATACCTATGTGTCAAAGAGTTCAAGAATGAAGTAGAGTTGCTCTACTAGCTTCGTCACCTTAATATCATCTCTCTTATAGGATTCTGCAACCACTAAAATCAGAAGATTATTTTGTACAAGTATGTCTCCAGTGGATCTCTAGATCGACACCTACAAGGTGAGGATACAGAAGCACTGTCATGGAAGAAAAGGCTAGGGATCTGCATTGGAACAGCACGTGGACTACATTCACACTACCTTCATGTTGCAGTCACTGTGACATCAGTCCTAGCAACATTCTTTTGGATGACAACATGGAGCTAAAAGTTGCAGATTTCAGCGTTAGTGTACAGGGAGCACGTTTTATGTCAAAGCCAGAACCAATTAAAGTAGATTTTTTGGGTAATATTTTATTTTATGAGCTTACTCACTGCAATGAATTTTTGTTAGTTAAAATAAGCTAATACTTTCACTTATAGGTACTTTTGTCTACGGATCAGTGGAGCTTCAGACACATGATGCTGTCACAGATAAATCTAATGTTTACTCATTTGCTATGGTTCTACTACATGTTGTGTGTGGAAGGAACTTTAGCATAGCAAGAGAACACTGGAGAAGTCTGCTGAGATTGATCCTAATATCAAAGGAAAGATTGCACCAGCGTGTTGGCAAGTCTTTATAGATGTCACCCAAAGATGCGTGAAGGATGAACCAGATGAGTGAAGCAGAGGTGGAACTTGAGCATGCTCTATCATTGGAGGAACAAGCAGATATCACAACCACCAATGTGATTATACCTTTTTAGAGGACATGTTTCCTAGGTAATTTGGGGAGCTCAAATCAAGGATGTTAACTCTCAAAGTTAGTTTTTACTTTATTAATTAACTTTAGTTAGTTAGTTTTAACCCAGTGATTCCTATGAAGATGACAAGAATATGCAAGTCACCATAGCCTTCAACCATTTTGGAGAAGGCTTGGGGCAAGAATACCGAGATGCAAGTTCGGATACTTTGATGTGGTGAACAACGATTACATGCATTGGCTACATTACGCAATAGGTGGTAGTTCATCCCCAACTATTTTTAGCCAAAGCAATAGATTTCTTGAACCAGATGATGAAGACCACAAAGAGGTGACCGAACATTTTAGATCATCAAAGAGTGAGTGGAGGAAATGGAATTAGATCATCCCCAACTGTCAGGGGCCGGAGCAACTGCTAGGTATGATAAAGCGTCAAGCATCGCAGCATGACAACATATGCTTGTGCCTTCAATGACAGCAGGGGCTGGAGCGCTTAGATGCAAAAGGTGCTACCTATGCCACTAGACTGCTAGCATCGATTGTGCTAAGAAAACAATCAATTAATTGTAGTATGGTACATATTTTTGAAATGCCAAAATTTCCGTTTTTCTAGTGTAAATGTGGAATACTATATAAGCTGTGACATCCATTCCTGTAAAGGGACAAAGGATGGAATCGTGCTGTAGAACAGGGAATCAAACATAAAATATTAGAGAAAAAAAATTGTTGTCTCTGTTGATGAATCTGCAATAGCCTCCATAGTTCATAGCTTTAATTCAAGTTGCTCAAAAGGCCGCTAGCATTGACCCAAAAAAACTAACTTTGAGAGTTAACATGGCATATCTCTTTACCAAACAAAGTATGCCTTGGACCTCTTGCAAGGCACTAGCTTATTAGGATTAAAACCTTGCTCTGCACCTATGGATTTTAACCTTTTGAGTCAAACAAAACAGTCACTGTATACATTTGGCAGTAGTTAAGTTTAATTGATAAATCTCTAGCTTTTGTAGCGATCCTTGTTTTTAGCATTTTGATTGTATATATGTAAAGTTGTCCCTGTAATTATCTTGAACTAGTATAAATTTGAAAAGCAGTGAAGGAATTCTTGCTTGAGCCTATTAATCTTTTACTCTTCCTCTTGTGTTTATTCTGGATGCCATAACTTTACAAGAAAACTGATCTAGAAGACAACCGTACAAAATAGCTATTGTCTTCGATTTTCTCTGTTCAATCTTACATAAATGACCCCTTTAATCAGGACAGATCAATAGAAAGAGGAAGCTTTTGTATATTATACAATGTTTCTTCATAGTTAATGGTGCTACTAAGCATTTAATGTATGATTTATATTGCAGTTGTGATTTCATCATGATCCTTGACATTGCAAGAAAATGCAACTAATGCGGCTACAATTGCAGTAGTTGTGAGTAAACAAATTTGGTGTTTCTGTAAGCATCATGTGTTTGTTCCTTATAATTTTAATATATATTTATTCGTTTCATATTTAAATTATATGTTGTAAAAGGTAATAATTTTTTTTGATACAGTGTAAAAAGCAATAATTTAAATTGTAGAAAATGATCAATGGAAATGTTATATAATTATTCTCTTTGAAAGTCATTTATGTGCAAAATAATGACCAATGCTTTATTCTTTTTAAAATATAATTATTTAAATAAATAAATTATAAAATATAATTTTAAAAAACTAATAATATTATTTCTATTCATCCAACTGAAATATCCCATGCGATATAGACTAGTATTATATTAATTTTTTTTGTATTGTTTTGTTTTGGTGTTTTGTGCTAAGGAGGGTCGAACTCTCAAAGGAACGAATTACAAACGAACTCTATTATGGATAGTCACACTCACACACCTCCCGTCGTTATAGATACTAGCTGTCAAAATGGGCCCGGCTCGATGGGCCGACCTGCTTAGCCCGTAAAAAAGACTGGGTTGGACTCAAAAAAATACAGCCTAAAAGAAACTAGGCTATTTTGGCCCGGCCCGTCTGCCCTGACGGGCCAACTGGGCTCGGGTCGGACTGGCCCGGTGTATATATATATAAAATAAAAAATATTAATATACTTAAAAAAATTTAAAAAAAGGGTCACATATATTTGTAAAAAAAAAAAATAACATGAATGTTTTATTTTGTAAATAAAATTCGTTTAAAGATATATGTTTAATGAGACTATTAAGTAATTAAATCAATTATATATGAATAAAAATGTTCATTTATGTTAGAAAATATGTAAAATTTAATTTTAAATATTTAATATGATTTAAATTATTTAATTTTATATAATTTTTGGCAAAAAAATAATTAAAATAGATAAAAAGTAAAAAAAAAATTCAGGCCAAATTGGCCTAATAGCCCGATGGCCCATATAGGACTGGGCTGGGCCAGAAAAAAAGAGGCCTAAATATAAACCGAGCCAGGCTGAGCCAGGCCAGGCCAGCCCACTAAAAAAGAATGGCCCAACTGGCCGGACCGGGCTGGCCCGCTCATTTTGACAGCTCTAGATACACTCACACTCATATCGACTATCACCATTAATTAAAAAGAGAAATTGTTTTAAGTACGTAACGTACACGTTCAACTACGAGAAATTTTTACCGATATTTTGCTTCATTCGTTTTTTGGTTGTATGAATTGCTAATTTAACTGATTTTCTATTCATTCGGTGGAACCCGTCAGTTCCCGTTACGTTTTTTCCAACATTTTTGGTGTAGACTTTTAATATTTCCAAAATGTGGAAGCTGCCGAGAAAAGTTGAGAAACAGGAAACGCGTGAATGAAAGAAGACGGGACTGCGAATAATAAATGACAAATTAGAAACGAAAAATCTCGAGGCATTGATTATGTGGAATTAATAACACTCACCTTAGTAATGCATATATACTAGGGTTAGCTTAGCTTAGCTAGCTATGAGGACCGAAGAGGAGTAGATGTGAATGCCTTTGAATTTTGATGAGTGACAACTGACAACTAATTAAGGGGAACAATGTTTCTCAAATGTTTGGACTTCTGCCGTTCGAAGCACACAAGTTCAACTCAGAAACAGTATCCAACAATAATAGAAGAGCTGTGCCATCAATTTTCTCTTGCTGATATTAGAAAATCAACGAACAATTTTGATGAAAACAGAGTAATTGGACGTGGAGGATTTAGTAAAGTATATAAATGCTTGTCTGCAACATAATGATGCTTCTGATTATACAGTCGCAGTGAAGAGATTTAATGTGGAATACAGTGCAGTGTTCAAGAAAGAAATAGAGTTGCTCTGCCAGCTTCATCACCCTAATTGTGTCTCTCTTATAGGATTCTGCAACGATGAAAATGAGAAGATTATTGTGTACGAGTACATGTCCAATGACACTCTAGATCGACACCTACTAGGTGGGAAACTGTCATGGAAGAAAAGGCTAGAGATATGCATAGGAGTAGCACGCGGATTACACTACCTTCACACAGGAGCGAAACGCTCCATCTTTCACTGTATCCTCAGGGCCAGTACCATTCTTTTGGATGACAGTATGGAGCCAAAACTCGCAGGTTTTGGCTTTAGCGTACAGGGACCACGATTTAATGCAAAGCCTAAGCCGAAACAAATTAATGTAGATCATATTACTGGTAACTTTTTTTACTGTTTTCCAAATTAACTGACCACGATTTAATTCAAAGCCTAAGCCGAAACAAATTAATGGAGATCACATTATGGGTAACCTTTTTATTTTATGAGACTAATGAGTTTACTACGGTGAATTTTTGTCAGTTAACTTAGATAATACTTTCACTTACAGGTATTGTTGGCTACATGCCTATGGAGTATGTCATGGATGGCTCCGTCACAGATAAATGGGATGTTTTCTCATTTGGTTTGGTTCTACTACGAGTTGCGTGTGAAATGAATTATTTAATAATCACAATAGAAAGGGAACTTCTGGAGAAGCCTGTTGAGGAGCATATTGATCCGAATATCAAAGGAAAGATTGCACCGGAGTGTTGGCAAGTCTTTATAGACATCACTGAAAGATGCGTGAAGGATAAACCAGATGAGCGACCAGCAATGGGTGAAGTCGAGGTGGAACTTGAGTATGCTCTGTCATTGCAGGAACAAGCAGACATCACAAACACCAATGCTGATTATATCTTGTTGTCCAAAACCATTATTCCATGGGAGTAAAATGAAACAGTAATCCTACACAGAAGACAGTGATACTGAAGAAATATAGTGATTAGGTCAGCTGGTAAGCTGAAATTAATTGAGAGACTTGTACCTTTTGTTGTGAGCCCAGTTTCTAGCATTTTTTATTTTACCAGAAGCTGTCATTGTAATAATCTTGTACTGGTATAAATTTGAAAGGAATGCAGAAAACTAGATGCCTACAAACCAGTAATTATAGAACTCCCTTGCTTCAGTCTATAATTTTTTCTCTTCCTGTTTTGGACACCCTCACTTTATAACTAGACACTGATATAGAATACAATCTTATAGAAGAGCTATGATATCAATTTTCTTCTGTCAATCTTATAGAGAAACAACTAACAACTCCAGTCAAAACAGAATAACTAGGGAAGAGGAAGCTATGGTACATTCTTCTCATACTTAAAGATGCAATCAATGCCAATAGCAGATCCAACAGAAGGTAAATATTACGGACTTACACCAATTATTTTTCTTTTCTTTTTGAGTAAAGTAGGTGCAAATGTCATTTTCCATTTAATGGAAGAATTGCATTCACATCAAATCAATTTGCATTTGTGATGTAGTTTTGCTTTGTAAATCGTGTTCATGAAAAAATAATAATCTTTTGACAATTTCCTTGTTACAAATGCAGGTCGTTGGTAGTCTAGTGAGCCTCCATCCCTCTACTCATTCAGGACACATCATCTTGCTTGTAGAGAAGTATGTGGTATGGTGTTTCTGCCATTAGAAGGTTTCATCAACCTTTCTTTTTTTCCATTTCAAATATTCAATATGCTAACGAAATTTCACTCCTCTCTGCATTGGCTTGGTCTTGGGTTCTTGCATTTGATTTGGGTCAGCAAGCAATATTCTGCTACATATAGAGTCTAGTTTCTAAGTCTATCCCTTACAGTAGCAATATCTTAGATGGTAAAACTTGATCTAGGTTATTTTTGATCCGCTTTATTGGCAAACTGTGAGTGATTCTTAATGTGTAATTATCTGTGATTGAAAGGAATCATTTCTGTACACTAGCTTCACCTACCTGCTTTAGTTTGATGTATATCTTCTATCGTCACTACTTGGGTTTTGCAGGAAAAATTTACTACATCAACACCAATATTTTTGTTTAATCTTGAACTGGGCACACTGCGGTATACGTTGTACTACTTTTTCTTCTGGTTGAGTTTTCATACATGCCTAAGTGCTTAACTATTTCGTATACTTATGTTTGAAAGAGAATAATAGGGCCGATTTAGGCCATCTGGGCTTCCCAATCCCAACCAAGGATTTGTCCTACCACTTTCTTTCTCAATTCACTCCCGTGTTCTACATTAGAATCAGAGAGCATTCAAATGTGCCCCTTCTTTATTGAAATGCCTCTACATATTGATCATTTTATCAAATAATAGACATTGATCGTTTCCTTTTTCTGTTTTGAGACTGTTGCAGTAGCACCTTATATTTTCAATTACAGTGGAACTCTGTTCCTACATAGAGCTGAACAGTATGAACTTTGTGTAGTATTTGATCCATTTAGGGTCAAATGATGGCAAATACACAAGGAAGAAATTTAACAAAGTTTGACTTTCTTCTTTCCATATTTTAATGTTCAAATTAATTCGCTACATCATAATAAATTCCTAATTCCCTCTTTCATATAGTAACTTATATCAATCTCTACACAGAGATAGAGTCATATGCAGCAGGAAGCTTCATTTCTTCTCACAGAAGATATCTCATAGTTAAGACCATATTAAAAGTCTGTCCAACTTACAAACTAACCAGTTACCTCCCTTTGATGTTGAATACTCTCCATGATAAAGGGCAAGAGACAATTCTTGCGAGTGGTACTCAACCGAAATTTCTTAGTGTTATTAACTTGTTTGATGGAGTTGACTTTACATGCCATCCTTAATAGTGTAAGTTATCAACTATAAACACCTAAATTATCCAAACCACATGTAAAAAGTGTCATTAACATCCTTATATGAATGATTATTAGAAACATCACTCACTCGAGAAGAAGTAGGAAGCTAACCTTTCAAGATCTCACCCAAGAGAACAAAAAACAGAAGTCACTGCACCAAAAAACAGAATTGTAGGACCACTAAAAGAAGTAGCAGCACAAGCAAGGAGTGCATCAAAAGAAATAGCAGCAGTGCAGATAAAGAAAAAAATTCTTGTTGCATTGCCATTAAATACTCTTTAGCACCATTAAGTATGAGAAGACCTTGTATTATGTACTCCCTCTGGTCACAAATCTAAACAAAAAAGAGTCATGTATGTTGGTCTCAAATATAAGCAAATTTCAACTAATTTAGTTGAGATTATATTATAACCACAACAAAACTGAACTGCATAGAGCTTCTTTAAGAAAATGAATTTCAACTCTAGCAAAAGGAGAGTATATCATGATGCCAAGACCTTCCCATCTAACTCTTCAGACAATTCTTTCATTTGGCTGACAATTGAATGAGCTGGCTGCACCTCTATTGTCCCAGTGCCCTTACTGCTTATCAAAAAAACTTGTGTTTGGCCTAACTTTTTTTTAAACTTATTTTCTTCTTAAACGAGAAACTAGGCCAAATATATTTTATGAAAGTTCTTAAAAAAATAAGCTACTTATTTCATAAAACAAAATTTGAAAAAAATAGCTTATAATTAAGTTCGTAGGAGGAGCTTTTATCCGGCTTATACGAAGCATATTCAATCAATCCCCTCTTCGAATCTTAAAGTGACCAAAAATACCATCTTTTTTAACTTTCTACTATTTTTCCAATTTAAGTATTTCATTGGCATTCCTGTTAAATAATATATTTACGTATATTAGTTTATTTTAAATTATGTTTATTTATTGTAATATTTTAATTGGTTTTTAAATTATTTATGTTAGAAAATTAAAAAAAGATTATTTATTTTTCACTTTTTAAATATTTTTTATATAAAATAAAAGAACATTAATGTAATAAGTAAATAATATTTTACAATATTTATAATTTTTATTCTTTGAATTTAATTTAGATGCCATATTTGTTTTTTTAATTTTTAATTTATAGTTAAGTTTTTGAATTCTTAATTACAAAAATATATTTATTAAATACCTTTTCAATTATTTATTAAATACTTTTTAATATATATTAACATTATTAAATTTTGTTTAAATAAATTATTTTTTATCTTCTAAAAATATTATTGAACAATAATAATTTTTTCCAATATTTTAATTTTTGTAATTAAGACTAAAATTTATTTAATTAATGTCATATATAACAAAATATTTGTAAATCATCTTTAAAATTAATTTTGGGCAATTAAATTAATTTTTACTTTTTAAAATTAAAATTTTAAATGTATTTACTACATGAAATAAAAAAATATTGCTAAAATGAATAAATAATATAGTTAAATAAAATTTTATATTTAAAAATATTCATAATGTTTATTCTTTAAATTTAATTTAAATTTCAGATTTTTTATTTTTAATTTGTAGTTAATTTTTTATTTTAATACAAAAATATATTTATTAAATAATTTTTAGATTATTTGTTATTTACTATTTAATATATATTGACATATTTAATTCTGTTTAAATAAATTATTTTTATCTGTTAAAAATATTATTGAACAATAATACATGTTTTTTAAAATATTTTATCATTTGTAATTAATACTTTTGTAATTAGTATTATGTATAATAAAATATCTGTAAATCATATTTAAAATTAAATTTTATTAATTAAAATAGTTTTTAACACTTTTAAAATTTAAACTTTCAAACTTATATATTTTAACACTTTTATGTATTTTGTTATCATTAAAATAAATTTATGTTGATTATATATATATATATATATATATATATATATCATTCTATTGAGTGAGACAATTAGTTTTAAGTGAATTTAAAGTTTTAAATTTTTTATTAAACAACTTTTAATTTAAAAGGAGCTTTAAAATTAAAAAAATAAAAATTATCAAACGATTTTTATTTTATTTTTAAAATTCTTATTTTAAGCTGTAACTTAAGATAATTTAAAAAAAAAAATGAGTCACACATAAACTAATAATATACATTGTGTTGTTGCAAATTACATATTTGATCATAAAAATGATTATGGCATGCCAACGTAGAAGGGTCTCAGCATGCAAGTGAGGAAACTGGAGTTTGGAGTCCGACCCCCACAGCATGAAGATCGTGTCAAGGTATTTACTATACCTTTTCTACCTATCCAATTAATTGAAAACAAGTTGTTTGTTTTAATTTTTGCTAATAATGCATTTTCCAGGTCAACGTTGCTGAAGATCCCGCACAACTATATGAGATTGACAAGGACAACGAAGCTGCTGAGGAAATAGAGGTTCTACGTCAGAGACATTTTCAGATTCAATTCCGCTCGTGTCTAACGCGCGAGTTTGAAGGAAATAGAAAGTTGAACTGATAAATTGTTAAAATAAAAAGTACAAAACACATACGTATCAAAATCCTACACACTCAATTCATCAAACGGTTCAAAACCAAGGAACTTCACCGTGACGTTCCCGCTACAAAGTCAGTCAATCCGCTCCCGAAATAATGGTGCAATGCAACAGGTCTTCATCATCGTCTCACGAAACGGGAAACGCGTAAAATGAAACAAAGAGAGGACATGCTTCACAAAAGCAACGCAATTTCATCTCCTTCTCACAAAAGCAACGCAAATATATAATCACAATTAGACTGGGATAAAGAGTGGGGAGGGAGGCTGAAGACGGAGCTGGCAGAGACAGAGAGGTTCCGCGTCTACCCTAACATGCTTCACACACTGAATGACTAGCACCCAAGTTAGCTTAGCTATGAAGATTGAAGAGTAGCAAGTGACAAATAATTAAGCAGGCAGGCGGCACAAATTGGAATAATGTTTCTCAATTGTTTGGGCTTCTGCTGTTCCAATTCCAAGCACACAAGTTCATCTCGGAGACAGTATCCAACTGTAATAGAAGAGTTGTGCCATCGATTTTCTCTAGCCGATCTTAGGAAATCAACTAACAACTTTGAGCAAAACTGCCTAATTGGACTGGGAGGATTTGATAAAGTATATAAAGGTTGTCTCCAACATAATGGTGCTCCTAATTATACTGTTGCAATGAGGCGATTTAATTTGGAGAACAGTCAAGCACGGGAAAAGTTCGAGACAGCAATAGAGTTGCTCTGCCAGCTTCGTCACCCTAATATCATCTCTCTTATAGGATTCTGCGACGACGAAAATGAGAACATTCTTGTGTATGATTACTTGTCCAATGGATCTCTAGATCGACACCTAAAAGGTGGGGAACTGTCATGGAAGAAAAGGGTAGAGATATGCATAGGAGCAGCGCGTGGACTACACTACCTTCATGCAGGAGCCAAGCGCACCATCATTCACCGTAACATCAAACCTAGAACCATTCTTTTGGATCACAACATGGAGCCAAAACTTGGAGATTTCGGCATTAGCGTACAGGGAGCACGTTTTATGTCAAAGCCAAAACCAATTCAAGTGGATGCTATTGCGGGTAATTTTTTTTTTCTTTTTTAATTTTATGGGCTTACTCACTGCAATGAATTTTTGTCAGTTAAACTAAGCTAATACTTTCACTTATAGGTACTTATGGCTACATGGCTCTGGAGTATGTCATGCACGGTACCATCACAGATCGAAGTGATGTTTTCTCATTTGGTGTGGTTCTACTAGAAGTTTTGTGTGGAAGGAGGTATTATACTGTGGCAACAGAACTTCCGGAGAAGCCTGTTGAGGAGATTATTGATCTGAATATCAAAGGAAAGATTGCACCAGAGTGTTGGCAAGTCTTTATAGATATCATAATAAGATGCTTGAAGGAGGAACCAGACGAGCGACCAGCAATGGGTGAAGTGGAGGTGGAACTTGAGCATGCTCTGTCATTGCAGGAACAAGCTGATCTCACAAACACCAATGCTGATTATACCTTATTTTCCACCACAATTATTCCCACGGCAGATGAGCTTGTAGACAGTGATACTGATTACTGAATAAAGCATTGTATCCGTAGGTAATTAGGTTAGCTGAAATTAATGTTAATGTTTTGAGTCAAAACAGTCGCAGTAAGCTTTTGCGGTGATCGAGTTTGAGATAGTTACAGCTTTTGTTGTGATCCCTATTTCTAGCATTTTGATTTTACCAAAAGCTGTCATTGTAGTAATCTTGTACTAGTATAAATCTGAATAGAATGCAGGAAATCGCATGCCAACAAACCAGTAATGATACAACTCCCTTGTCTATAATTTTTGCTCTTCATCTTTTGGACATCCTCACTTTATAAATGCGCGCTATATAAAACACAATCGTATAAAAGAGTATGTTATCAATTTCCTACTGGCAACCTTAGAGATAACTAACAACTTCAATCAAAACAGAATCATGGTTGTCAAACTCTCGAGTTAACTCTTAAACTCTTACGATTCTGGGTAGACAAAACGAGTTAACTTGCTATTAAACTCTTTTTTGGGTAAACTCGGATAAACTCTTTAAACTCATGTAAACTCGAATAAACTCTCGAGTCAAGAAGCGAGTTAACGAGTTTGAAATTAAATGTAATTTTTGTCCTCCATTGACTTCACAATGACAATGTTTTACCAGAGATCAAATGATATGAAGAAATTAACTCTTTTTTAAATGTTTTCACTCTAATAACTTATGTTTTTAATGAATTTATATATGATTTAGTCATTTATGTAGTTTGATCTTATTTAGTATTAATGTATTATCACACTTTAATATTGTAATTTGCTATTTTGCCTTATTATGAAGTTAAAATGTTGAACTATTTTTGTATTAAGAGTATTTTGTTTACTGTATATTTTGTTAATAGGTTTTTTAATATTATTTTTATATTATGTAAACTCTAACGAGTTTACTAGTCAACTCTACGAGTCAAGTTTACGAAAGCTCCATAAGTTTACGTAGACTCTCGAGTTTGACAACCTTAAACAGAATAATAGGAAGAAGAAGCTTTGGTACACTCTTCTCATAATTAATGATGCAGTCAATGGTAATAGATCTAACAGAAGGTACATGGTACGCCAATTATTTTTCTTCTCTTTTTGAGTAAAGTAGGCGCAAATGTTATTTTTATCCTAAGGCAGTGGCTTAAAGTCTGACTGCACCTTCTATCACCCCATTTCCATAACTTAAACTTTTTATATTAGTTTAATACATTGTCTTTTCTGTAATACTACCCTAGTCGAAAGTCCTTAAAAAGACCAAAATCTGGAAGCTGCCGAACCTACTTCTCAGACTCAAGGAAAAGCGCAAATGAAAGAAGACGAGATCGCCAAAATTTCAATTGCAATAAGAAGGAAAGAAGGCTCTCGCGCCTTATTTTTTCTTTGGTGAGATTAACCCCACCCCATCTTATTAATCGAGAACTGGAGGACAGTCAAAAACTACTGAGAAGGAGGATAGCACTGGAGAAGTAGATAGACTACAGCGTCAAAGCAGAAAATTTTGAAGCTCTGTTTCAGCCTTCTTCTTCACGTCCTTATGTGATTTGTGAGATTTCTCTATTCTTTATTTCTAAGATTTGGTATTTGATGAGTGTCTGTGTTTGCTCATTATTATTTTATCAGTTTTGCATAGCTTATAACATCACAATTGGCCTCTACTTATTATAGCCAAAAAAATAAAAGCCCTACATCGTAATTTTCTAACTTTTCCTCAATTATCACGAGTGCATAATGAAGCAAAATGGAAGACAAATGGGAATTTATGGTAAGAAACTTTTAAGTATTGGAGAATTTGTATTTCGCACAATCCAATCCCTTAGTTGATTTCACATTCTCACTACATATCAGGTCATTGGCCGGAAACAGAAGACAAACAGAGAATTTTGACTTCATTTCTAGAAGAATTCCTCAATCTTTTAATAGTACGAAAGATTGCAAATACAGTTTGGCCACAAGCCATTGAAGTGTAATATATTCACTACATAATAATTCATAAGCTTGGACATTGCATAAACTTCATTCTTTCAAGCGCAATACAAATTTGTATAGTCGTATGAAAGTGTCTGCAAGGGTTTCATAATTTTCATTTCTTTTCCATTGGTTTTTTGAAGTTTATTATGAGCAATTCTTCTTCAAATTGTGAGCCTTTGATCAAAAAATTTCCCCACAACTCTCCAAATGTCATGCATCTGAAAACTGGAGGAGATTTTTGACTTATCATCAGAGGCTTTGCAGGTTCTATAAGAGATTCTTTTGTTGGGTTAATGAAATAAGCAACACTCTGTCTCGCACTGCTTGAATTTGTGATAACCCAGTGTTCACACTAATGAGTCTTCCATTGCTAATGATCAATACATATCCATCATGGAAAGTTGAACGTTGTCATGCAAAACCTTATCATGAAGGTTAGCTACAAGCAATCAAATTAATTCTCCACAAGATACAGTACAAGTATACGAATTTTAGTAAATTAATCCATCTATAATTGTTCGATAAAAACTACAGTTCTTTATATGAATCTATAGCAAGAAAAATTAAAAATATAATACAGTAAGCCAGAAAAAAGAGTGATGTAAATAATAATAATAATAATAATCTACCTTGGGCTGAGATATCAGGCCCAAAAATTTGGAAGGTTAAAATTTCTGCACACCCCAAAAATATCATTTGACGAAAACGTATTTTTGCTATGTATTGTATATAATAGAAATATATTTCCGTTGTGTTAGGGGGTGTGTTTTCCATACACAACGAAAAACACATTTTTGTTGTGTATCAAAGTTTGATACATAGCAGAAACTCGTTTCGTTGTGTTAATTTTTCAAAAAAACTAATTAAAATATTAATATTAATTAATTACGATAAGTTATCATTTTTAAGAGTAATCAAAATAATTATGATACAAATTTGTCTTTTTTAATAATGATCAGATTAATTATAATACAATTTTAAAAAATATACGATATAAATTATCATTTTTAATAAGAATCGAGTTAATTATAATGTAAATCACTTTTTAATAGTAATCGAATTAATTATAATGCAAATTACCATTTTTAATAGTATCATAAATTACATCATAATTAATTCGATTACTATTAAAAAGGATAATTTGCATCACAATTAATTTGATTCTTATTAAAAATAGTAACTTGTATCATACATTTTTTAAAATTATATCATAATTAATTTGATTACTATTAAAAAGAAAAAATTGTATCGTAATTGTTTTGATTACTCTTAAAAATGGTAACTTATCATAATTAATTAATATTTTAATTAATTTTTTAAAAAATTAACACAACAAAATAAGTTTCCTCTATGTATCAAACTTTGATACACAACAAAAACACATTTCTATTGTGTATGAAAGACGCACCCCCTAACATAACAAAAATGTGTTTCTATTATGCGCAATACATAGCGAAAATACGTTTTCGTCAAAAGATATTTTTGGGGTGCGTAGAAATTTTAACCATCCCAAATTTTTGGGCCTGATATCTCAACCCAAGGTAGATAGATTATGAACCTGAAAAGACTCAACATGTCGTACTTGCTTGATAAATATACAAATTTTAGAGGACTAAAATAAAAAAATACAAATTTTGAAAGTTTTTTAAGAAAAAAATAAATGAAAATGTCAATGCACAAAAATGGTTATTATATAAATCTTGAAGGGCCAAAACGGTCCCTTTATTCTCCCATCTTCTAAAGGATTAGATTCGTTTAAAGCAAATAGGTGTATTTTATATAATAAACTGCATTTATAATTTTTGATTAAAAAATCAACGGTTCAGAATTGTGATAATATATATATATATATATATATATATATATATATATATATATATATATATAAAGATAATCTAAAGTTAATTACAATTCTAACCGTTAATTTTCTTATTAATAATTATTATTGTATTTTATCCTCAGTGTATTTCCTTCACTTTAGAAGAGTTACATCTCACACCAAAACCAAACTATATATGGAATGAGTCCTTCACAAATATCAAAACAACTTGAAAGTACCTATTTATTTCTATTTGTATTTTTTGTTTTCATTTCTTGTTTTCACTTTTTAATTATAAAACTTCACCTTGTTTTTAAACTGTTTTTTATTTATAAAAATTTGTACAGAAAACAGATAAAACAAAAAAAAAGGAAGAAGAAAAAACATAATAGTGAAACAAAATAAAAGGAAACATTAGAGAGAGGGAGACCTGCTGCTGACACCGAATGTGCAGGGTGTAGGAAAATTGAATCGGGATGCAAATTAACTATGTGAAGACCTTGTATAATGTACCAAAACTTCCTCTTTCTATTGATCTATCCTCCTTATTAAAGTTGTCAGTTATTTTTCTAATATTGGACACAAAATATTGAAGACAATAGCTCTTCTGTGTGGTTGTCTTCTACATCAGTTTCTTGTAAAGTTTGGAGTCCAGGATAAACACAAGAGGAAGAGTAAGAATAATAGGCTCAAGCAAGAATTCCTTCACTGCTAACAATGACAGCTTTAGATACAATCAAAATGCTAAAAACAAGGATCACTACAAAAGCTAGAGATTTCTGGACTAAACATACCTACCACCCAAAAAAAAAAAAAAAGTATACAGTGACTACTTTGTTTGTCACAAAAATGCTAAAACCCTTGATTTGAGATCACCAAATCACCTAGGAAACATGTCTTCTATGTTACTAACTCACTGTCTTCTGTTAGTAATGGTATTTGATTATAAGGTATAATTATGATATCTCTGCTTCTTGGTGCATGCTAAAATTCAAATTCTGGTCCTAACTTAATAATGGTTTTGGACAATAAGGTATAATCACCGTCGATGTTTGTGATATCTGCTTGCTCCTACAACGATAGAGCATGCTCAAGTTCCACTTCTACTTCACCCATAATTGGCCGCTCATCTGGTTCATACTCCAAGCATCTTACCATGATATCTATGAAGACTTCCCAACACTCTGGTGCAATCTTTCCTTTGATATAGGGATCAACATTATCCTCTACAAGGGTGGGCCATCCCAAATAGATTGCTTGCTTTAACTCTCCACATACAACTTCTAGTAGAACTATACCAAATGAGTAAACATCACATTTATCTGTCACGGTACCATGTTTGCCATACTCTGGAGTCATGTAGGCAAATGTACCTATAAGTGAAAGATCAGCTTACTTAACTGATTAAACTCTTTGAAATAAGTCTACAAAATAAAAATTCACCTGCAATGATGTCTACTTGAATTGGTTTTGACTTCGACATGAAACGTGGTCCCTTTAAGGAAAAGCCAAAATTTGAGAGTTTTGGCATCATGTTGCCATCCAAAAGAATATTACTGGGTTTGAGGTCATAGTAAAAGATGGAGCGCTTGGCAGTGTGAAGGTAGTGTAGTCTATGTGATACTCCTATGTAGATCTCCAACCTTTTGTTCCATGACAGTGCTTCCATATCACCACCTTGTAAGTACCTATCCAGAGAACCATTGGACATGTACTCATACACAAGAATCTTCTCATCTTTGTCGTCATAAAATCCCACTAGATAGACCAAATTAGGGTGCCGAAGCTAGCATAACAACTCAATTTCATTGTTGAACTCAAGGATTGCTTGGCGGGATTTCCCATACATCCGCTTTAAAGCAATGGCATAATCAGTAATACCATTATGTTCAAGACAACCTTTGTATACTCTACTTCAACCAATGCCAATTCTTCGTCTGTAGTCGAAATTGTTGGTTGATGTTCCAAGATCATCCAGAGAAAATTCGTGGCACAACTCTTCTATTACCATTGGATAGTGTTTCCTAGATGAAGTTGTGTGCCTGGATTGATAGAAGCCCAAATATTTGAGAAGTTTGCCCAAAAATTTGATAACTATTATTCCCATTTTTCACTTCTGCTTGGTTCTCAAGCAAGCATGATAAAGATTATGCTGTTTGCGTCTTTAATCTTATGTTGGATGCCTCATGAACATGAATTCCCCATCTTTGGAAACCAAAATAAAAGCAAACAAAATTATACCTTACCACAGAAGTAAAGGGAGTGAGTTATACAGTTGAAGAAAAAGATGACAAGGTCCGCATTTCCCTGTTCTCTCTTTAAGTTGTATACTTGCAATAACTAATAGCTATAAACATTAAGCACGACAATGTAGAAGTTGTTACAATTAAATAGAGCATTTTCACCGTTTGTTAGCTTCTAACTGAGAAGGTTTTATGGGAATTATAGTTTTAAATTTATACATTAAATGCAAGTATGTCAATTAACTCATCATCTTGGGCTTAAAAGAACAGAACAAATAATCACCTATTGCTTTAGGTAAGCGATCATGTAAAACAAATGCAAATTGATTTGATGTGGCTGCAGTCCTTGCCGAAGTGCTGTGGTTGTTCTCATTTGTCTCCCGTTTTGCTTCAGCATGCATTTATGTGATAATTGAGGAAAAGTTAGAAAATTAATATGTAGAGTTCCTTTTTTGCTATAATTAGTGTGCAGATTGTTATGTTATAAGCAATGCAAAACTTATATAAAATGATAATGAGCAAATACAAATACTCATCAAAAGGATCCATTAAAAGGAGGTTACCAAATCATTGTAATAAAGAATAGAGAAATCTCACAAATCACATAAGGACGTGAAGAAGGCTGAAACAAACTTCAAATTTTCTATCTTCTTCTCCACTGCTATCCCCCTTCTCAGTAATTTCCTTCAGTGCTGGATTAATAAGGTGGGGTTAGTCCCACCAAAAAAAAAAGGAAGGCGCCAGAGTCTTCTTTCCTTCTTATTGTAATTGAAATTTCCCGATCATGTGTTCTTTCGTTTGTGCTTTTCCTTGAGTCTGAGAAGTAAATTCAACAGCTTCCGGAGTCTGGTCTTTTTAGGGTCTTTCGACCAAGGTAATATTAAAGAAAAAACAATGTATTAAATTAATATAAAAAAGAAAAAGTCATGGAAATGGGTGGTGTGGTGATATCAGGCGCAGTCAGACTTTAAGCCACTGCCTTAGCCCTCAGGGGAAAAGGAAATGACATTTGCATCTTCATTATTCAAAAAGAAAAGAAAAATAATTAGTGTAACATCTAACTTTCGTTGGATCTGGTATTACCATTGATTGCATCATTAATTATGAGAAGAGTGTACCAAAGCTTCCTCTTCCTATTATTCTGTTTTGATTGAAGTTGTTAGTTGTTTCTCTATTATACGATTGTGTTATATTTCATTACTGGTGTGTTAGTATCCGATTTCCTGCATTCATTTCAAATTTATACTAGCACAACATTATTACAATGGCAGTTTCTATTAAAATCAAAAGGCCATAAAATGGGATCACAATAAAAGCTACAAGTATCTCAATTAAACTAGATAATCACAAAAGCTTACTGTGACTGTTTTGACTCAAAACACTAACCTTAATTTCAACCGACCTAATCACCTGCATTTCTTCAGTATCATTGTCTTCTGTGTTGGATCACAGTTTCAGTCCTAGGAAATCAACCAACAACTTTGATGAAAACAGAGTAATGGTGGTGGAAAATAAGGTATAATCACCGTTGGTGTTCTTGCAACGACAAAGCATCTGGTTCGAACTTCAAGCATCTTTCGGTGATAACCTTTATATACTTCAATACCAAGCCAAGTCCTCCAGGTCCAATTAGTCTGTTTTGATCAAAGTTGCTGGTTGATTTCTTAGGATCGGCCATAGAAATTTGGTGGCACAGCTCTTGTATTAATGTTGGATACTGTCTCTGAGATAAACTTGTGTGCTTGGAACGGCAGAAGCCCAAGCATTTGAGAACCATGGTTCCAATTTGTGACGCGTGCCTGCTTAATTGCTTATCACTTACCAAAAACATTCACCATTGCTACTTTTCAATCTTCATAGCTCACCTGCTTGCTTGTCATTCGGTGTGTGAAGCATGTTAGGGTTGGGGTTTACCGCAATTGAGATCGGCTGTAGTTGAAAATGTTTCATTACGTAATAAAATAAACTTAAAAGCTAAAATTTATTAAAAATGAATGTTGAAACTCATATATGCAAGAATTAAATTTTCTGTTTTCATTTTATGTCTCATTTTCTATTTCTACAATTAGAAATTTGAGAGGGGGGGGGGCGAGGGAGGGGAATAACAATGGAGATAGTGTATTAATTTTTAAGAGTGTGCTAGTTTTTAATTAGGTGTCATTTCTTATTTAAAAGGATAAAAACTAAGGACAAGTGCTTGAATATATACGTCTATATTATAAGCGAGAAGGACTAGTAATACATTTTTTAACATATTTTTTTCAAGACATTTTTTCTCTCATTAGTCAAAATTTATTAAAAATTACAAAATTATGAGTGAGGTGTATTAAATAATAATGGGGCTTATACAATTTTTTATTTTCAACAAATTTCAGTTGATCATAAAAAGTGTGTTAGAAAATACGTTACTAGCATTTCTCATTATATATATACAATTTAGAAAGTGGGACTTTTACTCTCTTCACTCTTTCAATTACACATTTTTAATATTCTTTTATTCTCTCCTTTGCATTTCATATATTACCCCTGCAATTAGTCACAAAAAAAAAAGCAATCATCTCAAACAATCTCATTCTTTTATCTTTACCTATATGCTTATTTTCTTAACTTTTTATCCCTTTCAAACTACTTTTTTTTATTTTTATTTCTAAATTGAATTTTAGTAGTTGTTTTTAAAAAGATTGTCAATAATTAAAATAATCTTATAACACAATTGTTCATTGTAAATCTAAAATATAATTTATATATTTAAATACATTTATTGTGAATTTTAATTATAATATCATTTATATATTAAAAATAATTATTAAAAGTATGTTTGGCAAGCATTTTTAACTAGCTTTTAGATTTATTTTTTTAACTGCCTAAAATGCTTGTTTGACTATATTAATAGTATTTGAGAAAAGAGTTCTTTTTAGTAGCTTTGTAGGGTTTCCTCATACACAATTTCAAGTAGCGTTTTAGCTTGTAACTTTTAATTTCTTATATTTTATTCTCTTTATATCCTTAAAATATTTGTTAAATTTACTTTCTTTTTTACCCTTTTATATAAGGTAGAGTTTTATTATTCCTTTTTGGTTTCTCTACTTTCACTCATTTGGAGTTCGACGTTGTGACCCATCGATTAATTGGCACCCTTCTTCTCACTCATCCTCTTTTTTTGTTGCTCAAGGTAATGCTATTTTTTAACCTACTAAGGTTGACCCAGCAGTGGAGGGTTTGGGTCAGGGATGGATCCAAGCGGGGGCAAGCGGGGGCCTTGGTCCCCTACCCTTTCACTTCTTAAGAACTATATATGTTATGTCTTGAGATTAATTCTTTATGTTTCAATTGTTATAATTGAGATATCATTTTTAACTATAAAATGATGAAAAAAAGACTTAAAAAGAACAATATTTACAACTTAAATAATAATATAATGTATTGAATTATTATAATTTAATGCTTATTTAATATTTATTATTATTATTATTATTATTCTGGGGCCCCTGTAATAGGTTTTTGGATCTGTCCCTGGTTTGGGTAGTATAGGATCTTAGGTTTTAATCATATTGTTGCCGTTATACGCACAAAAAAAGGTAATGCTATTTTTTATTCTTCCTCATTTGATTTATTGTTCTTTCTCGTACATTCGCAATACAATGCTATTGAAATTGATGCAACTTTGCCATGCACTAGCTTTTTCCTTTGGATCATAACATAATGACAGTATGGAGTCTATTTAATTGTATGTTATATTTATTTGTTTTAAATTTGGTTAAGAATATTTTAAAATATAATATAAGATTAATAATAGAATGCATAATATGAAAAAAAAATATAATTAAAATAATTGATCTTTAAATAAAAAGTTATAAAAGTCCAAATTTAATTAAAAGAACTAAAATTATAATTAGCCAAAAATATATTTTTGTTCATAAAATAAAATTAAAATTTATATAAAAATATCATATAAACATATCCATTTATGTCATTTTATGTTTATCAGCTAATTCAACAAACAATGTTATTAAAGACATATAATTCAACAAGTTATCTTACTAGCTTTCAGTTAACAACTTTAAGCCACCGGCTAATTTTTTCTTTTTGAGTTGGGTAAGACTAATATGGGTGAAAAAAATTCTTCTTTTGAGTATTTATGTAATTGTATATTCAAGGCTTGAACTCAAAATTACTTGTTAAACTAAAATAACCCTGTATAGTTGATCCAAATACTCGGTGGTACCTTATTATAAATTTTAATTATATAAAAATAAACATTTATCTTGTGCAATACATGAGTAAATCATCATTTTAGTCTTCAAAATTATACTGTGATGTCAATTTAGTCCCAATAATTATTAAAATATCAAATTAGTCCTTAAAATTGTAAAATGTTAGTTAAATTAATCCTTTTCTTAACCTTAATTAATTAACAGTGTCAAATATATTGACATTAATGTCATCTGGCTTCCACATATCAGTGACTAAAATGATATTTCGAATTTAAGGCTTCCACATAGGGACTAAAATGAGAGTTAGGTCTTTTAGTTGACCTTGAAACCACAACTCATAAACCAAGACTTAAGTTGATCCTTGTAGTGGAGGTGGTATATCTTCTTGAATTTGGATTGACCTTGTGACCCAAATACCGCCTCAGATTTGGGCCAAGCTTGGGAACCCAAAGGACTCTCCTATTCTCACATCCTGTTTTACTATTTTCACCTTTTTCTTTTTCAAAAACCTATAAAAATACATTTCTATCCGTATTCCTTCCCCTCCCTTCCCACATTTAAAATATTTCTCACACCCTCTCCTTTCCACTCTCGTCGACGCACCCATTCCCCTCCCCACACCCAACCAATTTCTTTCCCTCACTTTCAACCCCCAGCCCCCTCTTCGTCACTAGAGCGTCTTATTTCTTCACTAGAATTTCATCGAAAAGCCATATTCGTCTTCCCGTTCACGTTCGTCTTGACCTATAAGTTGAATTTTTTTTTTTAATTTTTAGATTTAACAAAATCGCGATTCTGTTATGTCTCTTCACTAGATACATAACGGAATCACAATTTTGTTATGTATCATTACACAATACTCAACGAAATCATGATTCTGTTATGTATTGTGTGAATTTTAAATTAAATTTTTATTTTAATTATTTATATAAATTTAATAATTTCAATTATTTGTTTTTTAAATAGTTTTTTATTTTAATGAATTAAATAATTTAAGTTATTTGTTTTTAAATTAATTTTTATTTAATTATTTATATAATTTTATAAATTATTTTTTGAAATAGTTTTTATTTTAATGAATTAAATAATTTAAGTTATTTATTTTTAAATTAAATTTTTATTTTAATTATTTATATGAATTTAATAATTTAAATTATTTGTTTTTGATAATATAACTAATTTAATAATTAAATTAATTATTTTTAGAATATTTCTAATTGATAATATTGATTAGATTTGACTATTAATTAACTATTAAATGGTTACTACTATTTCAAGTTTATTATGCTACACATGCGGTTTGGTGCCTCTCGTCCTAGACAAGGCCCTCTGCGAATTATGATGCACCTAGCACATCTAGGCATCGATTGCCAACTACATCTGCACAGTGGGCTAGAAAGGCTATAACAGCTATGGAGCAGTGCAGACAGCAACAGCAGCATTAGGAGAAAGTACATGATGATGTACCTGAGCCAAAGCCAAGGCTAAAGCCTGAGGTACAGGAGGCAGAGAAGCCTGAGGTTGATTTGGTTCATCTCATTGTTGAACCTCCATTTCCTGGAGGTCCTATAGACCTGTTATGACACCCACTATAATAAGACATACATTCATTTTATTTTATTATTTCTTAATCCGTTTGTTAGAACGTCGGCTTGATTTAAAACTTATACGTACTTATTTTTTGCAAACGTTTAGTAATTCCAAGAGACATTATATAAAGAACCATGATCA
Organism: Spatholobus suberectus; assembly: GCA_004329165.1. NCBI lineage: Eukaryota > Viridiplantae > Streptophyta > Magnoliopsida > Fabales > Fabaceae > Spatholobus > Spatholobus suberectus. The sequence continues at coordinate 6,084,085 of CM014731.1, forward strand.
TGAAATAGTCGTCAAGTCTTACATACAAAATCAGAGTACATATATAAGGAATACATCAGCAAATACAATAAAAGTACATCCTAGATACTCGCCTGTAACTGTACAACAAAATGATCTATGTCAGAGCAGTATAAGTATAGACTAAGCTATCCCATCCTATAGAATCTACAAAAGTTACACGTATAATCGCCATCATTGCAAGTCCTTAGAGCCCATCTGCTCGTACCACGAACATATATTAAAAGAAACAGAAAAGAAAGGAGTGAGGTTTTTATAAAAGCCTCATTTATTTTCTTAATAGTCTACAAACAATAAATTAAACAACCAATTGGGAAAATCCTAAGGTCTGACCTACGTTATTACAACTCAATCTCAACCTTTACCAGACATATGGATCCATACCTATCTCTGATGATTTCCTTTAACCATCAGGAATCACTAGGAAGTGATTGGGGGTTCATATAATCCCTCACAAGGTACAGACATCCATGTCGTAATCATTATTCTCGAGGAAAGGGCCACACACCCATCAGGGATATACACTCCACCAATCATGGTGATGTTGAGCAGGCGTCAGGGTTACCAAGTCGGTTTACGTGATTTATCTCGGCTCAGGGCGCTAACTTGACCATTGGGACATTCACAACTCAGTACCTTTACCCTTAAGACCCCAACAATGGTCTCTATCTTTCATCCCGCAATGTACCAACTGTTACTTCCTAAACACAGGAACTCATGCTTCTCAGTATGGTCCTAACTCAACTAGGGGTTTTCTATGACTTTGTTTCTAAGTTTTCAGGCATACTCTCTGGGTAATCCAGCAAAGGTTCAGAATCACTCTTCACAGAGATATTCATCCATCATTCATAATAACTTAGAAACAATTCATAATAACTTAGAAACAAATCAACTAGGAAATATAGCAAAAAAATGTCACCACTTAAAGTTGCATACAAAAATTCATTTTCACATATACATACTAAATAAGTTTTCAATTTAATTTCTTTGATTTATCCTTATCCGTTTCTAATTTTTTAATTTAGACTATTTTAAAGGAAAGGTTCTTAATCCATAACTATAGTTTAAAAATTAAAGTTTGAGAGAATTGCTAATTAAAACGTGTGCTTTATTTACAAGTGTTGGCATTTTATTCTATTTGACAAAAACATTTACTAGAAAGGCTTAGTTGAACAAAATTTCCATTTCTTAGCCATAAGTTAACAAAAGATTAGATGTCAAAACCACTTAATTCATAATAAAACTTTTATTTCTAAAAACTTTCACTAGTTGGACTAGAAGCCCATTTTAATTCAATTGGATCAAAATTTTGTTTCTTAAATTAGTTTCATAAAAGATAAAGGAAAAACTTTTCTTCAAATTTTTCTACTAATTCTGATATTCATTTTTTTTTAAGTTGAACCAAATTAAGTAATTGTCAAAATACTTAAATTAATAAAGGAATTCATTTTCCTTAATCTATTTAAAAGGGGCCACGAGCCTTTTATGTAAAATAACAAAAAAAAAACTTTTTCATTTTCTCACTTTGAAATTTTGGACATTTCATAAAAATTAAAATTTCAACTTTTGTAGAAATTTAATCTTTCTTCTACTATTTTCATCTCACATTAATTTTTGTTTGTTTCCTCTTTCTAAATTCTTTTGAATACAAGACTTTAAATGAACAAAAAGGAAATAGCAATAACTTAAATGGCAAAAATATAAATGACAAGAAATTAAAATGGACAATAATGTAAATAGCATAAATATAAATGACAATGGAATGTAAAAAGCTAAGGGTTTGGAGGGAAAAACCACTCCAAAATCGTCTACATAAAAGAAATTAAATGAAAAGTAAAAAGCTAAGGGTTTTGGGGGAAAAACGACTCCAAAACCATCTACATAAAAGCAATTAAATGGAAAGTAAAAAGCTAAGGGTTTTGGGGGAAAAATCCACTCCAAAACCATCTACATAAATAAAAATAATAACAAGAGCAAGAAAATAAATAACATCAAATTAAATGTCATTAAAGTAAAACAAGAAATTAAAATGAAAAAGAAAATAAATAATTACTTATACATATAGATAGTAATAGGATTAGTATAATAATATGGGTTTAAGGGATAACCCAACACACACACCCATAAAGAAAACAAAAATTAGAGGCTTAAACCTCACTCTGCCTTTACCTCAAATAAGTAGCTTGTTAGTGAAATATGGAAGAGGAAAGGAGGTATTTAAGTATAGGAACTAAACTTAAGCTTGGAACACTTTAATGGTGGAAGAAAAAAAAATTAAGACTTGGAGAGTGGAGAGAAGGAGGACATCTAGATTTCCAGCAGAGAAGGGTCTGGAAATTGGAGAAGAAAGTGTGAGAATTGAAGTGTAGTAGGAGGGGTATTTATAGGAGAAAAATTAGTATAGTTTTGATTTAATTTTTTTTACATAAAACCCATTAAAATAAATAAAAATTTACTCTCCTAACCACCAATTCAAAATAGATTTGAAAATGGAACCATAAGGGAGAAAATAAGAGCTGAAATTGTTGACTTTTAATTTAACATGTGTATGTAATGGTAAAAGGTAATAAAATAATGGTTTATGGTAAATAATTGGTTTGAATTTTTGGATCAGTTTTAACCCAATCTAACCACACCATGTGTGAATACCCAATTTTGTCCACCCTTTTATTTCTATTTCATTTTATTTAAATTTCTTTTTTTGCCTGGTTATTTCAAATTATTTGCTTCTTTTCTTAAATTCTTTTAAATCCAAATTTCTTTTTGTCCAAGTTCTTTTCTGAAAGCCCAAAATCAGTGTGAGATTGGGCTGCCACAAGCCCAAAATTCACTTTCTGTTTGCTCTTAAAAAAAATTATTAATAAAATAAATAAAAGTAACAAACAGATCAAAGAAAACAAGGGGGGGAGGGTCACGATCATCCACGTTCAGAATGCTACAAAGCATCCTTTCTCCTTGTTTGTTGTTTTTTGCCATTTTTGTGGAGGCACCTCAGCTTTGCCCTACCAACCCTGCAGCCACCTAACACCCTGAGTTTGTCCCTTGTAAATTTTGTCTCTTGTCCTTGCAAGATGACAGTGAAGCAACATTCAAGGAAGGAGGGGGACTAGGATAAATAGAGGAACATAGGCTAAGAAAGGGGGAGACACTGAGGAATTACACACCGAGATGCTCACACTGTGAGTGAGAGAACTTACCCAGCACAAATTCCCCAATTTTCATCTCTTCATCCTCTCATCCTTCTGAGTTTTCAATCAGAACTTGGAAGCTTACTCTTATACAGGTAACCCTCTTAGCTCGTAATACTATTTTAAAGCTCTATTTGTTATTCTTTTGTTGTCTTCTATTTTGTGCCTTGTCTCTTAAATGTCCTGTTTAATTAACAAAATAAAAAAAAAATGAGTAAGAAAAGGAAAAGAAGAACAGAATCAGTAGCGAAAACGCAAGTACCACAATCTCACTGGCTACTGAACTAAGCCAACACTAAAAAAAAAAGGAGAAGCCGCGTTGCCGTCGCGACCCCAGAAGTGTGTCGCCTCGCACTACCACAACCCAACTAAAGCCGCACGCACTTACGCTTTTGTGCCTCCGATCCATGACAGCGTTTCGTCATGACGCCGAGTGGACATCCACTACCAACCCGCTTTCACCTTTTCTCCCTTCCTATCCCCCGCATGAGTTGCTAGCTATTTTGACCGTGCATTCTCGACTTAATTTCAAGATCCTTCTAGAACTTGTGTTGTGCTTTTCTTTTTTCGTGGGGCTTGACGATTTGAATGAGGAAATACGGTTTTAATGATTTTAAGTGTTGAACAAGCTTAAGTGGATAGCATGGATCCGGGTCCATTTGTTTGATATGGCCTGGGAACATTTTTATAATTTTTGGGCCTATAGGTTATTCAGCTTCTTTGACACTAATTGTGAGACAAAAAAAAAATTAAAAATAAAGAATAATGATGGGTACTCCAAATAAATGAATCATTGTGTACGTTCATTTTCATTGCAGCTAATTCATTCTTCTGCTAGTTCCCCTTCGTCTTTATTACTTTATATGCTTTAGTTGAACTTAAAAAATAAAAATGAATGAATGACAATAATTTGGTGAGAATGAAACCTTTATGCAGGTTTAATTCTTTAGTAATGATTTACGTACTAATGGTTTATCAAAAGTCAAATAATTTCGTATTTTTTTTTATGAAGCATCTCAAATTATTTATTTAATCAATATAACTTATTACTACATTTAAATAAAATTTTAGTCTTATAATATAGGCTTAGTAGTAACCATTTTGGATGCACTTCCCGTTTGGGTATTACAAAAGCTTTAAAAGATCTCATGATAACCATTTTGGATGCACTTCCTATTTGGTTATTGTAAAAATCTTTTAAAATAAAATAAAAAAAAATAAAAATAAACATTTAAATAAATTTTAGTCTTATGATAAAGGTTTAGTAATAACCATTTTGGATTCACTTCCTGTTTGGGTATTACAAAGGCCTTAAAAGGTGTACCGATAACTATTTTGGATGCACTTCCTGCTTGGTTATCGCGAAAGCCTTTTAGAAAACCAAAAATCAAAAATAAAAAAAAAAAGATCAACACACAAACTTTTTCTACCCAAAGAATTACGTGAGTCTGATTCTTCATTGCACCTAGAGATACGTAGGAGCAGCATACCTCTCCTTTCGATCTCAAAAATAATAAAAATTTAATCATTTCAAGATAAAAAAAAAAAAAAACAAAACAAAGTTTCCTTGATAAATAAATAAGCAAATAAAACACCAAAAAATGTTTTAATTTCTTAGGGGTAAAATAAATAATTTTAAAGTTATATTAATCGTGCACATTTAATTAGGGGTAATCGTCTTTATAACGAACGTTGTAGGGTGCTAACACCTTCACTATACATAATTGACTCCCAAACGCAAAATTTGGTTTCGAAGATCATTTTCTTTTTAAAGGTTTTTTCAATGTTTTCCTAAATGGCGACTTCATGTTTTTAAATATATTTTTCGCTATCACACCGTGACCCCGGTTGCGACACCATGCTTTCACACATATTTTTGTGAGTCTAAAATTTATTTTTTTTTCGGAATTTTCTCATATATATATTATTTATAATAAATTTTTCACTAAAAAGGGCATTTATTAAGCTAAAAAATCAAGTTTTATTCAAATAAATATGTTTTTTCGGTTTTTCACTATTTTCCCCTTAAAATACAATTTTCATAATTAAAATATATTAAATATAAATTTTTAAAAATATTTTGAGGTCAAAAAGTCTCTGGTTTACTTCCGTAGTCAACCAATGGTATTTTGGTCATTTCACAAAAACTGTCTCAATAAATTCTTAAAAAATTTCTAAAATTATTATTAATTATTCTAAGCACATATATTACTTAAAAATAAATTTTAGACATTTTTAACTATTTTTATCTATTTTCTCAATTATCTAGTCCTTATAGGGGCAAAACGGTTATTTTACCCCTTATCGGGCTCTAGCCTGGAAAAATTATTAAAAACCTAAACTAACTACTATTTCCTAATACGAACGTAACTGTGGGATCATACTCATAAGATTCCTATCCGGTTCTCCATAGATAATTATAGAATAATTAGAAAAAGCATATTAGTAAGTAAAAGTGAGTGTGTTACACTTGTCACTGCTTAGGTCCCATAAGGACCATGTTGTAGAACATAATTGGCGTGGCCAGCCCTAGCGTGAGATGAGGCTGATCAACCACAGAGGTAAGGTACTACCGATGCCGACGAACCCGTAGGTGGCGGAACTCATGCAGACTTCGAGTCTCGCCCCATTGATAAAAGCACGGTATGTTGCTGTCAACAAGGGCATGGTATGTGCCTTTGTTGAGCGATGGCATAAGGACACCAGCTCTTTCCATCTACTTGTAAGAGAGATGACCATCACCCTAAATGATGTGTCATGTCTCTTGCACTTGCCTATTACAGGCAAGGTGTGCGACAACGACGATTACTGCCGCGATGAAGCCATCGGGTTATTGATGAGCGAGCTAGGCACTATGCATGCTGACACATACATTGCAACGGCGAAAGGAGCTCGCGTGGAGTTATCCTGACTCAGGGACACATGTCGCACATGCGTCACAGTTGGGGAGACGACGTTGGTTGCGGGAACATATCTCCTACATCTTGTCAACAGTACGATATTCGTCGACAAGAGCTATAAGCATGTCTAGGTTTGCTATCTGGACCTCTTCCACAAATTGCAAGCATGCGCAAGATATTCTTAAGGTTCAGTTGCGCTGGCATACCTTTACGACCAACTTAGCATTGCTAGCCTTTGGAGGATACATGAGCCTCTTGATGGTATGCTTTTGTATTTTAGGGTTCATATTTGTTTAGGGTTTGTTTTGCTTATGTAATTTAATTTATTAATTTCCGATTACAGGCGTGGATCTACGAGCACTTCCTTATTACCGTGGAGAGAAAGCTAACCATCCCTTACATAAAGCATCATCATCACCTTTGTCGGTGGAAGGCGACAAGGGGCATAGGTCTAACACTGGGGACCTGGCAGGTGTTGGACTAGTTGTAGATGGACGGCGTTGTACAGGTGCCATATAACGCACACAGGGTCGTCCACCCATTGGAGTCCATCTTGCTCTACTTAGGCTTTATCTGCTACGGTACCCGCATGCGCGGATATCTACCAGAGAGGGTCCTGAGGCAATTTGGCTATATCTAGGGGTTCCTTCACCCTCCGCCTACTGACTTCCCGTCGTTGACCAGCCAGTTTGATGACTGGGGAGCTAGAAGGCACACATGGTTGCAAAGAGGTGCATAAGGCTCTATGAAGCTACGCGAATGGCTACCTTGAGTGGTTCCACCAGGTTTTTCATCCATATTTGATACTCTGGGATTGGGAGACCCTCAGTGATTGGGATACCCTCTACGAGTTCCTATGCTGCAGCAACCTATGTAGAATGTGACAGAGTATTTGTCTAGCAACTCCCATTCATGCGAGGTAAGCATCCATATATTTATATTATGTTTTTTCAATGACAATGACACACTTTTTAATAAAAGTTTGCATTTCTTGTTTTGTAGGCATAGTGGGAGACAGTTGTTGGCCTTATAGAGCATATGTTGCTTCTGAGGGTGGTGCCTGGGGGCACAGACAATGATAGGATGATCCGTGAGGCATTGACCATTGCTTAGTCAAGCATGGCCTTTAGGTTCATCTATTAGAGGAAGAGGTAGAGGAAGACAACCACCACCTTTAATGCTTGACTTTTTTTTTTTTACTGCTACATTCTTTTTTTAGTATTTTATACATTATGTATGAACTTTATTGTATATATTATTGGATTTTATAGATGTTTGGATTTTATATATGTTACAGTTATTGCGTTGTTGGTATCACTATTACGTTGTTACAATTATAGCACGTGATACAAATAAAAACAAACGACACATAAACAATAATATTCCATAAATTATAAAGCACTTCTACATAAATTCGATACAAACACAAATAATAGTAAACAACGTGCATAGTCGTGATTCACTCAAACTAACAGTTGCTTGGTTGTTGGAGCTAGTTGACGCCTCAGGTTCACTTAAGCACATAATGATCTCTTCAACGGCTCGTGGTTGACACAAACAGGCAAGGATCTCTTCGAGAGATCTGTCTACCGTAGCATATAACTCAATTGGCGCAAGCCTACGAAATTGGCCATAGATGGACAATATCCTTGCCACATCCTTGTTGTCTTTAATGTCCATAGACTTGTAATAAACACAACCATTCCCTACAGATATAGGTTGACGGTATTGAATATCAAGTATTTTTCTGTTACTTTCGATCGTATCCTGAATTTTTTTTCTTTAGAACAACAACTGTCCTGTCCTTAATAACCTTGAGAAAAGCAAGACCATGGGAACATTAAAACAAGACCCCTTTAAATGTTGTTGTCATCTGACCATTGTAATACACCATAACAAGGAATCCGTCCATCTTTAAAGGAGAAGAAACAATATAAAATGAAGATGGTTATCAAGAAAGGCAATGGTAAGTACTTCAGAGCACACATCTCTTTTATACTAGTGTAGGTACTGTTTACGCGTCAGAGAATCGTTATAAGCTTTGTCCTATGCATAAAAAGAAAGGTCGAGATTGTATCGACTAAATTAAGGGTCCAGATCGCATTAATTCAAGTGCGCGTATTGTTTACAGTCAGAGATCATTCAAAGCGATGTCCTGTGCGTCAAAAAAAGAAACGATCCAGATTACACCGACTAAATTGACATGCATGTCCTGTTCATGTTTCAAAGAATCATTAAAGGTGATGTCCTATGCGTTAGAAAAAAAAACGGTCGAGATTGCACATAATAAATCAATGATCCATATCACACCGATTCAAATGCGTGCCATGTTCACGCGTTAGTGAACCATTAAGTACTGTACCTCAAAAAAATAAATAAATTTAATAAATATAAACAATTAATTTCCAAATACATAAAATAAATGTGTTTTCTTTATGTATTTCGGATTGATACATAATGGAAATGCATTTCTATTGTGTATTTTCGACTTTTTAACCCCAGAGGAGTAATTTTTTTTAGAAATTACCGAAATGGGTATTTTTCAAAAAAATTCCCAAATTGGGGCAAGTCGTGATTGGGAAATATGACTTCTAAAAGTGAAGTCGTACTTAAAAAACACAACTTCAGTTTTTATTTTATTTTTTACCACTTTTTAAAGAAGTCGTGTTTCAGAAATGAGACTTTGATATTTTAAATTTGTTTTTAAAATCTGAAAGGGAAGTCATACTTTCCAAATACAATTTTATTTTTTTATATTTTTTTAATTTTTTCTCGTTAAAGACATGCTTGGGAAGTAAGACTTCACTTTTTTAATTTTTTTTTTGAATGGAAGTCGTGTTTCAAGAACAAGACTTCACTTTTTTATTGTTTTAGATGTTGTGTATGTGAGGCAAGACTTCATTCACAAAATCAATTATTTTTAATTTTTTTTCATAAAGTCGTGTTTCTCTTACACGACATCTTTAATTTATTTTTATCAATACTTATAATTTTTTTTAGATTAAAGTCGTGACTCACAAAGACGAACTACCTTTTTTCTTTTCTTGCCTGCCATTTGTTTGAATGTATTTGTATCTTTAATTTAACTAAAGAAAGAATTTATTGATATACTTCCATTCAGAAAAAAATAAAAAATGAAGTCTTCTTCCTTAAATTTTTTTTTTCCATACTCGTGGTCATTGTTGACTTGAGCACAACACCAATAATTGTAGCTCTCTTTGCACCACATCGACGGCATATCCTAAGCCTTGCACACGACAAGAGCGATACAAGAAGCATTTAAATGAACATAAAAAATATATAAAAAAGAAAAATAGACTTCAAATGAACGTAAAAAAAAATTGAAGTCTTGTACTCCAAACACAACTTCAGTGTGTTATTTAAAAAAGAAAAAAAAAGTCTTGCATGCCAAATACGACTTCAAGAAGAGAAAAAAAAAATTAAAACGGGAAGTCTTGTTTATCATACACGACTTCACCCAAGGAATAAAAAAAAATTAAGAAGGAAAATCGTGTATAGCAAACACGACTTCCATATCAGCCTTTAAAAAATAAAAAATATAAATTAAAGTCTTCTATGGTAAACAAGATTTCTTGTAGAAGTCGTACAAAAAAGTAAAAAGTAAAGTCTCGTATCGGAAGTACGATTTCCAATTCAAAAGTCATATTTTAAAAATCACGACTTGCCCCAATTTGGGAATTTTTTTGAAAAATACCTATTCCTGTAATTTCTATAAAAAATTACCCCTCTGGGCTAAAAAAGCCTGTATTTTCAATATATACATAACGAAAATGAGTTTTCATTTTGTATTTTTAATACATATATAACGAAAACACATTTTTATTATGTATTTAGGCGCACCCCCTCTATAATAACGGAAACGCATTTTGTTGTACAAAAACACAACAAAAATAAATTTCCGTTAGGGGGTATTTTCATAATAATAAAAAAAATCCAAATAAGAGTTGGAGTGAAAATAGCAAAAAATGGGGTGGGAATAACAGACCTCGAACTCTCGAACCCAAACATTGAACTCAACCCTTATTGGATCTCTAAATGGCCCTCTTAGGGATTCGAACGACACCTCGCCTCTGTCTTGTGCCACAAATTCTCCGTGTGATAACTTGACTTATGACAAGTCTATGCACATATACCTAGGGCAACAATGATTACTGAAACAACTTCAGACCGTGTTTGCGCATTTGATTATGATTGGAACAAGATCCTAAACCAATATATCAACAATCAACTTATTCTAATTAATACTCTTTCTGCATGGGAGCGAAATCAAATTAATATGTTAAATCCTGCTGTTTTTTTTTTTTAATGATAAGTCTTGAATCTAAAAATGGTGGATGGCATATGTAGATTCAACAATTGTGGTTTGGTGGAAATAATTAAGAATTTAAGACTCGTTTGATGGTTAGGATATGATAAGACAGGATAAGATAGTTATCTTATATTGTTGTAATCTATTGTTTGCTACGCCAATAAGGGAACAACACCTTTCACACACACTACAAAAACACAAAATATAAAAATAGCGAAAGGATACAATTTATTTAATGTGGTTCAGCATCTCTTGCCTTTGTCCACAAAAACATCTCAATAATATTCATTCTTTCAAATGATTACATTCCACTACAAGTTTTTGGACAAACTTGTGAAACCCTCCATGACTCTCCTCTCCAGGTCGAGGTGACCCCCTCTTCAGGCCGGGGTTCTTCTTATCTCAAGAACCCCTTGTTTATACAACTTGCATCCCAATATTAAAAGAGAAAACAAATCCCTAAAATAAAAATAATATCTCTAAATCTAAATCATATCTTAAATATTTGAAAATAAAAATTTGAATTGTTTCCCAACAATTTTTCCCTCAATTAAAATTTTCAAACTTCCTCTTCAACTCTCGCTGTCATGGATGCTAGTTGCAATCTTTTCCAATCACACTTTCACTCCACAAACTTTGGTGTGTTCCCACCTTCACTCCACGAGTAATGGATGGTAACACTTCTTGTACTTGTACCACCGTTAGCTATCAAGACACGCCGCTTGACTTTCTCATTGTTAATAAGACTTTTCACACAAAAAATTGCTACATTGTTAGTTACCAAGTCACATCACTTGACTTCTTATTGCTAAGAAGACTCTTGACACAAGGATCCCACATGAATCTACCATCAATTGCAACAAGCTTCAACACTCCTCTCACATGGCACTAGGCCGCACAAGCAGCAACTTTGATACCACTGGTGAGGAGACACAGACACACAAATAACACCATAAAGCAGAAGGACATAATTTATTTAATGTGGTTCGACACCCCTTGCCTATGTCCACAAAAACATCTCAATAATATTTATTCTCTCAAATGATTACATTCCAATACAAGTTTTCTGCACAAACTTGTGAAACCTTTCATGACCCTTTCTCTAGGCCGAGTGGTTTTTATCATCTCAAGAACATTCTATTTATACAATTTGCATCCCAATATTAAAAGAGGAAACAAATTCCTAAAATAAAAATAATATTTCTAAATCTAAATTATATTTTAAAGATTTGAAAATGAAAACTTGAATTGTTTTCCAACATTCCCTTTATCATATCCTATTGTTCTAGTATATTTCTTATCTTGAGGAGAGTGTTGGGTTAAGAAACAATAGGATAGGATAAGCTCTCTCTCTCTCTCTCTCTCTCTCTCTCTATATATATATATATATATATATATATATATATATATATATATATATATATATAATATTTATTATAATATTTGTTATAATATATATTTATTAATATTTGCTATAATATCCAACATATTACAAATATTACATGTGTGTGTGTTTGTGTATAATACTTTTGACATGTAAATTTAAAGTATAAATAATAATTATAATTTTAAAAATCTTATATCTTTTTTATAATTTTAAGAAAAGTAACTATACAAATAAAAAATAATATTGTATACTTTAGTTAAAATAATTTTTTTAAAAAATTAAATTAAAAGTTACTTTAAAAAAATTATATTTAATTTTAATAAACAATAATTTTGTCATTTGAACATAGTTAATATTTTATCTTATCATTATTTGGATTGTTATCTGGTGTGCACTAAACATTAGATAAGATTATAACTTATCCGCTCTTATCTATCTTATTCTTATTTTGTTTTATATCCTATCCCATCTTATTCTATCTTGACCACGAAATAGGTTCTTAAGGCTTTGGTATTGATTTTATAAATAAATGATTGTTATGAGTAAGACGCTTGAAAAATTTCTTCGAAGTTTCCGATTAATACTCCTTTTGTATTATTTTGTTCGTCATTGAAGTAACAGTACAAATATTAATCAATTTATTACATGATTTTAATCACAAATAAAAAATATATTTAATTGAGTTACCCTTTAGTTAAATACCAAAAATTTTATTTTATTTATTAGATTTTCATTTATTAATATTAAAAATTATGAAAAATTTAATGGTTTCTTGATCTTTTTAAATTATAAATAAAGAAAAAAAGTAAAACAGCATGTTAATGATTTTGGGGGAATCCTGTTGTAGCAACAAAAAAAAGATTTTGGAGGAAATAGTTAAAACAATAATGATAGTTACGGGGACTTTATCCTCTCAAATTCTGCATATATATTTTGCACATGAGTGCAAAGTATTAAAAACCCAGAGATATAAGAAGACTTTGGTATAAAATTTGTGGAACCAGGTACCATTTTGTCATTTAAAACGGCACCGCCCATTAATTGTTTTTATATATATAAGCCCAGGACATCAAGTCAACTCCCACCATTAATTAAAAAGATAAATTGAAATTTAGTATGTAACGTGCGCGTTCAAGTAAAGAGAAATTTTTGACCGATATTTTGCTTCACTCGTTTTTGGGTTGACTGAGTTGGTAATTTAACTTATTCTCATATTCAATAGGCGGAATCCGTCAGTCTTCACGTAATGATTTTAACATTTTACGTGTAGACTTTTAATATTTCCAAAATGTTGAAGCTGCCAAGAAAAGTTGAGAAACAGGCAACGCGCAATGAAAGGAGACGGGACTGCGAAGTGTCAATTATAAATGAGAAATTACGAAAAATCCCGAGCCGTTTGTTTTCCTTTCGGTGGAATTAACACCCACCTTAGTAATACATATATAATAAGGTTAGCCTAGCTATGAAGACTTAAGAGGAGTAGAGGTGAATGCTTTTGGCAAGTGACAAGTAATTAAGCAAGCAGGCGACAAAAATTGGAACAATGTTTCTCAAATGTTTGGGCTTCTACCGTTCGATGCACACAAGTTCAACTCAGAAACAGTATCCAACAATAATATAAGAGCCACATGGCTACATTTTCACTAAGCTAATATTTTCCCTTATAGGTACTACGGGCTACATGGCTATCCAACATGTTTTACGCAGTACTATCACAGATAAACGTGATGTTAATTCATTTGGTGTGGTCCTATTAGAAGTTGTGTGTGGAAGGAACTATTTACTATTTAGTAATGCCAATCGAACATCTAGAGAAACCCGTTGAGGAGAATATTGATCCGAATGTCAAAGGACATGTTGCACCAGAGTGTTGGCAAGTCATTAGAGATATCATAATAAGATGCTTGAAGTATGAACCAGAGGAGCGACCAACAATGGGGGACGTAGAGGAGCAACTTGAGCATGCTTTGTCGTTGCAGGAAGAAGCAATTATCAGAAATACCAACGGTGATTATATCTTTTTTTCCACCACAATGGTGATTATACCTTATTTTCTACCACAACAATGATATGATTAAGCAAATACCAGCAATAAAAGCTAGGTTGCGGGCACATTGTATGTTGTAACATGAATATGAAAATGGAAATGTGATGCGAGCATTTAAAAATATATATTCGATCTATCCATTTTTTTAACTATTTACTTTAAGCTATAATATATAAATCAAGTAATATAAATGATATCTTTATTTATATTATATTTAGAGAAATATTAACAACATGCTTTTTAATTAATGTAACATCTACTATTATTTTTTATTTATAATAAATGTGTAAAGTATTTAAAGAATTAGAAAGAAAGAAAGAAATAAGAATATAATTCAAAAAATAATAATTAATATTATTTTAAAATTTTAAATGAAAAGATAAATAGTAATGAAATTTTATTTCTATTTGATAAAAAAGAAACAACGAGAGTAAAATAAGATCAATTGATATTTGTTCTTTTTTATAAACAATTGATATTTGGTTTTAAATATCAATTTTTTTTTGTAAAATGGGAAAGAAAATATAGTAAGCAACAAATATTTTAGAATAAAAATAAACAAAAACAAAAAAAAAAGCAATTTTTCCAAAGACTGGTTCAAACCAGTTTTATGTAGTGTTTTTTTCCTTAATTTTAACCGTTTTTAATCGATATTTTGTTTTACTAGCTTTGTAGACTATCTAGATCGGTAACTTATCTAATTCTCAATCCAACTATTTCTTTTTTTGAGGAATTCAATCCAACTAGTGGAACTACTCAGTTTTGATTTGATTGTCATAACCACATGATCGGTATTTTCACAATATGTGTTTAACATTTTTTACTATGTTTTGACAAAACTAACTGAAAAGCTAGCTGAAGCTGAAAAGCTAGTCAGTTGTTGATGGCTAAAAGCTATTAAGCTAGTTTATTAAATTATAAATGTTTGATAAAATTATATGTTGAAGTAACTAATAAATACAAAATGACAAAAATGAACATGTGTTGTATGATAATTTTTATATAAATATTAATTTATTTTATTTGTAAAAATATATTTTGAGATATTATAATTTTAATTTTTTAATTAATTTTAGGTTTAAATATACTTTTGGTCCCTATAAAATATTACTTTTTTGTTTTTAGTCCCTATAAAATTATTTTTTTTAAAATGGTCCTTGTAAATTATTTTTTTTATTTTGGTCCTTTTATTTGTTCTAATCCCTTTAATATATCTATTTTGTTTGTTTTAGTCCCTATAATATTTTGTTTATTTTGAATTAGTCTTTTTGAAAAAAATTTGGTAAGGACTAAAAGCAAATTGTTTACATATTATAAAGACAAAAACAAAAAAATAAAATATATTACAAGGACTAAACAAAATAATAGGGACCAAAATAAAAAAAAAAGAATTTTACAAGGACCATTTAAAAAAAAAAAATTTTACAAGGACCAAAATAAAAAAACAGTATATAACAAAGACCAAAAGCATATTTAAGCCTTAATTTTAACTCTTGTAATTTTTTATTTATAGATCAATTATTTTAAGAAATTAATTACAAAGACCAAAATCAATTATTACTTGGAACAACCAAAAAAGACAATGAGAAAGAAGGGCCATGACCAATCGATGGGTTTTTGCTTCGGACGTATAAATTAATGAAAGAAAAGAAACCAAATAAATAATAAAATCTTACCCTTTTAAAAAGGATAAAAAGGAAACTTAATAAATATTTTAAGGGTAAAAATGAAATAAATATAAAAAGACAGAAGTTAGAAGCTAGTGTTTAAAAAAACACTATTTGAAATAGCGTCTTAAAAAATATTATAAAATATTAAAAAAAATTATTTATCAAATACTACTAATAAGGTCAAACAAACTTTTCAACTAAAGAAAAAGTTAAAAAGCGACTGAAATGTGTTGCCAGCAAAATGTAAACTTGTTTGACGGAATACAATGAGTCAGTGACGTGTTTGATACTATTATGTAATTTTATGATTATAATTAATTATTATAAAAGATTTAATAGTCATTAAATTAATTTAACTTAAATACATTTTAATACTATTAAATATATTAAACAATAAATTAAAATAAACTATAAAAATAAAAAATAAGCTAAAAATATAAATAAAATAGTCATATTAAAAATAATGTATGGTAAAAAAGTTTACAATATGATATAAAATAATAATTGCACCCAACCCTTTTAATGTAAAAAGAATAATAATTCAACTATTATTCACCGTTAGGCTAACTCTAACTGATTTTTGGTATAGTTAGTATTTTAACCTGTATATTATATAGAATAAATATTTATTTTATATAACATAAATTTATAATAAATAAATACTTTTGAATATATAATATAAATTATATTATAATTAAAATTATAATAAATAAATATTTTTGAGCATATAGATTATATTATAAATTTGTAATATATAGTTTATAGTATAATACAATATCATTCTAATTATTAATAATTTATTTTAAAATATATTAAAATTTAATTAAAACTAAAAATATTAAAAATAATAAATTAAAATATATGAGAAATTAAAAAAATTCTTAAAAACATTCTCGTTAAATCATGACTGAAATGTGTTGCCAGCAAAATGTAAACTTGTTTGACGGAATACAATGAGTCAGTGACGTGTTTGATATAATTTTCCAGTCAGAAAGGCATTGTTGGTACCGAAATTAGCGGCAGATGATCTTGCAATTTTAAAAATCATGATTCATATGAGTGAAATTTAATAACTATATTATTATTAGCAACAGAAAAATCAATTGCTAACTAGGAATAGCAATGGATAGAGTATGAATAGAGTATTATAGTACTCATCTTTATATTCACATTTGAAAAAAAAATCCGTATTCGGCCCCATATTCGCTCGAGTAGCAACTTTAATCCATATTGTCATACTCCTTGGATACCTATATACTTATACCCACACCTGTAACCCGCACTTTACTTATGTGTAAATCAATAAATTAATAAAAAATAGTAATTAGAAAAATTTCTATAACTAAATTAAAAATTCACTCTTCAATTATTCAAACATAATCTTAAATTATCTAAACTTATCCTTAAATCATCCAAATATAACGTTAAAAATATCTAAACAAAAAATTAAATGCATCCAAACATAACCTTATATCATTCAAAAATAAGGTCATAACAAAATAACATTAGAAACATTGTCATATGAGAACGCAACAAGCAATAGGAGGGAGATGAGTTGATGATGATGATAGCAGAGGCAAGCGGCATGCATCAAACGTGAAGAACAAAGGTGCAGCGAATGCAAAGAATGAGAGAAAATGAAATTTTATTTTTTAAGGTTCAATAACTTCAGTTATTATATTTTATTCATTAAATTAATAAATTAATATAGAATAAAATTATATATATATATATATATATATATATATATATTAATATGTGCGGGTATGGGGTAGGTGGAAACTATAGTACTCATACCTACACCCATCTCTGCTAAAATTTGCAGATAATTACCTATCTCCGAACCCATCTCCATTAAGCAAGTAATTTCCTTCTCTGTTGCGAATATTTTTTGTGGATACTCGTAAGGTCCGGATATAATTGCCATCCAGATTACTAACTGGTACCATACATCTTAAAGTTAAAATTATGTTAAATGAAAAAAAAATAATTTTTTTAAATTTTAAACACATGTCCGCAATTTTTATCCTTTAATTAAAAAATGACATGTAATTAAAAATTAACGCACTCTTAAAAAGTTAATACACACACACTCTCTCTATTGTTAATTGTTTTTGTTGGTAAAATTTCTAATTGTAGAAATAGAAAGTGAGACATAAAATGAGAATAGATAACTTATATCCTGCACATATGAATTTCAACATTCATTTTTAATAAATTTTCAAGCTTTTAATAAAATGACAAGTTTTTAAGTTTATTACGTAATGTAACATTTTCAACTTATGAAGTACTGATATCTCTCTTGTTCGAAGTGTCGCAGTGTTGAACATAATTTCATCACTGACATTCTCTGACACATGTCAGACACTTCTAATTAGGTACCTCTATATAACTTGTACACTTGAGTCGATACCTCCATATGAATAAACACACTACTATTATTAAAAAAATAGTCATTTTTAACTTTTAGATAAGTTAATTTAAAATAAAATATAAAATATTAAAAAAATAACATCTTTGGTCTTTTTTTGAGGCTTGTTATCATAGAAAAAACATAAAAGGATAGTTTAAAATATTGAATATATCATCAATTTATATTTTCAATTATATTACTTATATTTCATTTCATTAGAATCTCTCTCTTTTTGTGTGCAGTGTCTCAATGTCCTATATTTTAGACATTTGTCAGGGTGTCAGTGTCCGTGTCATATCTGGTGCCCGTAGCAGAGTCCATGCTTCATAGTTTTCAACCGATGAATTCCTTCTTGTGGAGTTTTGTAAAGAGTGCAGGTGATCTCAATTGGGGCACACCCCAACCCTATCATGCTTCACGGGCACAAATCTTCTCCCGTAACTGACAGTCCGAGTAAAAAGATTTTCAGCCATTAGATCATATGAATGATTATGATCTCATTTTTTTTTTGCTCAGCTTTCCTTTCTCTCTCCTCGTAGTGGCACTCTCAAATAAAATAAAACACTCTTCTCTCTCTCTTTCTCTCTCTGCAATATAGAATCTGTTCCCAATGTAATGCAGCCATAGTTGATCATAAAGCAACGCTTACACTGTCACACAAGGATTGTTTTAGAATTTTTTCCTTGCATTAAAATGTAATTTATTGAGTTTTATTTTTGTTATTTGATTTTTCCCTGCTATCTTCTTAGTGCGTCTTTGGTGTATAGAAATAATCATGAAAATTAAGGGTTAGAGTTTAAATTTAAAATTATAATTAAGTCATTTAAAAGTCTTTTACAATAAGATCATAATTCTAATGTCTAATTCCATATAGTTATAATGTGACACTATTGAGCGCGTAGATCAACTAGTGAAGGTTGTTTTAGCTTAACTAGTCGTCTCGAGTTTGAGTTTTGGATAAGCAGCTACATTAAATACTCAATGAGAGAGGTTTGCCGACCATAATGGTCTTATCCAACTCAAGCAAGATTACTTCCAATGGAAGATACTTGTGGTTTTTACCAAAATATAGTTATAAAGTGATTAGAATTACTATTTGTCGATTTTTAACATTTATCAATGGAATTATATTTCCTAACTTTATTATTGTATTATACAATTGTTTTTCCAACTTTTACAATTTTTGCTATTATATATATATATATATATATATATATAGTTTTAGATAATATAGACATCTATAAACATGAAATTTAATAGTAAAAAATTACATCGGGTGTCATCAAAGTTTTTGTATTAGGATCCATACATTAACATTATGTGTGTTGGCAAACTTCACATTTAATAAACTTTTTTTTATAAACGAAAAATTTTATCAATCCAGGTGTTGGATTAATTAAAGTTATCATAAAGTAGATCAAGTATACAAAATACATAATTTTATACATTTCATCGCACTACTTTATTAGTTATAATATATAATATATATACTATTTAAAATATAAATAAATCTTTATATTATATTACATATCCACAAATTTTAAATTATCTAAAATTTAATATACATTATTATTACTAGGAAAAAAAGAGACACTCAGTGCTTCTCTTTATATTCTAAAAGTAAAATAAAAAGAAAAGAGTGGAGTGAGTAGTTTATAAAGTGGTTAAAGAATAAAATAGTAGATAATTTAGAAAATAATTAAAAGATATAATAGACCAATAAAAAGTAGGAAAAAATGGAATCTTTTTTATTATAATTATAGATCAAAATATTAAATAATTTAATATTTGAATTGGATAAATTTCACCTTTATAAAATGTTATTAAGTACATATATTCGTCATAATTTACACCCTATCCTTAAAAATGTACTAGTATGTTTATATTTATATAAATAAATTGTGACTTTCTTTTTGAATTTGGTGCACGCAGCACGTACGTGTTATTGATAGGAAAAAAAAAAAAAGAGGCACACTCCAAAATATATAAGATAACTCTTTTGTAGAAAGAGAAAGAGAGGAGTATTTTATTTTCAGTTTAAGAGTGACAGTGCCACTAGGAAGAAAGAGAAGAGCCAGCTGAGGGGAAAGAAAATGTTGGAGACGTGGCAAGATCATAATCATTCATATGATCTAACAGCTGAAATTCTTTTCAATGGACCTCCACTTACGGGAGAGGATCCTTGCCCCATGCTTCACGCACTAAAGCACCCAAATTAGCTTTTCTATGAATGTCCAAGAGAAGTAGAGGTAAATGTTTTTGATAAGTGACAGGTAATTAAGGAAGCAGGTGTCTGTCAGAAATTGGAACAATGTTTCTCAAATGTTTGGGCATCACAAGTTCATCTCAGAGACAGTATCCAACTGTAATAGAAGAGCTGTGCCGTCAATTTTCTCTGACTGATCTTAGGAAATCAACTAACAACTTTGATCAAAACAGACTAACTGGATGTGGAGGATCTGCTAAAGTATATAAAGGTTGTCTCCAACATAATAATGCTTCTGATTATACAGTTGCAGTGAAGCGGTTTAATGGGGAAGGCAGTGCAGTGTTCAAGAAAGAAATAGAGTTGCTCTGCCAGCTTCGTCACCCTAATATAGTCTCTCTTATAGGATTCTGCAACCACAAAAAAGAGAACATTATTGTGTATGAGTACCTCTCCAGTGGATCTCTATTTGAACGGCTACAAGCTGGGGAAGCACTGTCATGGAAGAAAAGGTTAGAGATATGCATAGGAGCAGCACGTGGGCTACACTACCTTCACGCTGGAGCCAAGCGCACCATCATTCACCGTGACGTCAAACCTAGCAACATTCTTTTGGGTGACAACATGGAGCCAAAACTCGCAGATTTCAGCCTTAATGTACAGGGAGCACATTTTATGTCAAAGCCAAAACCAATTAAAGTAGATCGTGTTGAGGGTAATTTTTATTTTATGAGCTTACTGCAATGACTTTTTGTAATTTAAACTAAGCTAATACTTTCAATTATAGGTGCTTTAGGCTACATGGCTATGGAGTATTTCAAGGATGGTGCCGTCACAGATAAATGTGATGTTTTCTCATTTGGTAAGGTTCTACTAGAAGTTGTGTGTGGAAGCAAATATGTAACAATGGCAGCAAGAAGAGAATTTCTGGAGAAGCCTGTTGAGGAGAAACTTGATCCGAATATCAAAGGAAAGATTGCACCAGAGTGTTGGCAAGTCTTCATAGATATCACGCAAAGATGCGTGAAGTGTAATCCAGATGAGCGACCAACAATGGGTGAAGTAGAGGTGCAACTTGAGCATGCTCTATTTTTGCAGGAACAAGCAGATATCACAAACACCAATGCTGATTATACCCTATTGTCCAAAACCATTATTCACTAACAGTAAGCAGTGATCAACTTTAATTGAGATACCGGTAGCTTTTGTCGTGATCCCTGTTTCTAGCATCTTGATTTCACCAGAACTATCATTGTAATAATGTTGTATTGGTATAAATTTGAAAGGAATGCAGGAAACCGGATGCCAACAAACCAGTAATGATAGAACTCCCTTGCTTCAGTCTATAATTTTTGCTCTTCCTCATTTGGACACCCTCATTTTATAATTAGACACTGATATATATATATATATGCAACACAATCATATAGACGAGCTACGTTATCAATTTTCTCCTCTCAATCTTAGAGAAACAAACAACTAACAACTTCAATCAAAACTGAATAATATGAAGAGGAAGCTTTGGTACACTCTTCTCATACTTAATGATGCAATCAATGGTAATACCAGATCCAACGGAAGTTAGATGTTACACTAATTATTTTTCTTTTCCTTTTGGGTAATGAAGGTGCAAATGCCATTTTCTTTTTCCCCAAGGCAGTGGCTCAAAGGCTGACTGCACATCACTACACCACCCCATTTCCATAACTTATTCTTTTTATATTAGTTTAGTACATTGCCTTTTCTTTAGTCTTATGCGGAAGCTGCTGAATCTACTTCTCAGACTCTAGGAAAAGCCCAAATGAAAGAAGACGCTATCACCAAAATTTTCCATTACAATATGAAGGAAAGAAGACTCTCGCGCCATCCTTTTTCTTTGGTGAGAACCCAATCTTATTAATGGAGAACTCTGAGAAGAGGGATGGTGCTGGAGAAGTAGATAGACTACAGCATCAAAACAGAAAATTTTGAAGCTTTGTTTCAGCCTTCTTCTTCATGTCCTTAATCTTATGTGATTTGTGAGATTTTGGACATGTTTGATTACTCTTTTCAAAAACAGTTTTTAAAAACAAAGACTGGTTCTACATGTTTTCCTTATTAGTTTCTCATTTCACTTTTGAAAACTGATAAAAACACGGAGAATAGGGTGTTTTCATTAATGAAATTATAGTAATATTTATCAAGTAAGGGATTGTCTAACTTACTCCAAATAAAAATAAGAGTTAAATAACTCTATTAATGATAATTGGTGTAATTTTTTTTTTTGTACTAACTATCTTTAAATATACAGAGCACTGTATCATGCATTTTTGATGGGGTTGTGATAGGGACTTGAGTATTATGAGATGTCTAAGTCCTACATCAAGTAATATGGAATGTTCGATAAATATTTAAGTGGCTTGGTTTTCCCCCCTTGATAGCTAACTTTTAAGGGTATATTTCCCAAGTGCTTAGATGCTTGCTTATCAGGTTGTTTAACCCCTTTTTACTTGGTTAAGTTAGAAAACCCCCTGAAATAATGTTAACGTTGAAATGGTATCACAAACACAGTGAAACAATCGCACGTGAAGCTCCACTGAAATGAATGCACACACGCGAGGCTCTGTTGTCCATCTGAAGTTCCAAGTTCTTATCTCTTCTCAGGTTTTGTTCATTTATATTCGTTGCTCTTCTATTCTATATCATCTCTGTTCTTTGTCCTTCGAGTTGTTGATTATGAATTTGTGTGTTTTGTGGGTTTTCAATTAAATTCCAAGTTCTTAGATGAATCAACTCGCTTCTGTTTTGGTTTCTCTGGAATTTTGCATAATTTGTAGTTTGACTGTGCCTGAAGTTTCGTTTTTGCATTTTCTAGTTTCTGAAGATCCTACATAGGGTTACTGAATTTTAGTAATTGGATCTGATTTGGTGTTATTTATGTTAAAAGTACATTTCATTGTACAATTCTTTTGGTTATAACTGACTTTTCTTGTTTCTTTAATCTACTGTGATTTATGTGTGTTTGAATGGAAGTCGGGTTAATTGTGGATTGAAGCATGTTTGTCAATGATACATGTAGTACAAGTTAAAGAACACAACACAGGCCATGCATGTCTACTTCTAAAGTCCATTTCAATTATCATGGTACCCACTGTCGGAAAAACAAATTATCATGGTACATTTGTACCTGATAGTGTGCACTTAATGAAGTTCCAAAACCATATGCCTTTATGCTTTGTTTGGTAAGATAAAGTGAGCTTTAAAGATATTATAAGACCAAACTGAATATGCCTTTTCAAAACCATTGCCATTGCCAGAGGGTTGGATTTGTGGGAAAAACTGTGGAGTTCCTTGTAATATATCACACCACTATATCAATAATTAGTTTGACTTTACCCTCTGATAAAGGTTAGCATTATGACATCAAGTTTGCCCCTTGTGATTCTAACCATTTTTTTACATGTCTTTTTCTTGTCACTTATAGAAAAACTTGTCATCTGAAATAATATTAATCACACAAAAGGAAACAAAGTATATCTAATTTAGCATTGCATAATGCCATAAATTTCAGATAAATGAGATCATTCATATTATATGTAATATGGCATACAATGTACTCAAAATAACTTCTCCCGGTTTTTCATATATAAATTCTGAGTTCTTTGTCATTACATGGTAAATTTGTGGGTCTTTATTATGATCATTGATATAGAAATATGTCTGAACCCTGCTACATATGAAAGTATTATTTTTGTGAAAAGAATTAGTATTTTCCCCGACTGAACCGCACAATTGTTTGGCAACTTTCACAATTAGTACGTACAAAATAGAAAAAGTTATATAAGCCAATATAAAAGCAAGTTGTTCAAGATTAAACAGTTTGATTTAACATATGTTCAAAATTATATAGGCCAATTAGTACGTACAAAATAGAATAAAGTTATATAAGCCAACGATACCTTTATGTTGTGGTGTAATGGCTAATAAACATATGTGCTAATATAATTTATATCATTTGTAACATGAAATTTACAGATCTCCTTTGTTCTTAATTGTTGAGTGACCCTATGTAAACTATAGTGTATAAATTCCAAAAATCATATCCTACATATATACCTGTAACCCTATTATTTTTATCAAGTCTCTAAACTATTTGAAATTTTTAATTAAGTCTTCAAATTAAAATTTTTTAATTGGGTCTCTAAACTAAAAAATAAGTCCTTGAAATTAGTTTTTGGTAACTTGAAACTGCAAAAAAATGATAATTCATGACAATTTTAAAAATTTTAAAGACCTAACTACAAAAATTTTATAAGATTAAAGATCTAATTATAAATTTATTTAATTTAGAACTTAATTAAAAGTTTTCAAATAATTCAAAGACCTATAAATTAATTTAACCTTCTATTTTTCACTACATTGACACAGCAGATAAGATTGACTTCCCATTTTTACAATAAAAACAATATTTATGGGTTGTTTAACTTTTGCACTATTAGAGAAAAATATGCATGAATTACTTATAGATTGCTTAAATATGATGTGGTATTGTAAGGGTTACTTAATCATAGATAAGATATCCAAAGTAAGTATCTTAAATTGACTCTATTAGAGATGCCCTTAATCTTTGAACGTCAATATCTACCTACAAAGAAAGACAAACTGGTTTTGACTGTGACAAGACAAGAATTAAAAGTTGAAACACACACGCCTAAGAGGAACGAGAATAACATTTCTCAATCCTCTCTAAGCTCCTCTTAAATCCCTCTTCAAGTTGTGGCTTTCATTTGTAGGCTCCAGGTCTCCCTTTGCACCTCTCTTCCATAGCTTTCCTATTCTAAATAACGTAATTCATGAGACATAGCACTTTTGGTGTGTCTTTGTTGTACAAAAGAGAAAGACATTGCCTCCCCTGTTCGTCATCTAATTCACCACCTGAAAGTTGGTAACAATTTTTTTTACTTGAACGTTCGAGTTGAGGGTTCATTCTTTTTAATTTTATAAAAATAGATAAACAAAATACAAATATACAGACACATCATATATGACATGGTTAATGGCCCCTATGTGTCTTTATTTTATTGGTCCAATTAAAATGGGCATTGAAACCCGTTGAATTCTCAACCAATTTTGAAGGAATACACATTTAAAATGTTAAAGACAAATACCTTCAAAATGTGGAAATTGCGTAAATGAGCTTTATCTCTTTCAACAAAACATTTTTTCTACACACAATCGGGACCGATGTGACACTATATTTAGGGTATCAAAATAATCCAAGTTCAATGAACTAACTTGAATTTGAAAACTTAGAATTGACCGGTATTTCTAACATGTTTTTAATATTTTTTGTCTAAAATTTTAATATTAATTTAACTTAATATGATGACATGATGACATGATAATTTGGTAATTGGTATACTTTCAGAGTTAGAAAGGCACTTGTTGGCACCAAAATTAGTGACAGATGATGTTTTTTAGTTGCCTAAATTATACTTTTGGTCCTCTTATAATTCTCAATATGTGATTTTTTGTCTTCTTATTTTTATTTCACAATATTAATCTTTTAATTTTTAAAAATCTACAATTTTGGTTTTCATACTTTTAATTTGTGATTTAATCCTCTAATTTTTAGAAATATGCAATCTCTAAAATTGCGAATTTATGCAATTTTTAAAAAAATTAATCTAAAATTGAAGGATCAAAATTGTGAATTTTTAAAAATTAGAGGACTAAATCGCAAAATTAAAAATAAGGAAACCAAAATCATGAATTTTTAAAAATTGAAAGACTAAAATCGTAGAATTAAAAATAGAAAGAACAAAATTACAGATTAAAATTATAGAGGGACCAAAAGTGGAATTTGACCTTTTTAATTTTAAAAAGGTCAGTAGGTCCATGAAGTATATGAAAAATTTTAATTATGTTCCCAAACTAAAATTTATAATCGAGTCCTTGATTTTATAAAATTTTTATAATTGAATTCTTAAAATCTTTAAAATTACTACAAATTCTCATTTTCTAACGGTTTTAAACCACCTAAATAGACATTGAGGATCTACTTACAAAAATTTTATAAGATCAAGAACTTAATTACAAATTTTTTAGTTTAAGAACCTAATTAAAAATTTTCAATAATGCAAGAACTTACTGATTATTTAATCTTTTAAAAATCACTGATAAAATTTAATAACTATATTAGCAACAGAAAAATCGGTTATTACGTTGTCACTATAGAATATATCGTAAAGTTAAAATTTGGTGACCATTAAATGAAAAATAAAATATTTAACACTTGTCCTCAATTTTTATCCTTTTAATTTCTAAATAGACAACTCTATTTAAAAATGGTATGTAATTAAAAATTAACACACTCTTAAAAATTAATACACCCTCTTTGTTGTTGGCATTTTTTTGCTCAAATTTGTAGTTGTAGAAATAAAAAATCAGACATAAAACAACAAAGATAATTTAATTCATGCAAATATGAATTTCAATTCAACATTCATTTTTTAATAATGAAGCGTTTTCAACTGATGAATTCCTGTGGAGTTTGGTCAAAACTGTAAGCAATCCCTCAATTGGGGCAAACCCTTCACAGTTCACACACCCAATGACGAGCACCCAAATTAGCTTACTATGAAGATCGAAGAAGACGAGTAGTGGGGAGTGGTTTTTGGTAAGTGAGAGGTAACAAAGCAAGCTGGTGTCACAAATTTGAATAATGTTTCTGAAATGTTTTGGCGACACAAGTTCATCTAAGAGACAGTATCCAACAATAATAGAAGAGCTGTGCCATCAATTTTCTCTGGCTGATCTTAGGAAATCAACCAACAATTTTGATGAAAACAGAGTAATTGGACGTGGAGCATTTAGCAAAGTATATAAAGGGTGTCTCCAACATAATGATGCTTCTGATTATACAGTCACAGTGAAGAGATTTAATGTGGAATACAGTGCAGTGTTCAAGAAAGAAATAGAGTTGCTCTGCCAGCTTCATCACCCTAATATAGTCTCTCTTATAGGATTCTGCAACGACGAAAATGAGAAGATTATGGTGTACGACTACATGTCCAGTGGATCTCTAGATCGACACCTACTAGGTGGGAAACTGTCATGGAAGAAAAGGCTAGAGATCTGCATAGGAGTAGCACGCGGATTGCATTACCTTCACACAGGAGCCAAACGCTCCATCTTTCACTGTATCCTCAGGGCCAGTACCATTCTTTTGGATGACAGTAAGGAGCCAAAACTCGCAGGTTTCGGCCTTAGTGTACAGGGACCACGATTTAATTCAAAGCCGAAACAAATTAATGGAGATCACATTAAGGGTAACTTTTTTTATTTTATGAGACTTATGAGTTTACTACGGTGAATTTTTGTCAGTTAACTAAGCTAATACTTTCACTTACAGGTATTCTTGGCTACATGCCTTTGGAGTGGTATGTCATGGACGGTACTGTCACAGATAAATGGGATGTTTTCTCATTTGGTTTGGTTCTACTACCAGTCGTGTTTGGAATGAATTATTTTATAATGATAGACAGGGAATTTCTGGGGAAGCCTGTTGAGGAGAATATTGATCCGAATATCAAAGGAAAGATTGCGCCAGAGTGTTGGGAAGTCTTTACAGATATCATGGTAAGATGCTTGGAGTATGAACCAGATGAGCGACCAGCAATGGGTGAAGTAGAGGTGCGACTTGAGCATGCTCTGTCGTTGCAGGAGCAAGCAGATATCACAAACACCAACGGTGATTATACCTTATTGTCCAAAACCATTACTCCCGTGGGAGTGAAACGAACAGCAATCCAACACAGAAGACAGTGATATTGAAGAAAGGTGGGTGATTAGGTCAGCTGGTGAGCTGAAATTAATTGAGATACTTGTACCTTTTGTTGTGATCCCTGTTTCTAGCTTTTTTTATTTTACCAGAAGCTGTCATTGTAATAATGTTGTACTAGTATAAATTTGAAAGGAATGCTGGAAATTGGATGCCAACAAACCAGTAATAATAGAATCCCTTGCTTCAGTCTATAATTTTTGCTCTTCCTCTTCTGGACACCCTCACTTTAACACTAGGCACTGATATAGAAGGCAATCGTATATAAGAGCTGTGTTATCAATTTTCTCCTGTCAACCTTAGAGAAACAATTAACAACTTCAATCAAAACAAAATAATAGGAGGAGGAAGCTTTGCTACACTCTTCTCATACTTAAAGATGCAATCAATGACAATACCGGGATCCAATGTAAGGTAGATGTTATGCCAATTATTTTTCTTTCTTTTTGAGTAATGAAGGTGCAAATGTCATTTTCTTTTCCCCTGAAGCAGTGGCTTAAAGTCTCACTGCGCCTTCTATAACCCCACCCCACCCCCCCCATTTGCATAACTTATTCTTTTTATATTAGTTAATACATTGTCTTTTCTTTAATATTATCCGGAAGCTGCTGAATCTACTTCTCAGACTCAAGGAAAAGCACAAATGAAAGAAGATGTGATCACCAAAATTTCAATTACAATCAGAAACTACTGAGAAGGGGGATAGCACTGGAGATAGAGTACATCTTCAAAACAAAAAATTTTGAAGCTTTTGTTTCAGCCTTCTTCTTCATCCTTATGTGATTTGTGAGACTTCTCTATTCTTTATTTCTAAGATTTGGTAACCTCCTTTTAATGGGTCCTTTTGATGAGTATCCGTATTTGCTCTTTATTATTTTATATTAGTTTTGCATCACATGTAACATAACAATTGGCCTATTTTTATAACCAAACAAAAACTCTACATCTTAACTATGTAACTTTTCCTCAATTATCTCATGAGTGCAGTAGTGAAGCAAAATGGGAGACAAATGAGACCAACCGCAGCACTTCAGGAAGCATTGCATCCACATCAAATCAATTTGCATTTGTTTTGACTTGATCTCGCTTACATAAAGCTATAGTATGATTATTTATTCTGTTCTTTTAAGACCAAAAAGATGAGGCAATTGGCCTATTTCCAGTTAATGTATAAATTTAAAATTACAGTTCTTATAAGAGTAGCAAAATTATCTATTTATCTGTGATCTATTTAGCATGTAAATTTAATTCAATCTATCCAATCGTTAAAATAAAAAGATTTAGATCGGGTTGGATGAATTATATGATTAAATGGATGGATAACAATCTATCTATTTAATTTTAAAATCTAATAGATCAATTAATTAACACTTAATGAATAAAAATCAATCCAACTATAATTTTTTCATATTTAATTTTTTAATACTCTCTCTCCTTGTCCTTTCTCCCTCTCTCTTCTTTCTCTTCTCTCTCTCCTCTGTAAGTATATTTGAATTAAATTTATATTATATTAGTTGAATTTATTCTTTAAAGTAAAGAGAACATATATTTTAGAGGATAAAATATAACCATAAAATCATTGATTAGAAAATTAACGACAATTGATGTTTTTTTAACAATAATTATAAATGCATTTTATCTTTCAAAATATATCTTTTTTATTTTGTAAGAGACAAATCTCACCTTAAAAGTATCAAATCCTAGCTATGCTAACCATTTCGTGAGAAGTATTTAAGGGCGTGTGTGGACCTTGTCGTAGGTTTATGTTACGCAAAAGTTTTGAGGAGATTTGACTGTGGTGTGAGAAAAAATGATAGCGTCAATTATTTAAGAAAGAGTACCAATTTTATTTTTTTGGAATAAAAGAAAAATTCATATCAATGCTCACAGACTAATAGAATCATTGAATCAAGTAGCTAGTTGGGCTATCTAGCTATCAAATGGGGAAAGTTTGAGTCATTCAATTAACATTGAAGCGCATGTTTGGTATAGCGTTGCGTTCTTCCTTCTTCACATCAACTTTCCGCATCCAAAAGCTATTTGTTATAGCTTCTGATATTCACGTATTTTAGGCACGTTTAACTGACCCAAACACGAAACCAAACATAGGCGAAATCTCTTGGACTGATTTCCTAAGATCGAATCCACTACTGCTTTAAAAAGTAAAAAGAAAATGTTTTCTAGCAATTTGTTCAGTCAGTTACGCACGTTAAGTTGCACGTGAGTTACGGGAGGAGGAAGTATGTGTTTGGTTTCGCGTTCTACCAACCCATACAAATAAGCTTCTGCGTAGACATGCCCAGGAACATGGATTTTTCAAGGACACGACGTTGTACCAAACACACTGGAAAGCTTTTATTAGAATGAACTTGTATTTGTATTTTTTATTTTTTTTACAGTAATTAAAGAAATAAAAATTGTTAAAATAAGATTATTAATATGATAAAATATAAAAAAAAATATTAGAAAGGAAAGAGAGGAGGAGAGAGAGAGGCAGAGAGAAGAATATTTTAAAAATAAAATTTATTTAATTTTTAAAAATAATTTTATGGATGGATTGGATATCCCATCTATAAAAATATTGTTAATGGATGAATTGGATAAAATTTATTAAATAGATGATAAATGGATTGAATTTTTTAAATAAATTTTTAATAAATCAAAATAGATTAATAAATTATTTTTATTCAATTCATTATAATTCAACTAAAAATTTATACAATCTATCTGCTTTCCACCCTAAATTCCCATAAACCTTCACAGTCAGAAGCTAACCAGTGAAAAATGCTTTATTTAATTGTAACAACCTCTAAATTATGGTGCTTAATGTTTATAGCTAATAGCTATTGCACGTATGCTACTCACAAGAGAGAACAGAGAAATGTGGATCTTGTCCTCTTCTCCTTCAACTAAATAGCCCATGCCCTTTACTCCTGTGGTAAAATATAATATTGTTTGCTTTTTATTTTGTTTTCCAATGATGGAAAGTCATGTTTACGAGGCATCCAACATAGGATTGAAGACATGTACATCAGAATCTTTATTTTGCTTGCTTGAGAACCAAGCAGAAGTGAAAAATTGGAATAATATTCTTTAATTTTTTGGGAAGCCCAAAAGACCTTCATCAGCACTGTAAGTTCAATAATTATTCTATGTCAAACATATGTATACGAAATAGTTGAGCACTTAGGCATGTATGAAAACTCAACCAGAAGAAGAAGGAGTACAACATATACCGCAGTGTGTCCAGTTCAAGATTAAATAAAAGTTTTGGTGTTGATGTATCAAATTTGTCCTGCAAAATCCGACTAGTAACAATAGAAGATATATATCAAACTAAAGCACCTAGGTGAAGCTAGTGTACAGAATAAATTCTGTTCAATCACAGATAATTACATATATTAAGAATCACTCACTCAGTTTGCCAACAAAGAGAATCAAAAACCAGAACCTAGATCAAGTTTTACCATCTAAGATGTTGCTACTGTAAGGGATAGACTTAGAAGCTAAACTCTATATGTAGCAGAAAATTGCTTGCTGACTCAAGATCAAATGAAAGAACTCAAGTCAAAATATATTATTGCATATGATTTATCACCAACGAACAAAAACTACCACGTACTTCTCTATAAGCAATTTCACGTGTCCAGTGTCCTGCAGTTAATGAATATGTAGAGTGATGGAAGCTCACTGGACTGCCAACTACCTGCCTTTGTAAAAAAGGAAATTGTCAAAAGATTGTTATTTTATCATGAACATGATTTACCAAGCAAAACATGGTAATGCCATTTTACCCCAAGAACTAACCTTCATCATCATCTTCAAAGTCAAAATCAATGGTGTTCCTTAACAGATCTGAAAAATGAAGTCATGGGTCAGCAGGGACATAATCTAAGGAACCTACGGCAATGCCATCAATCTGGAAGCAAAATCTAATATCTTCATAACCAATTGTCAAAGTAAATAGTTTAAATACTTCAGTGTCTTCCAACGGTATCATCTTTTGCTGGCACGATTTTAGAAAAATGTTAATGAGAATTGGTTTATTAGATAGATGGGAAAGAAATTCAAAGCGATTATTTTTTCATTACTAAATCCAGAACTGCTTTGAACAACTGAGAGGCTCGGTGCTTTTTAGGTTTATCAGGTAATACCTACAATGAGGCGCAAATGTTGTAACTTGTTGAAAAGAGAGCAAAAATATATACATGAAAAGAAGTATGTCTTGCTTTTGAAAGGAAGAAAAGAATGTGTCTTCTTACTATGCAAGCTCTGATTTCCTTTTTTTCCCAGAGCTTTCTTACAACAGCCAAGGCAAGTTGAATGTTGGCTTGGCATCAATTGAACTCATCTGAAGATCCCTTGAAATATTTAGGAATTTGAGAAAATTATGTGCAATGTATTCAGATAAGTATGCCACACAAAGGTCAAGTAACAGAATTAGAACAGTTTTTTGAAGCATGAAATCAGTGTTAGCCAGGCAATATAGTACAGACGTAAAAATCAACTAATAAGACGTGTTGAAAGTCACTGCTAATAAAAAAGAAGCAGAAGCAGAAGTAAGGTATAAACTAGCAAATGTAAAAATCTGTTATACTTCATAGCAAGGCAAGGCATTGTCTTCAATACTAACATTGCATGCGACAAGGTTCTCAGTAATATAACCTACTATCTTTGGGAACTTGGGGGTGTTTGGAGGAGCTTCCATGGGACTTATTTGGGCTTACTTATCATATAAGCACTTAAACTCGAAAAGCGTTTAACTAGATGTAATGCAGGAGCAAAAGTGGCAATCATTAGTGAGTTTGCTTCATGAGAGCACTGCAAAGAGTAATACCTTGTAAGAAGATATGTTTCTGGGCAAAGGCCTGAAAACAAAAGCCCAAGGACAAATCAGGAAGGAACCAGCACACATTATACAATAGTTCACAATTCTTTTATTATCAGTTTGCCTCCTGATTGCACTAACTCCATGCTTTCTCAGATAATGGCAAGCCAAATTAATCGAACACCTTAACTCATTTGTAAAAATGAGGGTAAACGTGGAATAACAAGGTTTCCTGTTAAACAGAAACAAAAAATTTAATCAGCTACACAATAGTAAGTGTCATGAAACAAAAATTATAATCAGTATGCATTATCTAAGAAAAAAAATAACTGGTAACCCACGATGTATAGTTTTGATCAAGTTTGGAATTCGTGTGCTCCTGTCAAAGAATGGACAATTGGTGGACTGTATTCATCTCACTGATTGACGTGAAAAAGAGACATGGTGTGCATTGTCGTCTATTGAATATTCAAACCTCAGTCTATTCCATCAATGCTACAACTTCAGAGTGAAGATTCAAACTGTACGGAAATGTTTCTATATTCATTTCATTAATTTTTTTCAGGACGTGTCTTCTTCAAAGTTCAAAGTATTTCTGTTCTGTTCAGATTTTTCAAGGAGTTCATAACATAAAATGAACTTTCCGTCCGTTCTCTTTCATTTTTGTTTTCTAATTTTGTTTTTCCAGGTGATATATTTTATTTCTTTGTTCATAGAATAGTTTTCATTTCTGCAAAGTTGCTCATCATTTTGGTTCCCTTGGAAACTCCTATACTGGAATGCTAACAGATATCTGTGCTACTGTTTATTTTCTTTCACACACTTCCCACTTTGCATTCTAGACTCTAGAGATGTACTTAATTATATAATCATAAACTCCAAAGGTGATATGTTTGTGGGGTAACTGTTTTTCTTCGCATAAAAAAAAATGAATGAGGTGTGGAAAAATTGGGATTGGTACCCGAAGTCTTTACATATGAGGAGATAGAAAGATAGATTTTATAAAACACATAAAGAAGGCATGTGAGCACAAGGTGGTTATTTAGTCACGTACCATAAAACCTGACCAGCCATCTATCTGTTGTTTCCTTCTCACAAGTGGTGTGCTAATAAATCCTTCTCACTGATCACTATGTATGTACTCTCAGTAGCAAATATCATAATTATTCATGAAGGGAATGAATGAGGGGGGTGACTGGACCACTACAAGTAACAAAGTGAAATTACAATGGCACAAACTTGACTCAAAGTGCAACTTACTATAAAATTCAACTCAGTGGTTAAAGAACACTCTTTCTCTTTTCTATTATATACAATGACCTCAACTTTTCGACATTTTGATCATAGAATATACTAAAAAATGGAGATTTTAACCATAACACGTTTGGGGGGAGGTAATGATAAAAAAGCTTAGATCCTATGCTGGGCTGAATTTAACAGTCATGGGAAGGGTAAAATGCACGAATTGGCACCAATTGATAAGGATTACTATTTTTGCTTTCCATTTGAAAGAAATGAAGCAATACATTTGTGCCTTTTAATGTTTCACGCGCAACTATTTTGTAAACTGCATGTGTTTTATCATTTGCAGTGGTAGTATATTTTAATTTAATATATGCACTTCATATGCATTGTGCAGTTGTGATGAAGAAGTTGATTGTTCCACTTCAACAAAAACATTGTTTAAGGAAATTTTCCAAAAAGTATAATTTATGAAATGTATTATATTCAAGTATTTTATTATCAGTTTTCTATGTGAAGTGGAATCAATGTTCAGAAGTTAACTAATTGACAAAAGTAATTTATTCTCACTTGTTGGATAATTATGCATAAAGTTAAGGTAAAGTAAAACAATTCATGTACAAGTTAACAAGTAATTGTGCTTTTGTGCATTGCACGGGTTGGTAGCTAGTTTCTATCCATTCAAACCAAATTCTTTTCTTTTTATTTCTCTTTTATTTCTATCATTCTTATTTTTTCAGTCTTATTTCTTTCATCTCTATTTCATTTCTAATTTAAATAGAACATTAAAAAATTAAGAATGTCGAACTAGCCAATACTCTGACACCCAATCACATTGACACTTTTTCTCAATGTTAATTTAATTGAATTATTTTAATTTAACTTTTTTATTTAAATACATTTGATTTATTTACTTGAATTTTTTTACATGATTACTGAAAATAAAAACGACTCATACATAAATCATACATCAAAAGTAAACATACATCACTATCATCAATATGATTATAATCATCCAAAGTAAAAGTACTAAAGCTGTCAGCCAAAAATATAAATATATATCAAAAAGATCCTGACTTCCCCTCTATCAAAATAAAAGAATCTAAGTCAAAGTAGTAATATTACCTATGATTTATAAACCCAACCCACCTATCATCACTACAAATTTAACTACGATAGGCAGACAATGATTGTCTCTATGAAGTATTAACCTTTGTGTCCTTCCTAGTCTCAATGTCTTCCTTGTCAACATCGTCTACATCATCCATCTCTACCAACGACCAGCAATGATGTCATACTACAAACATATACAAACAAAAAGATGAAATGAGTGAGGTGATTTATGTGACACCCTTTACCCCCAAAGATTAATTATTAAATAAATATTATATAAATATAATATACTTTTCGTTTGCGAAATAAAACTGTAATTTAAAATCTTTCTTTTCACATGGTAAAAGATATCACATGCATAACTTGCATCTCTTAAACTCCATAAAATACTTTTACTAATTAATAAAAAGATGGTGGCCCATAGTTGGTGTAACGACCCACTGTCACTACATAACAACTTTTTTACTTTATTTCTTGGAAGGCTTCTCTTAATAAAGATATTATATTAAGTATTATAAAAATACATGTTTATTTTTCACCTTCTTCATCTTTATAGATAATAATAGAGAAAACTATTCATTCCAACCAAAATAATTACATCAATGTATACATCAAGAAATCAAAAAAAAATACATACACCAACATTATTAAACATTTTTATATCAATAAATATAGGGCACAAAACACTCTCTCTATAGCTGGTCACTCTATACATTCTTTTAATATAAATAAACAAAAAAATGAATATCAACTCCTTTAAAGGAATAACAAGTAACCCTCCATACTTGTTTCATCTCCCTACTGGCTAAAGCGAAGCTTCATCATCAATTAAGAGAAGCTAAACTTGCCAAAAACTCAACAATCTGCTCCCACGCCAAAGACGTGATCATCACAAGCACAAACCACACGTGCAAACAATGCAAAGGTAAGCTTACTTGAAATAATAAAATGTATATTTTAAAAGTAGAGTAATAGAAAAATCCCCTCATTCCATATCAATAATCAAACAGAAAATAGCAACAACGTCAACAACAAGGCATTATCCACATCTCTACCACCACCTCCAACCAAAATAGCAACCACGACAATAAACAACCACAGCCACAACAACAATACTACCTCCGCTACCAACATACATCACAACCACAACCACAACTACCAAGTAACCATAACGACAATGACAACACTACCATTACCACCACCAACATCATTAGTTACAGAGGAAAACTTCATTTATATAAAAATTCAAATAAAATTTCATGATGTGTAGTCACATTCTTCCATAGTGATATCAATCACCATACTAATGCATGAAGACACTACTCTCGAGAGATTTCTACATATCGGGCGATCAGCCAGGTCTTGTCCCCTACCATGGCCTTCCAAACACCATTTAGGGATTGCCAAAACTCTGATCAGTTGGATAAGCTTATGGTTGTCACGATAAGTGTATGTGGGTGGTGGTATACCGCGACACAAGGCCTGCACTGCCTTGGCCCTATTGTGGGATTACTCATCCACTCATCTCCTAGGCCCATCTTTCAGACCTCACTTCTTATCCAGGCATTAGGTTGGAGGCTCGGCTGAGCCGCAGCTCCGTTCACCCCCAACTTCCATGCGCCTGCTCGCATACGGCATGAAGCCCATACAACCTCAGCCAACAACATATGCATGCAAATGCATAACTCACCACAATAACTCAAACACAATCATTCATCAAGATCCATACATAGATATGTACCAACATAATACCAAGTGGCCTACTTAGCACCACCTGTAGTCCAATAGTCACTACCAACTCCAGCAGGCGCAATCTGGCTTCTTGCATGGTCAACAAGTAAGATATCTCATCATCACAACATATTACAACTAGTGGAGGTTCCTACTTAGGCAACCTTCCACCCGACTACCTCTTTCTAACAATTTATCAACACACTTCACAACAATAATGAAGAAAACCAAGAGCCACTTTGGAAAACATTTGAACATTCTACTATCTTAAAAATGTACATTTAACAATTATATGTGTCAATGAAGTCATCACACATAACCACAACACTATAACAACACAACAACACTGTCAACAACATTACAAGCCATCAATTAATAACAACACAAATATCCTTAAAATCAAGCATACCGTAAGAATTTATCTTTCCTTTAAACTTAAACATTTTATTTTTCAATGTTTCAAAGGATTACACTTAAACATGAAATCCAAGGAAATCAACTACCTTTCACATTCTTTCTTAGATCCAAGTCTCACTTAACTAAAAAAATATCAAATTTTTATTCATAGCAAAGTGAGAAACCAAGAAAATTGAATATTCACAGTCAACAGAGTTTCACGGGCAACCCGTGAAATACCCCCTAGCCCCTGAACAAATCTACTAAGCATTCTAGAACCAAACAACGGAGTTCACGGGTAGCCCGTGAACAACCCTTTTGCCCGTGACTCGACACCTGCAATTGTGAACAGGGTATATTGGCTTCAATTCTTCAATCCCTTGAGTTCTAATTGCTATACAATCATTCCAAATCAATTCTAAACACTTTTAATACATTTCTAACCGATTATACAACAAATTTAGGTACAAAACATCCTCAAATCTCAAAATCCCTTCCAAAACCCATTTTGTGTCAAAACTTTCATACATAAGATTTTCACCAAAATCAATCCATTCCAAGGCAAGAAATCAACATATTAATAACCATAAACACGAAATCAGGCAATAGTAAACTTCCCTTACCTCAAAAACTTCCAAATCTAATTTTAGGTTCTTTGAGAATTTGATGTCTTGAGCCAATACTTCAAGAGATTGATCTTCTTCACATCCAAAGCACTAAACTAAACTTGGAATCCTCTAATACCCATGCTAACTTGAGAGATTCTAGAGAGAAAGATACAGAGATGAAGAGAAGAGAGAAGAGATGAGAGAGAATGAGGGGCTTCCCCCCTTTCCACCTTTTATATCTGAGCTTCTCGGAACTCTCACACGAACTTTTGGCCAACTAAGGCCCAAATCTCACCAAACCACTGCTCTTATGCCAAAACTGATTTAACTTAACTGTTTTTCTATCAAAACCCAAAATTACTCTTGTAACATATCCAAATTGGCTTAAGCACATATCCCAAACTTCTTAAATTCAAACAGATAATTCACAACTATCACCACATACAACAAACCATACACAACAATAATTCATTTCTTCCTTTTAATCACCTAGATTACATATCTAAGTTCCTGCTTTTAGTTATTAAAACACTTAATTAGGTATTAGCAGAAACAGGGTGTTACAGTTGGCCATACAAGTCTTTGGAAAAAAAACCAATTTAAGATGTAAAATTATTAATCTAAAGTTCAAAAGCTAAAGGCAGAAAACAACAAATAACCAAAAGCCCAAGATGTCACATTACTATTAGAGCTGACAAAACCCAAAGAAACTACAAATAACTACAAACGAGGCCAATGCTTCTACTTTATAAGACTCTTCTTCAGGATCCTATTGGACATCACTAGTACGTCATAGACATAAACAAAAAACATAGGAAATAAGGGAGTGAGATACATCTAATATCATGCTCAAAGTATAACAATGGAAACAAGTAGAATACACAACACATGCATAATCAAAATAACATTAATTTTCAAGGATTAAAAACACACAAACATATGTAATGCAATGTCACTTAACTTCTACTTCGATCTTATGCACTAATGGTACCAATCTAAGTTCATCTCAAAAGTAGACTAGGAGTAAGTGCATGACCATAAGAAGTGTCATCGGTATTGATGCCTTCGGCTTTTGCACCCTTAACTAATATTATATTTCCCGATGACTAGTCAGGATTACCCAGTCTTGCTAGTACGCTCCGGCTTTATGGGATTAGCATGGGCCATTAGAGTTTCCTAATCGGGTAGCACCCCCAAGCCTAGGGTTAAATAA
This sequence comes from Spatholobus suberectus, assembly GCA_004329165.1. NCBI lineage: Eukaryota > Viridiplantae > Streptophyta > Magnoliopsida > Fabales > Fabaceae > Spatholobus > Spatholobus suberectus. The sequence goes on from CM014731.1 coordinate 6,123,197, forward strand.
CCCATCCCGGCCTCTACCAAGTGAATTCCTACATACTTTCTTTCTCCACTTGACTCAATGTCATGATGCATGGTCACATATAATACTCACAGCATTTCATAGGTTTTATCATAGAACGTTAACAAAAATTCATATCATACTCAGTTTTCTTAAAATAAGTAACAATCACAATATGTAAATTCAACAAGGCATCCAAGCAATGGCAATCATACAATGAATAAGCATGGAAAGTCAATAACATCAACTTTAGTGTTTCATTGGATCACTCTTAGCGCTAACTTTCTGGCGCTTAACACCAAACCTCCAAAGGACCAGGGGTTGCTCCCCACCTCTCCCATGCTTAACGTCAATTCTGGCGCTTAGTGCCACCATGTTTTGCGCCTAGTTCTAGCACTTAGTGCCAAACTTACAAGGGACTTTCTGTCTCTCTAGCGCCATACTAAGATGGACTCTGCACTGGTTTGCCATGTCCAAGCCCAGAAATAAAGTTTTATTTAAGCATTTATATTAACATTAGCTATTTTTAATTCAAAAATCTTATATTTATCAAATTTTGACTTTTATGTTGTAAAAATGAACTTTTGGGCTATCATTACTCATCCAGCCCATTCTTAAATTAGAAAATAAAATTTTTCATTATTATGCTTAATATTTATTAATTATATAATTATTTATATGTATTTTTATTTGAATTACTAAATAAATCACTTTATATAATAAAATAAAATTTTAAAATTTTTAACTCAAAATAATTTTTTTTATTAAAAATTATCATATAGATAATTTTTACATAATTTGTTTAAGTTAAAATGTTTCTAGTTGAACTTGTATAGTCAACCAAGAGTATTTTGATCATTTTACATCAAGATTCAATAAATTCTTATAAAATTTCTAAAATTATATTTTAATATATTAATTAACATTGTAAACTTAAAATTTTATTTTTTACACTCTTTTAATCATTTTTATTATTTTTCTCTAATACTATCTTTTTAAGACAATTTGAGTATTTTTACATTTATTTGGCCCCATTTCGAATTAATTATTAAAAATTACAACTGAGTAGCACTCAGTTTTCTAAGTTGAACTATGTTTTTAAGAATTTTGAGATTCACACTCAGTTGTCCAAAAATAAATACAAAATAAATAAACAAACATTTATTAAGTAAAAATGAGGGTCTTACAAACACAAATATATAATTATAATAGAAAAAATATATCATTTTATTGATTGCGACGAAATAGCATCAATCTAACTACTAAGATCAGTGTTGTGACTAACAGCAACTTGTGAACTCTAAATGCTAAATTCATATATATATATATATATATATATATATATATATAGTGTAATAAAAAAATTATAAGAAAATTCAGTTATGTGAATTTTAAATTAGTAGAAAAGGGTAAAATTACATGTCCTACAAAATAACGTCATAATCTATAGTACAATAATAGCAATTTACTTTAATAAAAAAAAAATAATAGCAATTTACATGTACGTATCATACTCATACACGAGCCTTTTTAAAAATGAAAACTGAGGCATCATTATCAAAAAAGGAAGCATCATTATGTTGGCGACAACCTTTCTTATCAGAATTTGGATTGTTTGCAGCTGGGATACCTTTATAGCACAAAAGCAAAAGTAATGGTAGAAAAAATAAAGAAAGCATGAGTAAACGATGGAGAGGGAAAGAAGAATTAGAGTGAGAGAAGACCGAGGGAGGCTGAAGAAGGAGCTGCTATAGAGGTGTTTGGTAAGTGACAGGTAATTAAGGAAGCGTGTGTCGCAATTTGGAATAATGTTTCTCAATTGTTTGGGCTTCTGTCGTTCGAAGCACACAACTGACACAAGTTCATCTGCTAGACAGTATCCAACAGTAATAGAAGAGCTGTGCCGTCAATTTTCTCTCGCCGATCTTAGAAAATCAACCAATAATTTTGATAAAAACAGAGTAATTCGATGTGGATCATCTGGTGAGGTATACAAAGGTTGTCTCCAACATAATGATGCTTCCGATTATACAGTCGCAGTGAAGCGATTTTATGGATGGGAAGTATTCAAGAATGAAAGTGAATTGCTCTGCCAGCTTCATCACCCTAATATAGTCTCTCTTATAGGATTTTGCAACCACAAAAAAGAGAAGATTATTGTGTACGAGTACATGTCTAATGGATCTCTAGATCAACACCTAGGAGGTGAGGATAAGGAAGCTTTGTCCTGGAAGAAAAGGCTAAAGATCTGCAAAGGAACAGCATGTGGACTACACTACCTTCACGCTGGAGCCAAGCGCACCGTCATTCACTGTGACATCAGTCCTGCAAACATTCTTTTGGATAACAACATGGAGCCAAAACTTGCAGGTTTCAGCGATAGTGTACTGGGAGCATATTTTATGTCAAAGCCAAAACCAATTAAAGTAGATTTTTTGGGTAATTTTTTATTTTATGAGCTTAGTTCAATGAATTTTTGTCAGTTAAACTAAGCTAATACTTTCACTTATAGGTACTTATGGCTACATACCTGTGGAGCTTATGACACATGATGCCGTCACAGATAAATCTGATGTTTACTCATTTGGTATGGTTCTACTACATATTGTGTGTGGAAGGAACTTTGGCATAGCAAGAGAACATCTGGAGAAGTCTGTTGAGGAGAATATTGATCCAAATATCGAAGGAAAGATTGCACCAGAGTGTTGGGAAGTCTTTATAGATATCATGGTAAGATGCTTGAAGTATGAACCAGATGAGCGACCAACAATGGGTGAAGTAGAGGTGCAACTTGAGCATGCTCTGTCGTTGCAGGAACAAACTGATCTCACAAACACCAATGGTCATTATACCTTATTTTCCACCACAATTATTAACTGGGCCGAGGAACTGAAAACCAAGGTACGCGTGGAACTGGAAACCAACACGGAAGATAGTGATATTGAAGAAATGTAACGTATTCGTAGATAATTAGGTAAGCCGAAATTAAGGTTAGTGTTGAGTCAAAACAATCGCAGTAAGCTTTCGCAGTGATCATGTTTAATTGAGATGCTTTGTGGCTTTTGTTGTGGACCCTGTTTCTAGCATTTTGATTTTACCAGAAGCTGTCATTGTAATAATCCTGTGCTAGTATAAATTTGAAATGAATGCAGGAAATCGGATGCCAACAAACCAGTAATGGTAGAACTCCCTTGCTTCAGTCTATAATTTTTGCTCTTCCTCTTCTGGATACCCTCACTTTATAACGAGACACTGATATAGAACGCAATCTCCTATCAATCTTATAGAAACAACTAACGACTTCAATCAAAACAGAATAATAAGAAGAGGAAGCTTTCCTGCACTCTTCTCATACTTAATGATGCAAACAATAGAAGGTAGATGTTAGGACAATTATTTTTCTTTTTTTTGTTTAGCATAAATGATTTAGAGATGCATCCTGATTATTAGCCAAGTTTAGCAAAAGGTAACCTAATATATTCTTTCACTGTAGCTTCTGCCCTATAGTGCGCCACATTTTAGTTTTGACTGGTTGTTGCACACCTATCTTTGGTTTTTACTGGTTCTACTACTACTTCTGTTTCAATTACCTAACATAGTTCATCCACTTTCTATTTCTGGCTCTTTATTCATGTTTAACCATTGGGTTGTAGTTTATCCATAAGTCTTAATATCTCTGGTTGTCTTTTATTGGTTCTCTATGTACGCTTTTGGGGGGTTGAACAGGTGATAAATAAATTAATTTGATTCTCTGGAACAATTGGTAAGGAGGTTGATATTTATCCTTTGTGTGTTATGGATTGTACTTTTCCTTTGTGTCAACAAATTGATCCCCCACACTTGAAGAAGGCTTGGAAATTTAATGCTTTACATTTATATTTGATATTCGGCAGTTGAGGATTAGTTAGGTCAATATAGTATGGCAACAAGAATTTCTTTACAGATCATATGGGATAATGATTTTTTGTTGGCCATCAATGCAGGTTCAATGGATAATATTGACAAAAAGTTGATTTACTGTTGTACATGAGAGGATTGTAAGCATGCAATTTATACCTTCTTTTTTTTTCCCCATTTTTCCCTAATTGCATTTGTGATTTCTTTTCAACTTTTCTAAAATGTGACAATATTATTCAAAATCGTGAGACTTCTTTGACCTAATGATATAATTTTCATACTGTCATTTCAATCTTCTTCTTCTTTTTTTTGAGATTTTTACGCTTTCATTTTATATGGCATTAAAAACCCCCTCTATAATGTATACTTGGTTAGTTGCTAATGCTCTAACACCTAGCTCCGGAAAAATAATTCTTGCTAGTAGTTATATACCTATCTTCTACTTGGCCTAATAGTTGTCATATCTTTCCTCTGTGTCAAATTATTTTAGCCAGCGAAAGTTAAGCCTGTTATAATCGATTCATATCTTCATATCGTCAATAACTGACGTATTTGGGTTGACCAAGAAAAGAAATGTTCCCAATGCTTAAAAGTTGTTTACAGGTAAGAAATCTGGTATGTGATGCTTCTCATTTTAATTCAATCTTCTGTTTTCTTCGTCAAGCTAGCTTAGCTATTTTTCTCGTTCAGTTATTATTTATATTAAAAATTATTCATATTTTAAGGAAGTACTAAAAAAATGTCTATAGTATTTTAAATATTCTTTAAAATTATTTATACTTCAATTATTATTTAAATCATTGAAAGAGAATAAATTTTTTTGCAAATTCAGTTATTTATTATTCCTCAATTATTAATGATTTTAAGTCATTAAAAAAACATAAAAAAAAATAATTTGTAAATTTTTAGTCATTGAAAGAACAAAGTGTTATGAAAATCTATATACAACTATAAACTACAATTTAAAACCGGAGAAGATAAAGAATAGAGAGAAAAATAAAATTGAGAGAATGAAGATTCCTTGTCTTATTTCCTAAAATATGATAGCCTATTTATGGATACAAATTATAACTGAACAATTACAAATGATTTAATAACATTAAGACAAAATATAAATAGTCATAATATATAATGCATATGGGTAGCCACCTATTAAATATTCATAACACTCCCCTTGGATGTTTATTATTAATTTGAGAATATATCTCATTAAAATCTTACTAGAAAAAATGTTGTGAGACAAAAACTTAGTGAAGGAAAAAGAGTACATCATTCCTTAATATGTTATCATATACTGTCTCATTAAAAACCTTGCTAGAAAAACCCAATGGGACAAAACATAGCGAAGTAAAAAAGAGTGCAGAACATATTATTTCTCCCCCCCCCCCGGCACACAATCATCTTTAAGACGACAAACATCAATCTTGTGTACTAGTTGCTTAGAAGTTTTACTTGGCAATGACTTTGTAAAAAGATCAACTAGCTTCTCACATGAACGAACTTGTTAAATCATAAATCTCAACTAAACGCATTCTTGACTTGTCTTATGTAATGCTAAAATTTTGTATGATTAGATAATGTAGCTATTTTGGTTTGCTTCACAAATCACCATGAAATTGTTGTATCATTGCATGTAAACAACTGTCTTATTTTTTATCTACCAGGATGAGGATCTGACCAATAACTTCTAAGATAATGAAATATTGACTTTATTTCAATGTTTTCATATTAGTGAAGAACTATATTTTGATAGTAAATAGACAACAAATGATATATCAAGTCGTGCATGATTGGCAAGATACATTAGTGCTCATATATCACTAAGATATGGTACTTCAGGACCAAATAGTTCTTCATCCCACAAACCTTACAACCATTGAAATGTACAATGGATGTGATTTGTCCATATAAATCTTTCAGGAACTTTTGCTACATAAGCTTCTTGATGCACGCAAATTCTACTATTTAAATATTTAATTTGTAATCCCAAGTAGAATTTTGTCCTTCCTAGATCTTTCATCTCAAAGTATTTCTTTAAGTAATCTATAACTTTTGAAAGCTCTTCAGGAGTTCCAATAATATTTATGTCATCTACATAAATATCAATTCATTTCTAGATCTTTTCATAAAAAAAACATAGACAAATGAGATCATTTTTATATCCTTATTTCATCAAATATTCACTAAGACGATTATACCACATGCGTTCATATTTGTTTTAGTCCATAAAGAGACTTATTGATTTTCACTGAGTAATCTTCTCAAGAATCTACACTGCTTGGCAAATTAAATCCTTCAAGAAGTTTTATATAAATGTCATTATCAAGACAACCATACAAATAGGCTATAACAACATTCATCATATGTAAATTAAGCCCTTCATGTGCAACCAGATTGATTAAGTACTGAAAAATATTTACATCCACTAATAATTGAGTAACAAGTCATGCTTTATATCTTTGAGCAACAAATCACGCTTTATATCTCATAATTTCACCATTCTCATTTCGTTGTTTTACACAAACTCATTTGTATCCAATTGATTTTACATTTTCAGGTGTATAAACCCTAACTAGTTTTACATCTTCAGCTATATAAGCTATGAGTTCAAAAACCTAACTAGTTTTATATCTTCAAGTATACGAACTACAAGTCCAAAAGCCTAATTGGTTTTACATCTTCAGGAAGGACTAAAAGTCCAGAATCCTTTTGCATGACAAGTGAATTTAATTTTGCCTCAATTGAGCACTTTTTTTTTCTTATCAACAACAGGTACGTGCACCAGTTTCAAAAGGAAACTCACAATTTATATAAATATAAACATACTTATGCACTTTTAGGGATAGGGTGTAAATTTTGACGAATATATGTACTTAATAACATTTTATAGATGAGAAAATTATTCAATTCAAACAATAAATCATTTAATATTATTATCGATAACTATAATAAAGAAGATTTTCTCTTTTGATCTTTGTTTTTTATTGGACTATTATATCATTTAATTATTCTCTCAATTATCTATTATTTTATTTTTTAACTACTTTCTAAATTACTCATTATATTCTCTCTCTTTTATTTTATTTTTATTTTTAAAAAATAAAGAGAGACAATTTCCCCAGTTATAATAATGTATATTAAATTTTAGATAATTTTAAATTTGTGGATATATAATATAATAGTAAAGATTTATTTATATTTTAAATATTATATATATGTATATATATATATATATATATATATATATATATATATATATATATATATATATATATATATATATATATATATATATGAGATTTGTTAATGTATATCCACTTGTTTTTTAGTTGGAATACGTTAGCAAGCTACACTATTAGGATATTTTAAGATACATTGCACTTATAGTTTGTAATATACTTCAACTAAAAAATAAGTGTGTGTACATTAGCAAATCCCACAACCATTTGTTAACGTATACCTACTTATTTTTAATTAGAGTGTGTTAGCAAGTTACATCAGTGGTATATTTTAAGATATATTGCAGTTATAACTTGCTAATATACTCCAACTAAAAAATAAATACATATACGTTAGCAAATCCCATAAGCATTTGTTAACATACACCTACTTATTCTTTAGTTGAAGTACATTAGTAAACTACATTATTGGTGTATTTTAAGATATATTATAGTTATAACTTACTAACATACTTTAATTAAAAAATAAGTACATGTGTGTTAACAAATCCCTATATATATATATATATAAAGTAGTGTAATGAAATGTATAAGATTTTGTATACTTGATCTACTTTTATGATAACTTTAACTAGTCCAACACCTGGATTGATAAAATTTTTCGTTTATAAAAAAAGTTTATTAAATGTGAAGTTGCCAAGACACTTAATGTTAATGTATGGATCCTAATACAAAATTTGATGACACCAGATGTAATTTTTTACTATTAAATTTCATGTTTGCAAATGTCTATATTATCTAAAACTTAATATATATATATGTGTGTGTGTGTGTTTAAATGTCTTAATTATAATTTTAAATTTAAACTCTAACCCTTAATTTTTAGGTAAATTCTACAGTGCCTGTACATTTTAATGGGTATTGGTATCTTTTTTTGAATAGAACAATAAATAATAAACACATAATAACATAGAATTAATAAGAGTTTAATGGTAATACACTATCAGTGTAAAAAGTTTTACATTATCAACCAATCACAAATAATCATTATTATGACTTTTAAAGTAATTATTATAAACGTCAACAAACTTATCATACGTGGTGGTTTGTAATTGGATAACAGTGTAAAATGGCTTTATACTGTTAGTGTATAGCCTATTTTCTCAATTAATAATATAGCTTATTGTTTAGGATCTTGTTATTTTTAATTGCTAAATTACTCCTAAAATTACTTTTTGTTGTCTATTCTATTTAGCATATTTTTCATGTTTGATATTGAAATTGAAATTTTAAAAAATTGAAATAAACCTCGATTGATGGATTTATTTTTGTAATTATAAAATTTAAAACACTTTTAAAATTAAATTCTAACTTATTTACGATGTAATTTTAATATACAAATAGTTATTTTTTATTGTTTCAATATGAAAAAGTATCAGTACCTTCTTAAAAAAAATTGTACCAAATCAATCACCTAATTTTTATGCTCATTCCTATCCACCAAAGACACATTAAGAAGATAGCAGTGAAAACTCAAATAACAAGAATAAAACTCAATAAATTACATTTTTAATGCAAGGAAAATTTTCTTAAACAGTCCTTGGGTGACAACGTAAGAGTTGTTTTATGGTCAAGTGCGGCTCCATTACATTGACAACATATTCTATATTGCACAGAGAGAAGAGTGTTCTATTTTCTATTTAAGAGTGCCACTACGAAGAAAGAGAAGAGACAGCTAAGCCAAAAAGCCAAAAAAACAGATAGGGACACGTGGCGAGATCATAATCATTCATATGATCTAACGGGTGAAATATTTTTTACTGGACTTCCAATAAGCAACGCTGCTTAGCACTTACAGGAGAGGATCCGCGCCCATGTTTGGTAACGCGTCCGTTACTATCGAACGCGGATGAGCAGAAGCAGGGTGAAGCTGCCAGAGAGGATCCACGTCTACCCAAACATGCTTCACACACTGACTGACTAGCACCCAAGTTAACTTAGCTATGAAGATTGAAGAGTAGTAAGCGACAAATAACTAAGCAAGCAGGCGGCACAAATTGGAACAATGTTTCTCAACTGTTTGGGCTTCTGCCGTTCCAATTCCAAACACACAAGTTCATCTCGGAGACGGTATCCAACAGTAATAGAAGAGCTGTGCCATCAATTTTCTGCGGCCGATATTAAGAAATCAACTAAAAACTTTGATCCAAACAGACGAATTGGATGGGAAGGATCTACAATATACAAAGGTTGATGGTTCTGATTATACAGTCGCAGTGAAGCGATTTTATGAAGGTCTAGGATGGGAAGAGTTCAAGAATGAAGTAGAGTTGCTCTGCCAGCTTCGTCCCCCTAATATTGTCTCTCCCATAGGATTCTGCGAGAACAAAAATAAGAAGATTATTGTGTACGAGTACTTGTCCAATGAATCTCTACATCGAACCCTACAACGTAGAGAACTGTCATGGTAGAAAAGGCTAGAGATATGCATAGGAGTAGCCCGTGGACTACATTACCTTCAAGCAGGAGCCAAGCGCACCATCATTCACCGTAACATCTGTCTTACAAACATTCTTTTGAATGACGACATGAAGCCAAAACTCACAGGTTTCGGCCAAAGCAAACAGGGGAGCACGTTTTATGGCAACCAAAACCGATTAAAGTTGATCATTTATGGGGTAATATTTTATTTTATGAGTTTACCGCAATGAGTTTTTTTGTCAGTTAAACCAAGCTAAATAGCTAATACTTTCACTTAATAGGTACTTATGGCTACATGCCTATGGAGTACTTCAGGGACCGTACCGTCACAGACAAATGTGATGTTTCCTCGTTTGGTATGGTTCTACTACAAGTTTTGTGGGAGGAAACTATTTTGATATGGCAGCAAGAGGGGATTTTCTGGTGAATCCTGTTGAGGAGGAAATTGATCCAAATATCAAAGGAAAGATTGCACCAGAGTGTTGGTAAGTCTTTATAGATATCATAATAAGATGCGGGATGGAGGAACCAGATGAGCGACCAACAATGGGTGAAGTGGAGGTGGAACTTGAGCATGCTCTATCGTTGCAGGAACAAGCGGATATCACAAACACCAATGCTGATTATACCTTATTTTCCACCACATTTATTCACTGGCCAGGGCATGGAACTATTCCACCACAATTATCCACAAACACAGAAGACTGTGATATTGAAGAAATGTAACCTATTCGTAGGTAATTAGGTAAGCTGAAATTAAGGTTAGTGTTGAATCAAAACAGTCACAATAAGCTTTTTGCAGTGATCAAGTTTGAGATATTTGTAGCTTTTGTTCTGATCCCTGTTTCTAGCATTTTGATTTTACCAGAAGCTGTCATTGTAATAATCTTGTGCTAGTATAAATTTGAAATGAATTCAGGAAATCAGATGCCAACAAATCAGTAATGATAGAACTCCCTTGCTTCTGTCTATAACTTTGATCTTCCTCTTTTGGACACCCTCACATTTTAACTAGACACGGATATATAGAACAAAATATTCTGTCAATCTTAGAGAAACAACTAACAACTTCAATAAAAACAGAATAACAGGAAGAGGAAGCTTTGGTAAACTCTTCTCATACTTAATGATGATGCAATCAATGGCAATACCAGATCCAACAGAAGTTAGATGTTACGCCAATTATTTTTCTTTTCTTTTTGAGTAAAGTAGGTGCAAATATCATTTTTTCCATAACTTATACTTTTTATGTTAGTTTCGATACTACCCTAGTCGAAAGGCCTTAAAAAGACCAAACTCTGGAAGCTGCAGAACCTACTTCTCAGACTCAAGGAAAAAGCGCAAATGAAAGAAGACAAGATCGCCAAAATTTAAATTGCAATAAGAAGGAAAGAAGGGGAAGCTTTGTTTCAGCCTTCTTCTTCACGTTCTTATGTGATTTGTGAGATTTCTGTACTCTTTATTTGTAAGATTTGGTAACCTCCTTTTGATCAGTATCTGTATTTGCTCATTATTATTTTACATCAGTTTTGCATAGCTTATAACGTAACAATTGGCCTACTTATTATAGTCAAAAAAATAAAAGCTCTACATCTTAATTTTCTAACTTTTCCTCAATTATCACATGAGTGCATAATGAAGGAAAATGGAAGACAAATGAGAGTTTATAGTAAGAAACTTTTGACTTTTTATGTATTGGAGAATTTGTATTTCACGCAATCCAATCCCTTAGTTGATTTCACATTCTCACTACATATGAGGTCATTAGCCAGAAACAAAGACAAACAGTGAATTTTGACTTAATTTCCAGAAGAATTCCTCAATCTTAAGAGAACGAAATTGCAAATACATTTTGGCCACAAGCCATTGAAGTGTAATATATTCACTGCATAATAATTTACAAGCTTGGACATTGCATAAACTTAATTCTTTCAAGCGCAATACAAATTTGTGTAGTCGTATGAAAATGTCTGCAAGGGTTTCATTTCTTCTCCATTGTTTTTTTGAAGTTTATTATGTGCAATTCTTCTTCAAATTGTGAGCCTTTGATCATAAAAGTTCCCCACAACTCTCCAAATGTCATAGATTTGAACATTGGTGGAGCAGTTGGACTTATGAGCGGCTTTGCAGGGTCTATAAGGGATTCTTTTGTTGGGTTAACGAAATAGGCAACACTGTGTCTCGCACTGCTTGAATTTGTGATAACCCGGTGTTCAGCAGCAACGAGTCTTCCATTGCTAATGATCTATACATATCAATCATAGAAAGTTGAACTTTGTCACTCAAAACCTTATCATGAAGGTTAGCTACAAGTAATCAAATTAATTCTTCACAAGATACAGCACGAGTATACGAATTTTAGTAAATTAATCCATCTATAATTGTTCGATAGAAACTACAGTTCTTTATATGAATATAGAGTAACAAAATTAAAAATATAATGCATTAAGCCAAAAAAAAAATTAGTGATGTGAATTGTGTTGTAAAGTATCATATCTGATTTCCTGTCAAATAATAATAACAACAACAACAATAATAATAATAATAATAATAATAAGGCTTAATTGCACTTTGTGTCACTCAAGTTTTATCATTTTGTAAATTTTGTCACTATATTTTTTTTCTTGCATTTTGTCACCCTATATTTGAAATCTTGCAAGTTTTGTCCAATTATCAACTATTCATTAAATAAAAGTTTAAAAAATTGGACAAAATTAGCAAGATTTCAAAAATAAGGTGGCAAAACACAAAGAGAAAAATACGGTAGCAAAATCTGTAAAATAATAAAATTTGGGTGACACAAAGTGTAATTAAGCCTAATAATAATAATAATAGAGATATAAGCCAGCTAAGATCAAAGATTAGAAGTGATATCTAATTAATGTCTAGAATTAGAAAGAGTTATTGTATAAATAAAAGAATAAAGCGTTGTGATGATATATATAGCTGAATGTGAATAAGATTTGACGAGGCTTGATACTAAATAGTTTTGTTCCTCTGCCATGCTACGTATGTTTATTTCTAGATATTGGGAAAACAAAGCCAAATGATTATATTATGGCCTAGTTTAGATAATTTTTTTAATAATTACATATAGAAAAAGAAAATAAGAAGGTAAAGTGAACCAAAAAAATTTTATATGTTAAAATTAACTTGTACACCTCAACTTTTGTAGAATCTGTCTCATTTAATTTCTAATTTAAGGTTCATAAGTTGATTTTAATTTATTAGCTAAGTTTGATTCATTTTACTTTTTTACTTTCTTTCCCTACCAAAACTTATCCACAAGTTTATCCAAATTGGGCCTGTGTGTGTTGCAAAACATATAACTAAATTTAGATTAATTGAGTGCTAAGATGATATCAAACATTTAAGTTGTGTTCTGAAAATTGGACCAGACTAACTGGCCGAACCGAAAAACCGGTAAACCGATCACCTGACTGATTCAAATAAACCATAGAATCGGCTTGAAGAAAAATCAGTCAAAAACAGGTAAAATCGGCCAGAAACCGATTCACAGCGAGTCAATGAAAAATGCTTAACACAAAATTATTTTGATTTTTTTTCTTAAAAAAATGAAAACCAACCTAAAGTATTTATCATTTTTTTTTTTAAAATATAAACTAGTTTTTATTAATAAATGTTGATGTATATAGTTAAAAACTTATACTTAATTATCATGACATATTTGATTTGCACTTTTGTAGGTATTATAAATGTAAATAACCTATAAAATAATGTTTTATTGTTAATTTTTAGTATTATAAGGTTATGATATTATGTTTTTTTAATATTATTTTATATATTTTTTAATTATTGTTATTATTTATTAATACCGGTTTGACCACGGTTCAATCACGGTTGAACCATTAAACCTTGAACCAGTGCCTTGATCAGTTCAATGACCGATTTGATTTTAAAAACACTGCATTTAAGTATAGATGGTATGCAAAGTAAAAGTATCAAACTAAACTAAAAATAGATACCTATGCTATTTAGCCTCAATTTGAAACTTCCAATTTATAAGAGCTTTTGAGATAAATATTTGATTCTTAAGTACCAAAAAAATTCCTTATAAGTTTAAAATTACTTTAAAGAAGTTAGATGAAAAAGCTTTTAAAAAAGTTGAGATATATAAATTGATTTTAACTTTAATTTATTTTACCTTCTCGATTTAATAATTAATTTATTTCCTTTTCCTGTAAATACTTATTGAATTTTTTTTCCAAATTATATTTTTGTCTCAACAAGAATATATTAGAGTCCATAATTTTACTAGAGCAAGCTGAAAAAAAATACCTGTAACATAATCCCAATGTTTACCACAAAGGCATTGGAAATTGGCTCAACACCAATCCATTCCCCATTTTTCAAGACTTGAAGTGCATTGGTCCCTACTTCTTGAAGCAAAACGGTAATAAGGTTAGGGTCTTTGTGCTTGGATGTTCCTAAGGTTAAACTTGGTTCGGGACAAGGAGGGTAGTAATGAGACAACACCACGGGGTTTTCACTAAGTCCTCCACAAAAATATTCTGGCTTGAGTCCTAATCCTTCACAAAGCAGCTCCAAGATTTTGAGTCCCAGTTTTCTCAGTTCTTGTGTGTATTTCCCTACAACTTCACTGAAAGGTGTGAAAATGAGACGGTCAAATTATCAAATAAAACAACTGCAACAGCACTATTCAATATGAATGTATCATTTTTGTGAAAACAATTAGTAATTTTCACCACTGAACTGCACAATTGTTTGGCAACTTTCACAATTAGTGCGTACAAAATAGAATAAGTTATATATATAAGCCAATATAAAAACAAGTTGAGGATTAAAATTAAACAATTTGAATTAAAAAAAAAAAAAACTTGTCCTAGCTAGCATGAATATTATTTAACCTAAATTTACTTTATTAAAGTGAACAAATATCAATAATTAAACATATAGTTTTAAGATTAAAACAAAACAAAATATTTTTTTACATAAACCAAGATGAACATAAATGAAATAAATTTAATCAAGTTATCAATAAAAAAATTTCTATATATTTTTTATTGATCAATTTTTTATTTCAACAAATTAAACTAGATAAAAAAAAGTGGTTATTACTTATTAGCATTTAAAAACTAAATCATATTTCCGTTTCTCTCGGATTGAAGAGGAGTGTTTTATGAATAGAGCATATTTTATGAATGGAAATATGACCTAACCTATAATATGTTTAAGTTAAGTTTGTTCCCTATAAATAAGTTATTAAAAAACTTAAATGTTTCTTAAGTTATATATTCACAGACCAGTTTATATAATATTTTAAAATTTAATACTTATTAATCTATTTAAAAATTTACACTCATTAACCTACTTAAAAGTTTAATTAGGCCCATTTGTCCATCCATTAAGGATAAATTTGTTAGCCTATTCAAAAAGTCTTTCAACAAATTAGATTTTTTAAATAATTTTCTCTGGTCAGACTAATTTTTAAAAGAAGTCAAATCAAAATCTATATTGAGTGAATAAGGCCTGTTTGGTTACATATTAAAAAATCTTTTGAAAGCTTATCTTTTGGAATAAACACTTTGTTATGTAAAAAGTGATGTTTGGATGTATATTTTTTTTCAGCTTTTGAAAAAGTAAAAACTCTCAGTAGAACTTATGGTGAAACTAAAATTTTCAGCTTCTCAAATAATTATCATTTTGAATAAGCACTTAAGAATGTATTATCCAAACACAATATTAGCTTATTTAAAAAGATCTTTTCATAACAGAGCTTCTAAATAAGCTCTTTTTCTATAAATTCTTTTAGAAAAGCTCATCCAAACAAGCCCTAAGTTTAACTTACTTAGATCATAAACATAAAAAGTAAGTCAGACATATTTAAAATAAAATTTATCCTACGTACTCTATATCTGTTTACCCATTATATGATAAGAGTTTTCATTTTTCATTCTCTCTCTCAATATATACGTTGTATTAAGTGATAATTCTTTTTATTGTGAGAAATAAGACCTATAAATTTAGGTCATACAATCATATATAAACGGTTAAGATTAAAAATTAGTTAGTGGTTATATATCTATTAAAAAAATCATGTACATTGTTCTTTTAATTTTAACCATTTAAATATGATTTAATAGTCTATATTTGTGTATATATATATATATATATATATATATATATTGGTTACAAAAATTTAAGGCTTTGGTATTAATTTTATAAATAAATGGTTGCTACGAGAAAAACACTTAAAATGTTGGTTAAATTATTCAGTTGGTCCTTAAATTATTTGGAAATTTTCAAGTAGATTTCTAAACTATTGTTTTTTTAATTGTGTCTCTAAACTAAAGAAAATAGGTTCCTAAGATTAGTTTTTGGAAGCTTGAAACTACTAAAAAAGACAATTTATGACGGTTTTAAAAATTCTAAGGACTCAAAAAAAATACATGATCAAGGGCCCAATTAATTTTTTTTAATTTAGAGACATACTTAAAAATTCTCAAATAGTTTAAAGACTAATTGAATGATTTAACCTAAAATGTTCTTGGAAGGTTTTTATTAATACTCCGTTCGTATTTGTTTTAATTCGTCATTGAGGTAATAGTCCAAACATTAATCAATTTATTAAATAATTTTAGTTGCAAATAAAATTACAATTAATTGAAGTACTCTTTAGTTAAATACCAAAATATATTATTTTATTATTTTTTCATTTATTAATACCGATCAATTATATTCAATGGTTTCTTAATCTTTTTAAAATGATAAATAAAGAAAAAAAATATTACATATTAAGATGGAGGAAATAGTTTAAAAATATCTATTTATAATATGTAAAACTTGAAGTGCAAGTTGTGAAATTGACACATCAACATATCACTTTCTCTTATTTTAAGTCATATTAACATGAACATTCTTTGTTTTAAAATTGCATCATTCATTACCTTCTATATATTGTAATTCTTACTTATATTTTTCACTTCAATGTTTCTTTTATTAGAATGTTTTGGTTTCAACACCTCTTAAATAAGTGTAATTATTTATAAGTGAGTGATACTAATATTAAACTCCAATTCATTAATTTCAAAAGATAGAACAATAGAAAAAACATAAATATTTTTTTTTGGCTAAGTATGCATTTGAGAAGTTAAAGAAAGTTGAAAAAGAATGATAAGGTGTGCCAAGAAGATCATGGTCACAAGTGAGACTAACTCACGAACTACACTTGGACCAATAAGATTAACACACGAACTACACTTGGATACATTAATGTTGATCTTATTTTTCTATTTCTTTTCAGCAAATATTGCGAAATGAACCTTCGAAAATATTTTTTACACAAAAAAATCAATGAAACACCTTTTACGTTAATGGCATGATTAAGATTCATTTCCGGGAAGAATGAATTAATTAAATATTTAAATACACAAAGGAATTTACAATTAGTAATTTAATATATTTCTCTTAAATGTATATTAAAATTTATTCTAGGATTAATGTTTGCCGCTTTATTTTTATTATTTGAGAAATTATGAAATAATTTCACTTCTAATAATTTATATTCTTTAGATTCTCTAAAATTATATGATTTGTAGAATTTTATTATATTCGTGCAATACACGATCTATACCTAGTAGTTATAGTTAAGCAATCTTTAATCCTCTCAAATTTTGCATATTTCTATAAGAATTGTGTTAGCAGCTATCATTTTGTTATTTAAAACGGCACCGCCCGTTGTTTTTATATCCTATTATTATAAGAAATCCACGAGTAGGAAAAACATTAGTATAAGCCTAGCTAGCACATCAACTACGTCTACTGCCATTAACTAAAAAGATGAATTGAATTTTCAAGGATATATGTAACGTACACGTTTAAGTAAAGGATTTTTTATTTTATTTTTTTAAGGACAAAGAAACAAAGCACGGAAGATTTTACCGGTATTCAACTGGTTTCTCAGGCCAATATTCCACGAATTCTTCCGAAGGTTGACATTGGTGTGATAATGTGTCTTTCCAGTACTCAACCACATCTTTGGTGGTCCTTCCACTACTTGTATAGAGCTTGCACCTTCCATTTGGGTCCTTAGAGCTTTCATTTATCTTTTCATCGGCAGGCATTGCATGGAATTCTTTGAAAATATTCAGAGTAGCGTCCACTAAATCCTTAGAAACTCCATGATTGATAACCTAGTTACTTCACATTTTTGCACACAAAATTACCCCAAAACACACAGACATACATATAAACACGTAAGACTATAAAATGTGTAATATTTCGCATAACAAATAATTTATTGGCCACACCAAGTTATATATTGGCCTTTTTGGACAAACTTTTTTAAAAGAACTTATAGAAAAAGAGCTTATTTAGAAGCTTTATTATGAAAAAGTCTTTTAAATAAGTTAATGTTATGTTTGGATAATACATTCTTAAGTGCTTATTCAAAATAATAATTATTTGAGAAGTTGAAAATTTTTGCTTCACCATAAGCTCTATTGAGAGCTTTTACTCTTCCAAAAGCTAAAAAAAAATGTACATCCAAATACTACTTTTTATATAACAAAGTTTTTATTTTAAAAAATAAGCTCTCAAAAGATCTTTTAATATGTATCCAAACAAGCCCAAGATGCATGTCATGTAATTACTAACTCGTGTAGCCAACAGATCTACGTTACATGAAGAGGAGATTCCAACTCTACAATCACGTGTGTAACCAATATCCATCATGTCATGCATGACAAACGCGTGTGATGAGAAGGAAGAAGAAACTAAAGCATATATAGTAATAAACAATTTGAACCTGGAAAAACCCATAATCTTGGGAGGACTTTAAAATATTCCTTATGATATCAGCTCGATCATGTCCTCCAAGATCAATAACTGGAACTAACTTGCCAGAGGCCAAAATAGCATTGCCGGGTCTTCTTTCTGGTGGTTGCACATATGATGATGGCACCGAAGAATGAAGATTATACCAGCTAGACACAAGCATCCGATCCATGATGTTAAAACAGCATGAGTGGCACGGATGGTCTCAGGGACTATATAGTAAGCGAAAAAAGAGAAATGATTGCACGAAAATTTAGAGGTTGAAACACAGGCCGGCCCATAATGAAACAGGTTGGCCTAAAAGTTAAACGGACCTATAAAATTTTGGCCCCTTCAATTTTATTATCAATTTCAACTTTAAATGTTATTTTAAAATATATATGTATAAAATAAGAGTTGATAAAATAATTAAATAAACATACAATAATACATGACATAAATTTATAGAGTTCATTTTTTAATTATTTGGGTACTTTTCGGGGTCATTAACTCATTGACAATAAATGTATAAAAAATATATTTTATGGGTAAACATCTTATAAACCTTTAGGCTTTTAGACAATTGGACCTTTAAATCCTGCTTATAAATGGACCAGCAATACAACTGATCTTAACCCATGCGAGTTGTACTTGGCAAATTTTCGGGCCTTGGCTCGTTTGTCTAACTCACTCGTAATATACAGTACTTGATGCATAAGATAAAAATTTGTTGATAGATTATCTATGATAGAAGTGAAAATTACTTAAATTTTATTTATAATAGGAGTTTAAAGATCGTATTATAAATTTTCATGTTAAAGCATGGAATAAAATATTCTTTCAAAGTATTAATTATAAAAAAAATTATTGTGTTATAATTATTAATACTCTTGCACCTTACCTTAATAATTTATATCTATTTATAATTAGTTATGATTAATTTAATTTTATTGTCAAATGGATGGATTATATACTAGTACCTATAAATGAAAAATTTAGATATATAAGAGTTATAATTAGCAAGACTAAAATATAAGGATGGTATTCCTCCCTTGTCACTATCCTTAACCCTCATTACGAGAGAATTTTTCTCATTATCCATGTCCACCCATGATGAGATCCATGAAATGCGATGGAAAGAAAGAGAAAAGCAGAACGAGGTGAAGGCAGTCATGAACAAAAGTGTGCATGCCTACTAAATATGAAAGGAGAAAGCAAAATAGAAGGAACTATATGGATTACCGAATAGGATATTCGAGTAAAAAAGTTCTCTTTAAAATCAGGACAAACAAACCACCAACCTCAACCAAAATTTACAATTGAATTAGTAAAAAATATCCCAAATCAAACTCAAATTGTATAATAATTACGAATAATTAAGAAATTAGTAATAGTTAAAACTTATGTTAATTCGGCACTACATAATTTGAGGATAACGGGGAAAAAAATATTTACAGTCAGATTAGATTAATTTAATTACTTTGTGAAAATAAGCTCTTTTATCTTGCAAATTCCTTAAAATTCTTTTAAAAAATATTTATTTTTCATAATTTAAGTGATCAAAAACACATACTAAAGTTGTATTTTTATCGATTGTTACCCAAAACACTTCAATTAATAACTGTAATTTTAAAGATGATGTATGATTTTAATTTTAATGTATTGATACTGTAAATATTTTGCACTCATGTGAACACATTGTTTGATATAAATATAATTTTTTTTTTATGATAACCGTGCATCAAAATTAAGTTGATAGCGTAAATTTTAATCTGTTTTAGGGAAAAGAAATTTTTGTACCGTTAATTGGTCATACTTTTACGTGCAATTGATTTCTTTGTGTGGATGGGTCCCCAAAAGGCTAACATGGTAGCTGATTGTGGGCGGGGGATTTTTGTGACATTAACCATTTAAAAACAAGTGGGATCGCACATTTGTGGTTAAGAATTTAACGTGAATTAATTAATGATATTAATATCAGTTATCTTTATCTTTATCTTTATCTTTATATGTATAAAAATAAGGTTTTGTAAGTTTCTGAAGTATTAATGAGCAACAGTAGGGTTTCTGGTGCATTAATTATTATTTTCATAATGATTTTATTTATATAAATTTGAAATTTGAAATTATAATCTGAAATCAAATAATTGGTTGATTCTAATCAATAAACCCTAAGTAGAATATATAAATTTAAACCGATATAATAATTATTTATAATTATTTGAAACTTATATATATATATATATATATATATATATATATATATATAATCGGCTGATTCTAATCAATAAACCTAAGTAGAATATATAAATTTAGACGGATATAATAATTATGTATAATTATTTGAAATTATTGAATGATATAATAAATAAGCGTCCACATTATTAATTAATTAGAATTGAATAAATAAATTTAATTGATTAATATACTAATAATTGGCTGATTCTAATTATTTATATTCAAATCCGAACAATCAATTATTCATAATTATATGAAATTTGAAATCAAATAATTGATTGATTTCAATTAAATCAACTAAATATAGAAATAGTACTCATTAAATCAAATATTGACTGATTTCAATCATATATTAGTCATTAATTAATAATTCTCACTATATTTATCTCAGAAAGAGATAAATTAGCATTGACATATCAAAAAGGTCAATGAATATAATAATTATTTGATTTATAATATATATATATATATATATATATATATATAAAGATAAAATATTATTTTGAAAACATGTCTATCTATCTATCTATTTATCTATTTATTTATATCTATATAAAAAGTAACGTGACTAGGGTAACTTAGTAATTTTAACTTTCGCGCCTAATTTCAGTGTATTACAATCAATTCAATCTTTTAGAGATTATAAAGTTAGTAAAGTAACTTTTTTGTTTATTTTAGTCAATTATTCTTTCATTCAAATTGATTGTCAATTTCAGCATAACAAGGTTAAAGGGGTAATTATACTAATTAACCCATTCCTTAATTGTAACAATAATAATAATAATAATAATTAATGGAAATGTTTTCATTAGTCAAATAGTGGCTCTTCGGTATTCATTAAGGCAATAAAAGCTAGCACCATTTTCCAAGGTGCTAACTTATTACAAAATTAGCAATTCCAACTTATAAGTAATGAATGCACCGTCACCATCCATTTAAAATGAAAAGAAAAGCAACAATCTAGAGGCATATCTTTCTTCTTCTACCTCTCTTTTGCACTTTCTTTCTCAATGAAAGAAAAGAATCCTGACCTCTACCTCCAAAGCAATCAATTTATCCCCTTTCCTATTACGTTAGAAAAGTCATTATTATTATTTTTTATTAGCATTGTCTTTACACCATTTTTTCTTTATCTTTCTCTAAAAATTGTTTTGGAATTGCATATTTATGTTCATTTTTTATTCTAAAATAAATGTTTTTTTTCCTGTTTTGCAACCACCTTTCATCGAATAAAAAGTGAAAGATAGTTAGAGTTAGAAATTTATTTACCTTTTCTATGTTTTTATATGTGAATTAGGAATAAAGGTGAAAACAACCATGTCTATATTAGAAATCAGAACATGTAACAAGTGGGTTAATGGTTTATCAATTATATATAGTTTTATTTGATTGTTCAATGTTTAGTGAAGCTTATGTGGTCATGTTGGTCACAAATTTTGAACTTGATACTAATTGTGACTTTGATCTCTAAATTGTATTTTTATTTTTTATTTTGATACATTACATTTTTTAATTTTTCATTTTTAAAATTTCATTTGTTAATTTTATACAATTATTTATGTTTATATCTGTGGGTTTTTTTAAGTAATATGGTAAGATCCCTTTAATATTGTTTTCATGTTCCACGTTTTTATTCTTAATTTCCATTGACCTTCAAATATATATGTTAGTTCATTAAAACTTACATGAGCAATAAACTTTCTTTAGTGTTCATGCAAGTTTCAAGTGTTAATTAATAAACTCTACAAGAGGTTTGCAAACATAGTAGTGCTAAGAATAATGTATTCGATTTGTTAAAAAAAGTATTTCATGTACATAAACATTTGAAATAATCAAGAATAAAAGTATAAATTATGCAGGTTTGATTATTACAAAAATCGAATTCTTTCTTTCTTTCCTTTTTTTAACCACGATTTAGCTTATTGTATATCTTAAACAAAAAATATGCAGGTTATTGATCATAGTATATTTGAACCATTCATAGGCTAAAATTAGTAAATTTCTTGGCAACTAAGAGTTCTCAGTGCACATTCATAAATCTTTAAAGGCTTATCTTCAATATCTTAGCTTTCAATGTTTATGCCCATTTTTGCTATATTTAAAATGTTTATTATGCTTTAATAGCTAGATTAATATAATGATCTGACTTGAAATAGTAAAATTTTCTGATATTTTGATGTTAAATAGTTAAATATCTAACCTAGAAAGGCATACCTAACAAAGTAAATGTTGGATTATACAACTTGATGTGCATTTTGCCCCACCTTCCCCTAATCAAGAATTTCAATTGTACTAATTTTAATTGTTTAACAATTATTATAAATACTTTCTTAAAAAAATTGAATTCTTTCTTGAAATTTTAAAGTTTTAAAAATTAAGAATAATTGAAGTAAAATAATTAAATTCAAATATAATATTTTCAATTATTTTAAAATTATTATAAATGTTTTTTTTATTTTTAAACTTTTATAAAATTTTATAAATACTTTCTTGAAACCAAAAATAGTTAAGATTAAATAATTAAATTCAAATATAATAATTTTAATTATTTAAAACTGTTATAAATGCTTTCTTAAAATTTCAAATTTTAAAAAATATTATAAATGTTGTCTTAAAATTGGGAACGGTTAGGGTTGAAATTTATTAATTTTATTTATTTAAATTTGTCATAAATGCTTTCTTTGAAATTTTAAAGATTTAAAAAGTGTTATAAATATTTTATTGAAACTGAAAATTTTTGAGCTTGAATAATTAAATTTAAATTTACTAATTCTAATTATTTAAAAGTTGTTATAAATGTTTTTTTAAAATTTTAAATTTGTAAAAATGTTATAAATGTTTGTTGAAATCGGGAATATTTGAAGGTTAAATTAGTAATTTTAAATTAATTAGTTTTAATTAATTAAAACTATTATAAATATATTTTTGAAATTTTAAAATTTTAAAATATGTTATAAACATTTTCACTCTTCAAAGGGGAAATAGTGTACGATTTCTTAAATAGGAAAATATTTGTAGCATCATAAAAAACTTAAAATTCAAATTTATAGTTGTAATGGAAAATAAAGACATTAAGTTATCCTCTATTTTTTCTTTTTAATTAGTGAATAAGTTCATATCTAATTGATATGTTATTCTTCTATCATAATATAGTAAATTAATTTCCTTATTACAAAAATTTTAATTTATTTAAGATTTTTTCCCTCAAAATAAGAAATTAACAAAAATATTCAATATAAATTTTTATACATATAAAAAAATTCAATAATTCTCCCGTGCATCGCACAGGTTCACGCTCTAGTAATATTTTAAAAGTAACGAATTATACTATTCGTTGTTAATAGTTAGTTTTATTAAAAAATTAACAATAATGTAAATTCATTATTATTGAAATGCTAAAATAATTAATAAATTAAATTATTTTTTACTGTCATGAATAGTCAATTAACCTATTAAACAAATTAAAATAACATTTTTCTTTTCTACTTTACTTTTACATTTAAATATTATCACAAATAAAAAAAATAAGAAAATCATATAATCATTATATATTTTAAATCAATCCTGTTCATAATATTTTAAAAGATTAAAATTTTAATTTAAATCAATTTATTTTATATTTAAATAATTTTTTCATTCAAAAATATTATTTTAACATTATGATTATAAATATTTTTTTTAGGAAGATTATAAATATGTTTAGATAAAAGCAAAACCAATTAAAAAAATCTTAGGTATTTATGCGGTAGATTAAAATTCATCATGGTGAAATTAAAATTTAAAAAAGAATCCGTGGATGGATAAAATAAATAACTCAATTGAATTCGGACGGCTTGCGCACTACAGTACTGAATAGAAAATTAGTTAAATGAAATTAAATAGTTTAAAAAATCTAGAAAGACGCCGAACCAAAATATATATAATTATATATAACGGTTTAATCCAAGGAAGTCAAGTCTTCGTCCTTCAAACAAGAAAGTGTGGTGGTAATTTTCTACGTCGTGATCTCTTAATCTCTGGTTGAAGTTGTCGTGAATAACTGCAATACCCTATTGGCCAGGTTTTGGGTCATTCTTTGCATATATCAGCTTAAAATAGCAAAAAAAACATGAGGCCAGCCCCTGGTTTTCATTAAAAGTCAAATACTTTATCTTTGAACACAGCCCACTGTAAAGGCCACACTTGCATGCCAAGTCGTCTAACTAGCCCTCTAAATCCCACATTACCAACTACTATATATACAAATAGCACACAGAAACACAGGCCATGCAAGAAAATTAACATCAAACAACCATAGTTTGCTGTAGCAGTAGCAAAACACCTTTTTGAAATCCAAGGATCAAACAGGCCCTCCTATAATTTCTTTTCCCAAGGTTCAGAAAAGGAACATCTTCCAAATTAATGGGGCGTTGGATGAAACCAGAGGTACCATACGTAATTTTCCTAGATTTCTTAATCATATGTTTATGTGCTGTTTTCACTTTTATAAAGTTATTTATTGGCTGCCAGTTACATATTATGTTTTATAAAGCATTGGCACCTGTCCTATATTTGTAGGTTTACCCTCTATTGGCTGCAATGACCTTTGTGACCAGCATGTGTGTCTTCCAACTAACAAGAAATTTGCTCGGGAACCCTGACGTTAGGTAAAATTGATTTTCCTCAAATATTAGACTCAAATTCATTAATTCAATAGCTTAATTTTCATACAAGAGTTTATTTTCTATGCAATATACTCTCAACTAATCAAAAATTATTGTCAAAATGACTTTTTAAAGTATTAGTTATAAAGATCAACAAACTTATTATTTATGTCAATTTGTGATTGAATGACAGCTGCATGTGTCAATTACTTTTATTATATGAGTCAATAGTTTTATCGTACATAACAATCATGATAATATAAAAAACTTTTATACTGTAAGTATATTCTAATTAAATTCTTAATTCAATCTTATAATTAAATGTAGGAACTGATATAATAAATGGATTAATTGCACTATTGTGCTCATTTGGCTTGAAAATTTGGTATAGGGTTAACAAAACTCGCCGCAGCATGCCAGTGTGGGATAACAGAGAAGAAGGAGAGAAATATGTTGAGCATGGCCTGAGGAAGTTCCTTCGTACTCGACCACCAGAGATTATGCCAACCATCAACCACTTCTTCAGCGAGGATAAATGAAACAGTGGTGTCACGCAGAATACCAAAATAACTCGTCATATGAAAGAAAAATCATAGTGTAATAATCTGTCATGCAGCTTCCGTGTGAATTTTGTCATATCACATACGATTTGGTGTTCCAGCGTCTTGTAATCGTCAGCCTCAAAATAAATAAATAAATAAAAACCTTTGTAGCTTTCTTCATATATAATTCATTGTTGTCCTTACTTTAATTATTACTGGCAAGTTTTTGTATAAATTTAAATAAAATTTATAAATAAAAATAAATTAAAAAGAATAATGAATATTTTATTATTAATAATAAATGTTCTATTATAATAAATAAGAATAATTTTCAAAAATAAGACTTGTGGAAAATAAATTGTTAATCAGGAGATTCAGGACAAAGTATCTTTATAGATATGGTATGTTGAAATTTAAAATTTATTTAAATTATGATTAATTAATATTTCAATAATTTTAAATTTTAGTTTATTTAAGAAAAGAATAGATCATTAATTTGATATGATGTTTCAAGATTTATAATTTAAATCAAATTTAAATTTAAATAATAGGATTCAAAAGAAATAAAAGTAATGAATAATAAATTAAATTAAATTCTTTAAGAGGAACCGTGTTAAATATTTTGGCATGCGACATTGACGAATATAGGAGTAAAGTTTAGCTGTCTAGAGTTTGATGAAATAACAAGAAGGATAACATATATGAAGATCATGTTTCGAATATTGGATTTTCTTGAAAGAGCATAGAGAGTGTAAGATAACGAATTTGAGAAACTTATAGCTGTCTCATATCCATACAACGAATAAGTATATAGATGTCTGAACCGTCGTCGTCCATTACTCAAAAAATAAACAATAATAACTTGCTGTACTAACTAATGTAATTTTAGTCATCTTACAAGGATTTTTAGGTGTATTACTTGATTAAGATTGTTAGAAAGGGGGTTTCAGTTTATAGGGGATAAAAAATAAATTGCAATTAAAAGGATAATCAAATTAATAAAATGACAAATCTACTATTTAAGTTTTTTAATTGGACTTATCACTAATTTCTAAATAATTGATTCTAATTCTTGATTTAATTTTTACTTCATCTCGAAATTAACTAGTTAAAAATTAGGAGTATCAAGTGGGTGCCTCCACCCTATGGGCACGTAAAGGTGAATTGTGATGGACAATACTTAATTTTATCTAATTTAGCTTATTTCAAAGTTTTTATAAAAATAAATAAGATAGCATGTTAAAAAAAATCTTACTTAATAGAAAATGAGATAAATTTTTCTCTAACTTCAAACTTTTTAATTGGGGTTGAAATATTTTAAATATTAAATAATAGTTTTTTAATAAAACAACTAAAATTTAATAAAATTTGATCAAGCATATAAAGTGCATTAAACTAATAATTATAGATATTTGAGTTTGCTCAATTATGGTCATAATTTGAAAATAATTATCTATATAATGTCACCTAATTAGTATAAATAGATTGTGAAATAAAATTATGTTTGCTTTATTTGAATTGAAAATTATATTTTTATTTAGAATTGATATTTATATCTATATAAAAAATTGTATCTAGAAATGTATTTAATAATATAATATTATTAATTAGTAATAATTAAATTTATTGTAAAATCATGTTGAGTGAAAAATAATTAATGACTTATCAAATTTTAATTTTAACGCATGGGTAATTAAATGTGTTATTACAAATGGAACACCCTTTATTATTACGAAATCAAATCTATTTCCAATCTCTCTAGCAAAAAACTCAACCACACACTAAATCTAAGGGTTCACCAAAATGATTTAATTTGTTTCATGATTGGTGAATTGATTGCAGCATTATTAGTCAATGTTTATAGAGATTAATCAATATTGTTAGAGATTGGGTAATTAATATCAAGATTAGTCAGTGTTACCGAAAATTAGTCAATTGACCAATCTCCAAAATATTAACCAATCTGTATAAACATTAAATAGTCGTAATCTCAAGGTTGGTTAAATAATTATGAAATTAATTAATCAATTTAATGGTTATGTTCTGTCAATGTAAAAATTTTTACACTGTTAATCAATTATAATATAACTTTTAAAGTAATTATATGGCAGTTTGTAATTAAATGACCATATAAAACTATTTTGCACTGTCAATTAGAGAGACCTGAATCATTATTACTCTACAAATTTCTTAAAGTTTCATATGGGTCCACTTCTTTTTTGGGCTCAACCTTGCTACCTTGCGGCATTAAACACAGATCTGCTTGGGCTTACACCCAGGTTCGCTGGATTTGTTGCCCTAGACTTTATACATAATTAATCACAATTATTCGAAGGGGATTACTTTTTTGCACTTTTTTTTTTCTAATTGCATCTTCTTCATTTTTTCAATTCTAGAAAATAGTTCTTAGAATTGATTCAAGAAACTAATTTCCAAAATATAGGGAAGGGTGGTTTGAAAAAGGAGTTGCAAATAGTTGGGCCCTTATCTGAAATGAATAGAGACATTGTTATACCTTACATTTTACCCATTCGCGTAAGGCCAAATATTAGACCTTTGTCCAAATACTAGTGCTAAACTTGGAGTTGGGGCTCAGCTGCTGTTACACATTTGTCCCTCATTCTCTTGAGTATAAAGGGGAAGAAAAAGTTATGCAGTTGTGTCCATCCTATATGTACTCTTTTAACAGGAAAAGAAACAAACGATGTACTCTAATATTTATATATTTAATCAAAATTCAGATCCCAAATTGGATAACATTCAACCAAACCGAATTAAATAAATTTAGTCTCTTCATAAAAAATTAAAAAAGTTAAAGAATTGATGGCTATGTAACCTGCTAAGAAAGAACCGATGAAAGTACATGTTAAGATGACAATTGAAAATATCCCGAATCCTCATTGTTTATGCATATGATTCTTTGGATGCTAATCAATCATACCGCAAGATACACAGTTATGCTCCTCCCATGTTTTGCTGTATGAATAATGGGCTGCAAGTTAAGAATGATTTAAAGAGAAAGTAATCAGAGAACAAAAGATAATCCCAAAATATTACATATATCCATTTCACTCCAACACCATTTGCTGGCAATGGGTACTAATTTGGCTACCCCATGACCCGACAGAGAGGCCTTATCAGTTTATAAATGTAGACAAACATCAATGGTCATGCTTTTTGTGACTTAAATCCATAACAACGTAGTTGTATTTCACCATGCAAATCTAATATTTTGGGTTGGTCTCCTATTAGTTTAATTTAATCATTTGTAGCATGCCATTTTTTCTTTCTTTCTTTCTTTTAATTTTTTATTTCTAGGAAAGGAAAAATGTCATCAGTATCAAAGGAATTACAG
The DNA here is from genome assembly GCA_004329165.1 of Spatholobus suberectus. Taxonomy (NCBI): domain Eukaryota; kingdom Viridiplantae; phylum Streptophyta; class Magnoliopsida; order Fabales; family Fabaceae; genus Spatholobus; species Spatholobus suberectus. The sequence continues at coordinate 6,152,325 of CM014731.1, forward strand.
GCTCACACTGTTGCACATATTTAAATAAATAAATAAAAGTACAATCAAAGCATGATCGTCTAACGCATGTGAAATATCATTTTCACTGAGGGAATCATTTCCTATTTTGCATCAATCAAGCGTGACCTGAGAGATCGATTTGCTTGATCATTTTATTTGAAGAAAAAATGAGTAGGTAGTACAAACCTTTTAAGGTTTTCAAATCTCATTTTGGAAAACGAAGGAGGCTAATTTGTTGTACAATTACATTTAATAGGAAAGGAGGATTGCATTTGAGATTAGCTACATTTATTGGGACCATCCTCCTAAAGGTCTTAGACATGTGATACTTTGGAAGAGTCATTCCATTCATATGACGAGCATAGTAAATGTATCCACCGACACAGATTCAGAGAGAGTCAGGGTCAGAGGGAGCCCATAAGATTGTGAGCCAAAAGAGGTGGCAAGTCAACCTGAGCTTGTGAATCTACACTCATTCAAACACATTTCAATGGTTCATGACTTCGATTTGTACCAATCATTTATATAATCTCTAGTATTAACCTTCTCAGCAGTTTAATCAGTTACTCCCAGCCCATGTATTTTGTTATGAAGCATGTGATGTGATTAGGTAGATTAGGAACTGTCTTACACATGCTGCAATATTACAAGAATTAAAAAAATCGCAAAAAAGTAATCTTACTTGAACTTTTTTCTAAAAATATTATGCATAGAATACAGGATCCGATGATTAACCTCATATTTGCTTTCTCTTCCAAGATGATCTGGTTGCTTTGTGCAATAATAATAATGGGGCTTCGTCTCATTGGTATTTAAAGCATTGTAATTTACCGCAGAAAAAATAAAGAACAAAAAGGGGGTTGTGGACTGTTTTTGTAACATAATCTTGTGAAAAGTGTTTTTAAGAGAGGTTTTTATATTATGATTGATTGATTACAAAAATTTGATAGCTAATTTAACCCTTGGGCACATGCATGGCTACTGTCATGTTATTTATTATGTAAGTAATAAAATTTTAACATGAAATCTTAATGATTGAGAGATGAATTCTGAACTTACAAGATATGCTTATAATTATGACCATTCTTTTTTATAATTTACAAAGTCCAAAAGCTTCAAAAAGTACTTAATTCCTGAACATCTTTTAAAATCATATAGATCTAAACCAGAGTACACTAAAAACAGGTATAACTTCTTCCATAGACATAGCCATGGGATGATAATTTAATTAGCTTCAATGGAATCCGTGGATGGAGATTTCAACTTCAAGGCTTAAAATGTAATTGACCATATTGAAAATTAAACAAGAAATTGTAGCAATAGAGTATGCATTTTTATTTATTTATTTATTTATTTGTAATGGGAGAAAGGGGGGTCACTGGAAGGAGGTACAAAACTTGGTAACGGGCCTCACAAGTTAACTGTCTGGTACTTGTCAATAGCTTTGTTTTGGTACCAAGGTACGATATTCCCACGAGGGGGGTAACATGCAATCAGGCATCATTTTCCCTTGTTGTTTGTGGCACAAGAGGACTCCCAACGCAGCCCCACAAGTTCTTGAGCTTCATCTTCAATGTGACCAAGCAGACACCGGATCACATGGGTTTTGGTACTCTTTTCTAACATAAGGTTACCTAATGTGGGCTGAAAGCAAGGGAATGAAAGATTTTAATACAAATTGCATCAGTGGGAATGAAAGAAACAACAGCAAAGACAAAAGCACTCCTCAAGTATCAAACAAACCCGAAGGGGGACCTTCAACACATGGGGTGAGGTGTTTGATATTGTGAAGTGGAGCCAGCCACCATAAAGCTAAGAATCTTTAGCTAAGTGTTGGTTATAGGCAAAGTATAGAATGAGGAAGTATATATTATGTGACGGTAACGTTTATCAGAGTGGAAGATAAATTTTGATAATTGGATCAATGATGAAGATTAAATTTCAAATGATTTTCAAGGACTACAAGTTCCAAGCTTAGATGGCCCTGATTCAGATAAGGTCTCTACAAACCTCTTAATATCCATCTAACCACACAAAAAAAAAAAACTCTGAAATTATGTAACATTAAATCAATCTTGAATACTTCTATCTTTCTATGTTGTACTCAAATTCTATCCTTTAATACTATGTTTAGTGGACTTGACATAAAGTTTTACATTCACATGAGTACTTAAGTAATTCGAGTCCTATGATTAGATAGAAAAATAAACAATAAATAAGTTTTGTTTTCTTAAATAACTCTATTTAACTAGATTCTGATTAATCAAGATCTAACATGATTTTTGAAAGTCAAGAGTTTTAAACCTATACCAAAAATATTAAAAAAATTCCAAGTCTCACGTTGATCGGAAATAGTATCAAAATAGAGTATATAAATAGAGGTAATTTTCATCTCTTGAATTAGCTTGGGTTGAATTAAGTCCAAACCTAAATTCTAATTCAAAATTCATAAAAGCATTAGAAACTCCTAAAGGACCAAACCATATTTGAAAAGTGTTTTTCGGGGACATTATACTTTCATTGTAAGAAAACAAGTGATTGATTGTGGTAAATTTGTCACAATTCTCTCAAACCATCGCAATTAAGCATTTGGCAGAAATTTAGATAACAAAAATTTTAGCAGCAATATGGGCCATCTTGTGTTATTTATGTAAAGATGAAAACTATAAGGAAAATACTAATTAATATGAAATTAGTTTCGTCAAAACAATATGAACACGGGTTTCCATCAAAAAACTCACTTTATATATATATATATATATATATATTGTGAATACCCAATTTTATCCGGATAATTAGAAAAATAATAAAAATAAATATAGAAAAATAATATATATATATATATATATATATATATATATAAAATAATAATACGAGTAGTAATAATAATAAACAATAAAAATAGTAGGTAACTAAATTTCTGATTGGTCATTATTGATCTAGGCCCATAAATGAATTTTTTTTTTCTTTCTTTTTTTTTTTTTTTCTTCTTGGGCCTTGCAAACCGAAGGGCCCATTTAACTAAAAAAGAGAAAACAAATAGTAATGAGAAAAGCTGAGCTGGAAACGTGCGGAGGAAGAAAGAATAAAAATGAGCTTGCAGAAGAAGTTTCTAAGGATTGCTATATAGCCTTTTGAGACTCTTACCAAGGGATTTTTTTTTCATTTTGGGGGGGAGACGGACAAAAAAGAAAAAGAAAACAGAGGTAGAAAGCCAAAAAGGAAGAAAGGATCTGGAAAAGGAATTGGATGGTGATCATCTTCTTCTCACGTCCATCTATGCGTTCCTCTCGCTAGTAGAAACTTGGAAGGTCCTTTTCTTCACCCTATGCTATTATTCTCACCATGTAATCTTCTAGCATCATTTATATTATAGCTAACTTTGGAATAAACTATCTCTGTGGCTGGTTTTCTTTCGGTTGTGTATATGATTTTGCTTGCTTAGTTGTCTAATTTGCCTCATAGATATTCCTCTTTCCATTTTGATCGAACAAACATCTTCACTATTCCATCTATGTACTCAAGCAACTATCTCGTTCACTCCTCCTTCACATCTCACACATGTC